>CM057229.1:101351437-101951437 GCA_029891385.1 Erythroxylum novogranatense
CCTTCTCCATGATTAAAGTGGAGGAGTAGGGGGCTTATGGTTGGGTCGGTCGTGCTAGGCCCAGGCCCATGCCCAGGCATAGACGGCCCATTCATAAATGGTGGCTTCCCACCTATAAGGGAGACCTAAACCTAGTAGGTATTTTTCAGATATAAATTCATTACCTCATCATAAAAAGGTACAAATTTTGAGAACTCTATTATTCTTTATTCACTGGCCACCAAAACTCTCACAAAAAGACTAACTTGAGCATCGAAGGGGCCTATCGGCAGTCAACCCCCAGTGTGCCTTGTTGTTTTGCAGGTATCTCTGAGTCAAAGTCAACCAATTTCATGGATCCAAGCAGCACTGCCTAGTCCCACCAAAATCAGACAAAACCAGAAATAAACCTATTGTGAATTTATGTTTGAGTGTGTTTTACTTTCTGATGAATTTTGTTTTCTGGTTGATTGCATTTGTGATTTGATTGTGAATGAAAAATTGGAATGAAATTGTGAAACATTTATGATTTATCATTGGTTGGAGTTGAATAATAGATTGGATTTCAAGTTGAATTGAATAAAAGAGTATGGTTTTGGTTCATTTGTGATTCGGTTATTGATAATTGATGATTATGCTAAATTTTTTGGTCATTCTCGACATGCATTAAAAGTTAGAAAGACTTTCAATTCAAATTTTAACTTAACTTTATGATGCATTATTTAAAAATTAAAAAGACTTTCAAGTTTCAACTTAACTTAAAACTAACAAACTAAGAATGTAAATAATTAATTAACCTAATATTAGAATTATTGAAATGGTATTTAAATATTATGTAAGTAATTAATTGAGCATGATAATAATTCAGTTGTAGTCTTGTGGAAAAGCAAAATAGGAACTTTTGTAATTGTTCTTGTGATTATTATTTATTATTATAATTTTGAAGACAGAGTCATGGAAACTTGTAAAATATACAATACAATCAGATAATATACACATGGACTATTTTACAAATTTTAAAAATTTTGAAGGACTATTTTATAAATTTTAAAAAATTACCCTAAACAATATCCGGTATTGACCAGTACTGATATAATATCATACCAAAACCTAATATGGTATCAAGTCCGATACAGTATTTACAACTTTGCTATAAACGATTAAGAAAACAAAAACAATTATAAACAAAATAAGAAAAAAAAATCCTCACCTCCCATTTTAGAAACATAACCTACTACAAATGGCAAACCCATAGTACAAAGCTCCTCGCTTTGAGAAAATCGGGTGAAAGTCATCAATTATACGCAATCTTTCCTTTCCATTTTACAAAGAGGTTATTTCCGCTGGAACCCATGACCTTCCAGTCACAAAGGAGTGATCTTACCATAACCTAAAATAAATATGGAAATAAGGGTTATATTGTTAAGTAATATAGGATTAATAACAAATGTCAAAATTTATAATTAGATCATAAAAAAATAGATAAAGTACACGCCTCAATGATATCAAATAATGAAAAATTCCAAGGATTCTTAGATAACAAGTCTATAAACAAAGCTTTATTATTTGAAGAAACTAATAACTATGAGGAAAATAATTGATTTGAAGAAGACAAAAGAAATAAGTAAAACAAATTAAGAAAAAAATAGTCAATTAGTCAATATCTTGGATCGTCAATTATAAAACAATAAACTTACAAGTTTATTCTTCCTTTTCTTATAACCTATCAAATATTCTAGATAAAGCTAAGAAATAAAATCTCAAATCATCATTTCTAGTTTGTACAAAAGATTACTAGGAATAAACAAGAATTAAGAACCCCGAAATAAGAATAAAATGAAGATAGCAAAACAATTTAAGGATTACTCTAAGAAATACATTCTGAACTTAAGAAACAAAATTCAAGTGACGGTTAATGATAATCTTGAACTAAACAATAATAGAAATGGTTAAAACTTCACAAAATATTTGGTCATAATTACTCTTAAAATAGACGAAGAATACTAGAGCATATTTAAATTGTATAAAATAAGAAATAATTAATAAATAATTATTATGAAAAGACAAGAGGTTAAAGTTACCAATAATTCAAAATTAAAAATCAATTATAAAATTGATGCTTACATATATGTTAGTGAATTTAAGAAAAAAACCTCTTTCATACAATAAAGCTCCAACATCCAACATCCAACATCCACACCACTCTTCCTTTAAAGTAATTAAGTCATTTGAAAAATGATACCTTGTTTGAAAAATAGAAAAATAGGCTACAAAATAATAGTATTAAGCAAAAAAAAAGATATAAAAAAAGAAACTGAAGTTGAAGTTTATGTTGACTTGCATAATGCCTCTTAAAATACTCCTAATTAGTAGACAGACAGTTTTCAAAAAAGAATAGCAACATGCAATCAATGTTAAACCCCCTACTAACAACCATGCCAGCAGAAATAAAACTCCATCGAAATTGATCGAGGTTCACAATAAAAAAGTTCATTAACAGCTTAGGACTACTGCCAATTTAATTCAATACTCTTCAACAGAAATATATACTGCACTTACTGCTCCTAAGGGGACATCCACTTCATAAACTTAACACATTACTCAGGAACGTGTTGGAAGTAACCTATACACGTTTGGGCGGAATGTACTAGACATGCTCATCTTCACATAAATTCTGCAACACGTTCACATAGAATACTTAGTTCAAATGAATCATAATACTCAAAGCATTCAAAAATATTTTCCTACGATCATAAAAAGAATCCAGTCATATTCCGAATAAAATAAATATCTTTTCATTTTTCAAACAGTATGAACCGAATATAAAAATAACAATTTGTGAACAAGAATATGAAACCAAGAACAGAAGAAGAATAGAAAAAAATTAAAAATTTATGAATCCCTAAAAAGGTTGGCATAAAGTAATTGATTGATCTTTTTTCCTATCAGTCAACACTAGGACAGAAATATAACTATCATAGGACCCCAAACTGGGAAATGCAATACACAGGAATACTGAAAACTGACTTCTCCATTGTTGGTCCACTACAGCACTCATAAATGACAGGATATTATTCATTTGAACAAAAATGTGTAAACTGCAGTTGATATGAAACCTAGACCTGAAAGTCCTCTGGGAGGGCCTCTGATATAGCAAGGGTGTAACAATCAGTGCCTCTGATACTGCAAGGGTGTAACAACCAGGCACAAATTTTCCTTTAAAAGATATCAATTAACTTCAGCAAAGAGATTAAATACTAAGATGAAGAGATCTAAACAAAGCACATCAGAATGATTAAACCATGGTGCATATAGAAGAATAGATATGATTGTTTTTTTTTTCTTTTTTGGGTAGAAAATATGATGGTATACAATGATGTTATAATAAAATGGCTTTTGCAAATGTATACTTGTGCAGGAGGAATTAAGGTATAAACTTCGACCATTTTTAGTTTATGATGCATGTTTATAATTTCAAAGCAACATGATCTTATGTTTTGATTCCTGAAATATCAATCAATTTCTCAAACATTATCTATTATTCAGATGAATTCCTGTAAACTTTTGAGAAAATTTGTAAAAACTGACGTAAACTTTATTGTCAACTTGTACAATCAATTTATACAAAAGAATCAATGAATGTTGTCCATTGATCTTAAGTTGTTATGATCCAATGGCTATACATTGTAACTGATTCTGACATACTATCATTGCCCTAGATATTTTGTTATGTGCATTTTCGGGTATGCTGTACAGATGCATGTGGACAGATTGGAATTCTCTAGAAGTGTTTAGAGTGGGCTTGGGCTTCTGCTTTCTCTTTTGTTATTTGGACTGGTTGAGTATGTGTCTGTTAGGTCAAGTAAGGAACCAACCCATAAACTCTATCTCCATCAGCTCCTCTCAAGTGAAAATGGGGATGAACGGCGACATTGAGTTTGGGCAGTAGCGCCACCGATCGGACCGTCATAAGAGGCTTGGTAAGTAAATCAGCTACTTGATTTTTGGTGGGTATATAGCGAACCTCTAATTCCTTCTTCTCTATTTTGTCTCGTATGAAATGCATATCGACCTCGATGTGTTTTGTTCGAGCGTGAAACACCGGATTTAGGGCTGAAGATCGTGCTCCATTGTTGTCACACCAGAGAATAGGTGTGTTTTTTAGAGTGAAACCGAGTTCCTTCAACAGTGAGTGCATCCAAATCACCTCTGTAGAAACTTGAGCTAGGGCACGTTACTCGGCTTCGGTACTAGATCTGGCCACGATAGTCTGTTTCTTGGATGTCCAGAACACTAAGTTACCCCCTAGGAAGACGCAACCTCCAGTTGTCGACTTCCTATCGTCTGGATTGCCATCCCAATTGGAGTCGCTATAAGCCTGGAGAGAGAGAGGATTAGTTGAGGGTCGAAAAAAGAGAGCATAACCAGTGGTACCCTTGAGATACCGTAAGACCCGTTTGCAAGCAACCCGGTGAGAGTCGTGAGGAGTAGATAGAAACTGACTGAATTGATTCACGACATAATTAATGTCTGGTCTGGTGTGACACAGGTATTGAAGAGCTCCGATGGTGCTGCGGTAGAGAGTGGGATTTGCGAAGAGAGGACCATCAGTAGCAGAGAGTTTGGTGCCAACGGCCAGAGGGGTCGAACAAGGAGTGCAGTTCATCATGTTGGTTCTGGCCAAAATATCCAGTGTATATTGGCGTTGAGAAAGATACAAGCCGGATGCCTTTCGGTAAGCTTCAAATCCAAGAAAATGACTAAGACTGCCAAGATTTTTTAGTGCAAATTTTGTGTTTAATTGCATGATTATGGAGTTGATTGCTGTGGTGGAATTGCCGGTGACTAAAATGTCATCAACATAGATTAAGAGGAGTAGGATAGTGCCATTGGCAGATCTGTAAAAGAGAGAAGTATCAGATAGTGATTGGTGAAAATCCCATTGGAGAAGGGTGGATTTGAGAGTGGTGTACCAAGCTCGGGGAGCTTGCTTAAGGCCATAGAGAGCCTTATTTAATCGACAGATGTGAGTAGGAAAAGTAGGGTCCTCAAAACGTTCAGGTTGTCTAATGTAGATTTCTTCAACCAAATGTCCATTTAGGAAAGCATTATTAATATCCACCTGCTGAATATCCCAATTGTGACTTACTGCAAGGGATAAGATGACCCGAATAGTTGAGGACTTCACCACTGGGCTGTAGGTTTCGGTGAAATCAAGACCTTGGATTTGGTTGAACCCCTTAGCTACCAAAACACCCATCTAGTGCCAAGAATTGGTTTAAAGGAGTCATAAGGGATCAAATTCCATGTGTGATTTTTCTGTAGGGCTTGAACTTCTTCAGACATTGCTTGATTCCACTTAGGATCAGAGAGAGCAATAGCTGGTGAGGTAGGTTCAGAGAATTTGTGTGCTGAAGGAGAAAGAGATGTAGTGTGTAACTTTGGCTTGAAAATGCCACTCTTAGAGCGAGTCTGCATAGGATATAAATTGGAAACACTGGAAAAAGCAGAAAGGTGAGGAGAAAGGGATGCAGATGCTGGAAAAGAAGGAGAAGAAGTTACCTGATCTGAGGGTTCAGAAGAAGAAGACTGCAGAGAAGTATCCACCGTAGGGGGTACACTGGAATGGCCTGCAGAGTATTTGTGAGAGCTAGACTAGAAGGAGGATTGGCAGATGGAGGAGAAGAAGATGAAAACAAGGTAGAGTGGAAATTCATGTTCATTGAAGGTTACATGGCGAGAGATGTAGATGTGGCCTGTAGGATGTAAACATTTGTAACCTTTGTGAGTAGGACTATAACCTAGAAAAATGCATTTGCTGGTGTGATAGCCAAACTTGTGTTTGTTGTAGAATCTGAGAAATGAGAAACAAGCACAAATGAAGACTTTGAGGTGAGTATAGGAGGGAGGTTTGTTGAATAATTTTTGAAATGGGGATTTATATCCTAGCACAGGGGTAGGTAAAAAATTGATAAGATAAGTGGCTGTTTGAAAAGCATCTAACTAAAATTTGAAAGGTAAGTTGGCATGAGAAAGTAAGGTGAGTCTAGTTTCAGTCACATGCCTATGTTTGCGTTATGGAATCCCATTTTGCTGATGGGTGTAAGGGCAGCTAAAACGGGTTTGAATGTTATGGGTAGTAAGAAAAGGTTTTAAAACTGTGAATTCCCCTCCCATGTCACTATGTAAGGACTTAATTTTATAATTCAACTGTAATTCAACAAAAGATTTAAATTGAATGAATGCTGCCATAGTTTCGGATTTGTGTTTGAGTGGATACAACCAAGTGAATCTGGAGAAGGCATCAACAAAGATGAGGTAGTATCTATGTCCAGTGGTAGAGGGAAAAGGATAGGGCCCCAAACATCAGTATAAACTATTTCTAAGGGCTGTGTGGCAGAAATTGCATGTGTCTGAAAGGGGAGCTTGTGGTGCTTTCCATATTAACATGAATCACAAAATTTGAAAGAAGAATTAGAAGACTGAAAATTATAATTCATTGATTATAAAATGTGTTTCAATACAGTAGCATTTGGATGCCCTAAACGTGCATGCCACTCATTTACACTTGATTCAGTTGATAAGGCAGAATAGAAAGTAGAGGATGAAGATTGGATTGGCCATCTTTGAGGAGGTTCTAGTTTAAGGTTGTACAGGCCATTCTGGAGCAGCCCCTGGAGTAGAGTCCTCCCTGTAGTTTTGTCCTTAAAAACACAACAAGAATCATTAAACTCAACAACAATATGATTATCCTTTGTCAATTGGGAAATACTCAATAGATTTTTGGTGATGTTAGGGACATGCAGAATGTTATTTAACTTGATAGGAGAAATGGAGGATGAAGAGAGATGGGAAGAGCCAACATGGGATATAGGAAGTTTAGAACCATTACCAACTGCTAGTTGTTCTTTCCCAGTGTAAGGATGCTGAATGGTGAGATTGGAAAGGTCAGTCGTGACGTGGTTGGTGGCACCATTGTCAACAAACCAGTTAAGATTAGAGGCAGCATCCGAAGAGGTGTGTGGAATGGACTGATGAGCAATATAGGCTTGTTGATTAGAAAGAGTGGATTGTTGAGTAGTGTTGTAAGAGTGGTGGCCCTGCCAATTAGTGTCAAAACGTTTGTAACACTTGAGAGCATGATGTCCTGGTGACATGAGATTTTATGAGATCTACCCCCTCGTCCTCTATTTCCCCTGCCACGATAGGGTCCTCGACCACCAGTAGAAGCATGATTGGAGTGCTGAGAATAAGTTGCCATATTGGCAGTGGTGTTCAGAAGGGAGATTTGAGAATGAGCATGTTGTTGCTCAAGTCTAGTTTCATGCATCATGAGGGTATAAAGAACATCCTAAAGAGAGGATAAAGCCATAGAATTTGTTAACATCACTACTACCGGATCATACTCACTACCCAAACCACTGAGAGCACTGAGGATTAACTCTTGTTCAGAAACAGCATGCTCTGCCACCTTTAGAGAGTCACCAATAGACTTAACTTGTTGAATATACTCAGAAATGGTTGAGGCTCCTTTTTGTAGAGAGGATAGCCTTTGTTTGAGTTGTAGAACCTTAACAAGAGAGGTCTGCGCATATAGGCGAAGTAATATTTGCCAAAGCTCTTTGGAAGAGCTTGCATGATTCACTTGTCCAATTACGGACTCACCAATAGTAGTGAGCAACCAGCATAACAGTAATTGATCCACTCTCATCCAGGATTTGTGTGCAGGGTTAGGGATGAAAACAGGAGCAGCAAAAGAGTCATGATGAGGAGAGGGAATCAAGGCTGGAGGACATTCATGATCAGATGAGATATACATCTCCAAATCCAAGGCACGTATAACAGCCAATACTTGAGGATGCCAGTTCAGAAAGTTGGTTTGATCAAGCTTTGCCAATACTTGAGGATGCCAATTCAGAAAGTTGGTTTGATCAAGCTTTAATGGTAGGTTGAAATTGAGTGTTTTGGCTAGGGCTGAAAAATCAAGGGAGGGAGAAGATGAAGAAGGTGTGACGTTGCTGGTTTCTGTTGTAGAAGAAGAGGAAGCCATAGCAGAGTGTAGACGATTAGTCAGTGGAATGCTCTGATACCATGTAAACTTTTGAGAAAATTTGTAAAAACTGACGTAACCTTTATTGTCAACTTGTACAATCAATTTATACAAAAGAATCAATGAATGTTGTCCATTGATCTTAAGTTGTTATGATCCAATGGCTATAAATTGTAACTGATTCTGACATACTATCATTGCCCTACATATTTTGTTATGTGCATTTTCGGGTATGCTGTACAGATGCATGTGGACAGATTGGAATTCTCTAGAAGCGTTTAGAGTGGGCTTGGGCTTCTGATTTCTCTTTTGTTATTTGGACTGGTTGAGTATGTGTCTGTCGGGTCAAGTAAGGAACCAACCCATAAACTCTATCTCCATCACTTCCATATAAGCATCATGGCAAAGTTTAAAAGATTAAAATTGGCCTCAAATATATCTTGCTTGTCCAAGAGGACTATGAATCACTTTTCCATCAACAGCCACATGCCTATCCAATCAATCTGATAAGATTACTTCTTTTATTGCAATGCATAAATACTACGAGCATAAGCATGACAGTTGCTATTTAATAAAAAATGCAAAATTTGCAAGGACCTAACAGCCACTGAGAGTTCAATCGATTACTACATTTCAAGTAGTGTGACTCTGTCTTATATCATTATCTTACCAAGATTTCAACCTTCAAATAATAGGCCCAAATCAAATGTGGACACATTGCTCAAGCTTTACCCAAACGGGACCATCAAAACATAAATCTCTACAACTGATATCTTGATATTACAAGGCTCATATAATTCAACTACACCTGAAACCTAAAAAATCTGGTGGTCTTTCAACACACTAACTAGTAATTCACTCAGGCCTTAGTTTCAGTAGCAACTATCCAAACTCCAAGTCGCATGCATTAATTATGAATGAAACAATCGGTTTAATTCATACATAATTCAAAAGGGAAAGAACTAGACTTAAGATGATATTGGTACAGGCAGCCAACCGGGTTGCTACTTGCTGAAAATGGGCTGTAATTTCACCAAGTGACAAAACATGCTTATAGCCATAGGTGAGGTGACATTATTCCATCAAACAAGTGCATGGTTAGATGCTGAGAGCTTAAGGAGAAGAAATAGCAATAAGATTGTAAGGTTACTTACTAATTCTCAACCATTGAATAAATTCTTAACCAAATGGTAATCATGAAAATAAACATCAAGTGCAAATGGAATGAAAATAAAAGAAACAGAGAAAAAAAACAATAGTAATCATGAAATGGGATGCAAGTAGCAGAGAATTAACATCTCCTCCGATAAGGGCTTCTTACGGTTTCTACTTATACCATTCTCAAACCCCAAAGATAAGCACAAAAACAATATTAACAATACACATAGCAATGATGAAAATAAGAACAACAATCTTATGGTGAGAAACCCATAATCCTAAGATGAGGTATGTGAGAAAGTTTGTCTTTTTGAACTTCTTGTTCAAGAACATCATAGTCATTCTTTTTCTTCTTCTTCTTCTTCTTTTGTTTCTTCTTCATCTGTTTCTTCTTCTGATGATTCTGACATGGCTGGGGATTGAAACAGAAGTAAAGATGTGAGATTTATAGAGATGTGGTGGTTGGGAAGAGAAACAGAGGTTATATCAAATAAAATAACTCCACTTTTCTCAACAACAAAAAAAATAATTAATTTAAAAAGTAATCTTGCCATAAATATATTGATAATGTAGATTAGTTAACATAATACTGAAAAAATAGAAAATACATAATTTGTATTAATATGTTTGATTTTATAACTATTAAAAGAACATAATTTATAGATTAAAAATAGTTAATATATTAAAAAAATACAATTAATTGAGACGGAGTAAACAAAGAATTAGAAAGTACCTCGTCCAATCCTGAGGTAAGGCATGTGAGAAAGTTTGTCTTTTTGAACTTCTTGTTCAAGAATAGGACAGTTAAGTATATCCAAGACTTGAAGTCTGGTGGTGATGGGTGGTGATAGTAAATGATACGGCAATGTTTTCAACTTTGGGCAGCGGTAGAAACGGAGTTCTTGAAGTGAGGGCATAATTGTAATTGTCTTATTATTAATTCTCTTCATCAACCATTCATCAATATCATCCCACTCTTCCCATTCCCAACAAGACCAAAATTGAAGAATCTTCAATTTTGGAAATGATAGGAAGGATGTTGATGCTTCTTTTTCTTTTTCTATTCCCATAAATTTAACACCCACTCTTTTCACTCTCATACGTCTTAGGCATAGCTCTTCAAGGCACAACAACTTACCCAATGGAGGCAATTCTTCACAATTTTTCGAATTATTAATCACAAGCTTCCTGAGTAGATTTAACTTCATCATCCAACTTGGGAACAACGTCTTGCCTTTAAACTTGTATATGCTTAATATTTCCAAATCCGAAGGTGGCTCTAAAGCTTCAAGTAACTCATCCTTATCTTCTTGCACATGATCTCCATCAAAACTCAAACTCAATTCCGTGACGCTTTTTTTCTTCTTAAGTTGTGCTTTTCTAGCCTCTTCTAGCTTTCTCACATTTCCCAACCCTCTTATCTCCAATCTTCCTCTAAGATTTTTAAACTTCTCCATTTCAACAATTGAAAATGTTTCACTCTCATTCACGCTTGCGATGACTACAGTCAACTCTCTGAGATGCCATAAATTTCCTATTCCTTTGGGAAGATATTTTATCTCATAAGAACCCTCAATATCCAAATACATCAAGTTGATTAATTTTTCAATCATTTTAGGCAATTTTACCAGCTTCCGACACCATTTAAGAATTAATGCCTGTAAATTGTAACAGTCACACAAATTCTCTGGTAACTTCTCTAAATTTTTATTCCCAGACAAGTCAAGCAACCTAAGATGAACTAATCTATTTATTGAAGATGGAACTTCTTTAATGTCACAATGCCTAAGGTTTAAAGTCCTTAGACATGTCAAATGATCAAATATACTCTCAAGTTCAACAACAGTCAGTGATGATTCACACCTAACAAATTGAATGATCAAAGTGCGTAATTTGTTGAGATCATAGATTAAAATAGGGAATGAAGCATCATTTTCGATCGTCAAAGTCAAATGACGAACATTTGCATCTGCATGTAAAGAGTTTCCATTAAACTCTGTATCTTTTAGGACTTCTATCATCAAGCACTCATTTTTTGTAAATGTTTGGGCTAGATCACTCTTCATGTCATGCAACACACAACAATCTTCATAATCAGATGAAATTTGGAGCAAAGAACGTGCAACTAAATTATCAAAATAAATTTCACCAACCATTTCTAAATTTTCATCTTCTTCTTTTCCCTTTAAATAACCTTGAGCCATCCACATACCAATCAATGTTCTTTTTCTAATAATATAATCTTTGGGAAAGATAGCACAATATGAAAAACATTGCTTTAATATCAATGGCAAATCATAATAACTAAGTTTCAAAGGACCCAAGATATCTTCAACTTCCCATTCTTTATTTTCTAAGACTCTCAACCATTCTTTTTCAGATTTCTTAAAGCGTAAGAGACCTCCTATAGTGGTAGCAACAAGAGGCAAACCCTTGCACTTATCAGCAATTCTCCTACCAATGCTCTCCAACTTTTGACAATCCCCTTGAACCAAAGCAATTTGACTAATTATTAACCAACATTCCTCCGAAGTCAAAATTCCTACCTTGTGTATACAATCAGGATTACACCCCATGACTCTAGCAACTCTTTCATTCCGTGTTGTTATTAGAATTGTACTTCCTGGTGAACCACATGTAAGAAATTGCTCCAATTCCTCCCATTTACTGTGACTCTCATTCCAGACATCATCTAAAACAAGTAAGAACTTTTTTTCATTGAGAACTGCATTTATCTCCTTTAACACCTTATCCAATTCTTTAAAATTATGTGCAGTGGAAGAATAACTTAGAGATTCAAGAATTGCTTTTGCAATACGCATTTCATCGAAAAGATCCGAAACACATACCCATATCTTCTTCTCAAAATGAGAGTTGATCTCGCCATCATTATAAATTAATTTAGCTAAAGTTGTCTTGCCGATTCCCCCCATCCCCACGAGGGAGATGACATGGAGCCTTGATTTGGGCTTAAGTATCATGCTTTTGACTTTATCTTTTTCTTCATCTCTACCTTTAACCTTGTGTGTATCCACGAAAGATGTAGTCACGTGTCTCTCGATAGGCTTATCAGATATGTTGGTTGAATTAAGTTCATACCGAACTTTATCGGTTGCAATGCCATCTAGTCTTTGATGGATTTCTTTTATTCTGCCACCGACAGCATGACGAAGACCAACATCGCGCATAGTAAAGCAGATGCAGGAAAAAATAGAGAGTACCTTGTGCTTGAGATGACTTTGGTTGGAACCGGAAGAGTGGTGTGGATGTTGGAGCTGTGATGTCTGAATCCAAGTCTTCCACTCATCTAACACATCGTCCATGTCATAGGAAACAGCCTTGAGATCAAACAGCCATTTCTTGATGAAGCTTTCTTGATTGTTGCTCTCCGCATCGCCTAGAGCGCTGAATGGACTTGAAATTGCTCACAAGTTTCTTAACTTCATCGTTAACTCCAGTCACCAACTTCACCTCTTCTTGTATGAAACTAAGCATCATGGAGGTTAGGTCCTCCACCACAGCAGAAATAATAGCATCAACCATTTTCAGGGATCTATGGGTAAGCAAAAGGATTATGAGAATTTGAAGAAGACAGCGGTTGCAGAGAGCCAGAAATGAAATTCTCTATTTATAGACTATTTGGAAACAGCTTGAGAGGAAGTTTCATTACCGTACGTGGGGAAGGAAGGAAGGGTCAAGGGACTCAACTACCAGGCAGCTTAATTGAAAAGTCAATGAAAACAGCTTTGAGAGGAGGTTTCATTACCCAAGTGCTGAAGGAAGGAAAGAAGAAAGAGACTCGGTACCAGACAGCTTTATTGAGAAGTGAACATTGAAAAGATATGCCGCGTGCCAATCGAGCGGTGGAAATCTCATGCAGGAAAATTACAAAAAGTTGCCCACTACAATTATAATATGAATTCATTGGCCCTGCGTTTTAAGCTCCGAATGAATTAGGTAGGACACCACATGATTGATGTCGAATAAACTTCTTAGTAATTAATCTCTGAAGTAAGTTTTTTTTTTTTTTTTTTTTGAGTACAATGGAAAAAATCTAGCTAATGAATAGCCCTACGATACTGGGTGCCCTGGCTGTCCCGAAGGAGGAGCGACAAAAGGGACACTGGAGATTTCGGTAGATAACGTAACCCGATGCTAGCACGAAAGGCGAGGGTGGCTAAGTAGTCCGCACAGTGATTCCCTTCTCGTGACACGTGCTGGAGGTGGAGGGTCCAATCACGATGTAACAAATCCCGGATACCTGTCATCAGAGAAAACTGGTTAGTAAGCTCAGGACGGGAGGAAGAAAGAGTATTAATCACCTCAAGAGAGTCTGTTTCAACAATGATCCGATGGTACCCCCTGGCCCAAGCCAAACGACGTTAGTGTAAGTAAAACGACGTCTCCTTTTTATGTTAAGTAAAATTAATTTAATAACGTAGGTCCCACAATTTGCCGTTCCCAATTACTTATATACTTTTATGATATGAAAAATATTTTATTTAATAAATTACTAAAATAATAGTTGTATCGGTATCAAGTTTTTTGGCCAAGTACCAGCTGGTACTGACCGATAGCGAAAACAAAAAATAATTAACCCTAACCCCCCGACGCCAACACCTGCCTCGACTTTTTCATTCTTTTTGTCTCTCTCCCAAACTCACCCCATCCTCTCTCTATCTCGCACTCTTGTCCTCTCCACTCTCTCCCTCTCGTTCTCCTGTCGATCTCTGGTGGCGCTCTTACGTCCTACCTCTCCGACGGTGCACCATGCTAACCCTCTCTAACTGTCATCTTCGAATCTTCCTCTATCACGCGAACTCGTTGCCATCGACCCCCATCCAAACCTCCATCAACCTTCAGTCGTTGTCCACGAGGACTACCAATGCACCACGCCACCATCTTCTGCTCTCCTCTGTCGCCCACGCATCTGCTAACTGTCGAATATGGAAATAATACCCATATCTAAACCCGACTTGACCTGAATTTTTACTTTCTAATGAGTTTTTTCTGGTTGATTGCATTTGTGATTTGATTGTGCATGAGAAGTTGGAATGAAATTGTGAAGCATTTGTGTAACATCCCGTCACCGATAGGAAGGTCATATTGGTAAATTGAGGCGGGATAGGATATTACCGCATAATATTGACTGAGCACCCTTTTGACCTCTAATTTTGGAGGCCATGAGTCTTTTGCACATACACACATATAGGTACATGCATTCATGATTTTTCTCGGCATTTGATTTTGAATATGATATGAATTGTGATTTAAGAGATAATTAGATTTGATTGTGATTTATTGGAAATTTTGGAATAATTGGGTCTGAATAGTTGATTTGGAAATATTTTAGAGTGACTGTTAATTGATTGTGAACCTTAGAAATTTTTCTGAAAATTTGGGAGAAAATGTCCGGACTGGAAATTTTTCGAGTGGAGGACTGATTGAATGAATAGGACTGAAAAAATTGTCCAGTGGTAATGGGATTTTAGAATTATGATTTTAGAAATTTAATATGTCGAGCTATTGAAATTTGGAGACAAATTGGACTGAAAATGAACTAAAAAGAGAAAGATTTAAATGTATTGTGAGGAAAGAGACAAGAGGCTTAAGGGTTTATCCTTAAATATATTAGGTATGAAAATTGCAGAGGAAAAAATTCCTCTTCTCTTCTCCTAGGGCACGATCGTTTCCCTTCCTTGGAGATTTTTGATCTTCCTTCGAGATCCTTGTTTGCTCCTTCTTTGAGATTAAAGAATGATGAGAATCGTTGAGAGAATGAGGTTTTGTGTGACTATAGGAGCTCACCGTGGATGATGGAGGAAGTAAGAAGAGTTGGAGAAATTTCGAAGATTTGAGGATTTATGCTTAATTGGTAAGTTTATGGGTTTAATGTTGTTTATTATTGTGTTTAATGCATGCATGGGGATAATTGTGAAAAGATGGGGTAGTTATGTGTGTATTAATATTGGTTTTAGAGAGAGAATATAGCGAAAAATCGATCGGAGAAGACGACCCTGCGTTGGCACGTCGCGACGAAGGAATTATTAGCACGTCGCGACGAGCTTAGGCGTCGCGACGAGCGATAGTTTTGGACGTCGAGACGAGCAAGGTTATGTGTCGCGGCGAGCGACCAGTTATACGTCGCGACGAGCAATTTGACGTCGCGGCGAAGGGCTGTTTCTAAATTGGTTTAATTGGATTTTGGAGTATAACTTATGGTGTAGACCTCCAATTGAGGTAATTTTTTATTCGTTATAAACTAGAGAACGAGGTCTACAATTGAGGAAAAGAATGAGCGTCTGAATTCAGGTTTTTGAGATCTTAATTAGTGAAAGAAAGTAAGAATGTGATTGTATTTTTACCTAAGGATTGTTATTGAAAATTGGAGTATAATGTGAGACCTTGAAAATAAAGTCAATGCTACTAGGAACTTTAGAAACTGAGCATGAAAGAATGAATTCGATCTAGAAAATAGTGATGTTGACTTTGAGGTACTAGCATAGCGAAAATGATTTGATAAATTGACTGGAAATTAGAATTGAAAGTTGGAAGTTCTGTAATATGTTATTGAATCGAAATGAGCCGATATTGATCAATTGAGTGAAAGTTAGATACTGAGTAAAAGAAAATAGAAAATGAGAAATGGTACCGAGAAAATCTTGAATATGCATAGTACATCTTTTATTCAAGGCATGTGCATCATCAATTATTTTGACTGTGCATTTTGTAATAAATGAAATTATTTGATTGTTATAGAGGCTCCGATGGATCGTTAATCCACGGATCGTGCTGAGACTTCCAGGCAGGTAGCTCGAAAGTTCAGGTGAGTAACCTAGTTGGTTCCTCAATCTATGTGTGTGTTTAATATTACGCATTGCTGCCAAGTGGAGTTAAGGAAGGATCTGTATGTTTGATTTTGATTGATTTCGGACCATGGGTGTCCGAAATATTGGAAATTTGATATTGAAGTGCTAATGTGTGTAAATGACTGTGAATGCATCAATGCAATAAATTGAAAATATATATGATTGAAATACCGGACCGAAAGTCTGAAGAAATGGCAAATAGCATTGAAATGTAAATGGAAATTGGAAAATGTACATTGCATGCATAAAAGTATGATCAGATAAAGGCAGTTGTGACCGGAGCAGCCAACGTATCAGGGCATATCACGCCCAACGTATATGAGAGTTTTAAGCTCAACGCACAGGACCTCAGTCCAACGTATTGAGCCTCGTGCTCAATGTATCGAGCTTCAAGCCCATGTTTTCGAGCCATCGCTCAACGCAATGTGCCCGCCATCGGGCGAGCCAGCGCACGGTCACAACAACGAAATGAAAATGGAAAGTGTCACATGTGCTTCACAAAAATGTATCTGTTCAACGTGAATTGTGCTAAAAGGCGTAATGCCTTATATTGGTAAAATTGAATGCATGTGATAATTTCTGAATGTGCAAAAGTGTGATACTCTGTGAACTGTGTGAATATGCATGAATTGAGTGAACCATCGATGATGGTTTCTCATTGAGTTCGCAAACTCACCCAACATTGCAATTATTTTTCAGGGTTTGAAGAGTACCCCGTTAGTGAAACGGGAGTATGAGT
Source organism: Erythroxylum novogranatense (assembly GCA_029891385.1). Taxonomy (NCBI): domain Eukaryota; kingdom Viridiplantae; phylum Streptophyta; class Magnoliopsida; order Malpighiales; family Erythroxylaceae; genus Erythroxylum; species Erythroxylum novogranatense. Next base: position 101,368,233 of record CM057229.1, read on the forward strand.
ACTGCAAGAGAGTTAGAGTTTGGAGTTGGGATCAGTTTCACGTCTGCATTTGTGTCATTCTGATTTATATTGTAAATTTGTATTCCGCAAAATAGTACTGAATTGTTTAAGGGCCCTAATTGATTAATATTGTATTGAAATGTGATATTTGATAAAATGTTATGACTGAAAATATTTTCGTATTGTGGCCCAAATTGTTTACCGATATCTGCGCACTCAATGGTTTTTAAAAATTAAAAATGGCTTGCTGATTTTTTGAACTGCATTCGACTACTCTAGCATACCACCCTCGCGGGTCACAGGCTCGGATATCACCCTCGATATCGGATTCAGGTCTTGCAGGAGTGAGATGCTACAATTTGTGATTTGTCGTTGGTTGGAATTGAATAATAGACTGGATTTCGAGTTGAATTGAATGAAAGGAGTATGGTTTTGATTCATTTGTGGTTCGGTTATTGATAATTGATGACTTGATTTATGTTAAATTTTTTAGTCATTCACGGCATGCATTAAAAGTTAAAAAGACTTTCAATTCAAATTTTAACTTAACTTTTATTATCATACCCCGAAGTCTCGTACTGAAGTAGGGTCTGGGGGGGCTGATAGTACACAGTCTTACCCCTACATTGTAGAGAGGCTGTTTCCAGTAGGCCTACATGCATATGTGACATGATAATAGAGATGTAGGTTACAAGGAATAAATACGTAAAGATTAGTAGTACATTCAAATATCTTTGCAAATATGAGCAGTACATTCAAAATTTTAACGTAACTTTAAGATGCATTATTTAAAAATTAGAAAGAATTTCAAGTTTCAACTTAACTTAAAACTAACAAACCGAGAATGTAAATTGGAAAGAATTCAAAGTAAATAATTAATTAACATAATCTTAAAATTATTGAAATGGTATTTAGATATTAGGTAAATAATTAATTGAGTATAATAATAATTTGGTTGTACCACTTATGGAAAACCCGAGCAGAACTTTTGTAATTGTTCATATTAATTGAGTTTATTATTTATTATTATTATTTTGAAGATGAGAGTTCATATAAACTTATAAAATATACAAGATGCAATTTGATAATATACTAATAGACTATTTTGTAAATTATAAAATTTCAAAACTATTTTATAAATTTAAAAATTACCCTAAATGATATCCGGTATTAATCGGTACTAGTACAATAACATACCAGAACCTAATCAAGTATCAAGTCTGATACAATATTTACAATTTTGCTACAAACGATTAAGAAAACAAAAACAACTATAAACAAAATAAGAAGAAAAAAAAGTCCTCACCTCCCATTTTAGAAACATAACCCACTACAAATGACAAACCTATGGTGCAAAGCTTCTCGCTTTGTGAAAATCGGGTGAGAGTCATTAATTATACGCAATCTTTTATTTCTATTTTACAAAGAAGTTATTTTCACTTGAACCCATGACATTCCAGTCACAAATGAGTGATCTTACCATAACCTAAAATAAATATGGAAATAAGGGTTATATTGTTAAGTAATATAGACTAATAACAAATGTCAAAATTTATAATTAGATCATAAAACAATAGATAAAGTACAAGTCTTAATGATATCAAATAATGAAAATTCCAAGGACTCTTAGATAATAACTCTATAAACAAAGCTTTATTATTTGAAGAAACTAATAACTATGAGGAAAATAATTGATTTGAAGAAGACTAAAAGAAATAAGTAAAACAAATTAAGAAAAAATTTGTCAATTAGTCAATATCTTGGATCACCAATTATAAAACAATAAACTTACAAGCTTATTCTTCCTTTTCTTATAACCTAACAAATATTCTAGATGAAGCTAAGAAATAAAATCTCAAATCATCATTTCTAGTTTGTACAAAAGATTACTAGGAATAAACAAGAATTAAGAACCCTGAAATAAGAATAAAATGAAGATAGCAAAACAATTTAAGGATTACTCTAAGAAATACATTCTAAACTTAAAAACAAAATTCAGGTGACGGAGTTAATGATAATCTTGAACTAAACAATAACAGAAATGATTAAAACTTCACAAAAATATTTGGTCATAATTACTCTTAAAATAGATAAAGATTGATGCTAGAGCATATTTAAATTGTATAAACACTACAAGAAAACGGTACAATTTGTGATATTTTTAAAACGTTATAAAATCTTAAAAAACATCGCAAAATACAATTTGTGACGTTTTAAAAAACATCACAAAAAATGTCGCGAAATGTGGTGTAGATAAAAGGATTTTGCGACGTTTCCCATAAAACGTTACTGAAAACACAGGCATTCCGCGACGTTTTAGAAAACATCATTGAAATATTGGTCTTTCCATGACGTTTTTTATAAATGTTGCGAAAAGTCACATTCCATCACATTCGGCGACGTTTTAATATTTTCTGTGATGTTTATATAAAAACCTCGCAAATAGTTCTATTTTAATAATTATTTTTTAATATACAAATTTTTTAAATCTTATTTGTTTAACAACTATTCAATATTATTTATAAATTTTATCTATTTAATAATTTTCAAATTTTTAGTATATCATTAATTTTAATAATTATTCATATATCACAAGAATTTCATATTTGCAGGTAGCATATTATTTAATTGTAATTCGCAAAACATGTCATAATACACTAATTAATATCAAAAGTATATCACAAGTATATAATATATCAACATGACATCGGTACTTTCTGCCCAAGTTTCTCTTTCTAATCCTATATTGTTTGCTAAATCAGGGGTAAACTCGTTTCTTCTGACGGGAGAACGCATTAATCTTTCTGCAAAAGGAAAAAGTTCAGGCAATATATCATTGCCAAGGTAGGCTTCATCATGCCGAAGGCGTTCAATCTCTATGTTGGATTCCGGTTCTACACCAGGAGACTCTGCAATTAAAGGCTCCAGAATGGTTCCAGTTACACGAGTAGAACACGCTGCATTAGTAGGCTCGGGAAAGTCCACATTTGCAGTAGCAGGAGAAGCTGCATTCCTATGCCCTAAACTGGCTTCGAATGCAGTATCAAGAGAACTTATAATTGCGGGCTCCTGCATGGCCTCACTCGATTGGGCAGGAGATCTTTCATCCATACGTTCTGTTGCTACTGGTTCAAGTGTCAAATAAGGTTTTGAAGAAATAGAGCCCTTCTCATAAAGATTGCATATATCTGCACAGAGACCTGAAGAGACACAAACACCAATATCCTTCTTACGAATTTCACAACCTTAGGCCAGCAGAGCAAGAAAATGTGAAAGTCGAAAAAGACCTGCTGACCAGTTATTAAAGGCTGAAGGAAGACCTATTCCTTTCTTAAGTTATTCTTCAACTTCCATACACCCAAAGCAGAAGGAGTCTGCCTTCTCTTCCGCGGCAAATCATGACAACCTTCTAATGCCGTCTTCATAAACCTAAAGCAAGACAAACCAAATGCTAATTAAATGTACCACCAAGATAAGGGTGTAATCCATGTTGATCAAGTTGCAAGTCCTACTTATTAGTCAACACTGTGGAATCATCAAAGAAATGCTTCCTCTTTCTTGGCCTCCGTTGTGGTTGCTGAACTTGTGGAGATGAACTAAGAGCAAGATCTGGTGATATGAGCCCTGAAGTGGTGGAAAAAAAGAACAAGCTCATGCAAAGTACAATATTTGGACTTAAAGGATCCCAAGCATAAAAAACAAGAGTACTCACCAAATGAGACGTGTATCAAAGACGTAGGGAGCCTCTTGTGAAGCAGCAGAAGCAGGTTGCTGAAATGGTAAAGACTGCCCAGCAGAAATTAAAGTTTCTTCCAGTATGGGAGAAAGATTTTCCTTCTCTGTTGTAGCATGATCTGTAAATCTGTCAGGATCAGTAGTATGACTTTGATGTTCAGGAGACATGGAAGGAATATCTTTGGAGCTTCAATCAGGGATCACACTTCCCATAACCTCAACATCTGGAGGGTTCTCATCATCTATAACTCTTAAATCTATAAATTCTGTCTGATTACTTGAATCAACATTTCCTAAATCCATAGCTACAGTAAGTACATTTGTCCGATCACTTTGAAGTGAATTTTGAAAAGCATCAGTTTCATTAATTTGTGCTGCATCATATTGAACACTGGTCTCTTGAAAACCTGGATCACGATCAACTGAAGGTTGGGAAAGAATACTGCGATGGTAAAACAAACAATTAAAAGGTCGGCTCCAGCATTGTTTTGAAAAATAATACAAAATTGAAATACAAATTGACACATACTTCTCTTGCATTGGGCTGGGATTCTCTTCTGTAGGTAACATACCAATATCCTTAAGAAAATGAGATTGATAGTTAAATTGGAGAGTTTTAGTGCAACAGTTACTACAGAAAAGAAGGGAGCAAATAATAGGCTTACATCATCAAAAGATAGAGCAACATAAGGATCTCTGCCAATTGGAAGTTGATCAATTAGTGTGATTTCCTCGCGGCTTCTGAGATGATTATCTGGAGACCTAGAAAATAGAGAAGTCTGAAATCTTCAATCAAAAGTTATACTTGAAACAGAAAAAAGAAATGCAGAAACAGGGGATGAAAGAAGTCACCCTTCAGCAGGTATGTCTTCGATCAAACCCAAGGCGTCAAGGTCAAATCTTTGGGGTAAAGTGACAGGACTAAAATTTGGCAGTTGTAGCATTTTCTGGCAAAGTAACTTGTATGGAGGAAAAGGAGCTATTGTAATTATAAAACAGACATTGAAAAAGACAATGAGGAAAAGGCCTCACCAGTTATTTGAGAAGATGCGAAATTGGAGACAACAAGACATTTGCACTCATGATTCACCCTATATAAGAAGTTTTCCGTCATCTTCTTCGTAACAAAGCAAAACAAATTGATGTCACTCAACTCATACATCCAGTTTCCCATCATGAATCTGATAGAATCCAAAGAACAGGTAAGGAAAATGTATAAGTTGCTATTGATTTTATGTAAAAACGAATAATACAAGTAAGTCTGGTTTTCGAGGTCCAGAACCTCCAGCCTAGGGCTCATACAATTGTCATTCTTCTTACCTACCTTCTCTCTCCTGCCTCTCTGTTATTTGTACTAAGAATCTGTAGCTAACAGATTCTGTTAACGGACAACCAACCGAATGATTGGTTGTCAGTAGTAACTAACTACCCGAAAATAGCATAATACCATATTTTGCACCCCTTACTCCTCTGCTCTTTGCTTATTCCTCCTAACATAGAATTGAGTTACCTTAGGTCTATCATTACTCCCCCCCATCAGTTTCACCTTGTCCTCAAGGTGAAAGTCTGGAAATCTAACTTTCATATCGTCAAATAACTCCCATGTAGCATCTGCCACCGAGTGGCCCTTCCACTGAATCAGCACCTCCAAGTCTAGACTAGAAACCATGTTTCTAATGGCCAAAAGTGCAGCAGGTTGAGCAGAAAGAACGTCAGGCATGAGCAGATGATCTGGTAAACTTGTGGTAGAGTCATTCACCCCTAATGCTTTCCTAAGCTGTGACACATGGAAAACAGGGTGAATTTTGGCTGTCGGGGGCAAACTCAACTTATAAGCCACGTGCCCAACTCGTTGGAGAATCTCAAACGGACCGAAATATCGCGGAGCTAACTTGGGATTACTCCTAGATTCCACCGATTTCTGGCGATATGGAGCTAGCTTGACAAAGACCCTATCCCCCACTTGGAACTCCACTTCCCTTCTTTTCCCATCTGCTGTCAATTTCATCCGTTGTTGAGCAACCATCAAATGGTGGCGCAACTCTGATAGTTTCTGGTCCCTATCCTGCAGCAATACATCAATGGTATCCACAGCAGATGACTGAATTATGTACCTGGTAAGAGTGGGAGGATCTCTTCCATAAAGGACCTTGAACAGTGTAGTGCCGAAGGTGGAATGGAAGGATGTATTGTAGCAATATTTAGCCCATCCCACCCAATTTGCCCACAGTTGAGGTTGTTCACTGGTAAAACACCTTAGATAGGCCTCAAGACACCGATTTACAACTTCAGTCTGCCCATCCGTTTGGGGATGATAGGCTGAACTGAATCTCAATTTCGTACCCTGCATTTTAAACATCCCCCCCCAGAATTTACTCAAGAATACTTTATCTCTATCGGATACTATGGAGTTAGGGAAACCATGCAACCTCACCACCTCCTTTACAAAAAGATTGGCTACTGATTGGGCTGTGTAGGGATGTTTAAGAGGAAGGAAATGCGCATATTTGCTGAGTCGGTCCACCACCACTAGTATGGCTGAAAACCCTTTTGATTTAGGCAACCCTTCTATGAAATCCATAGAGATCTCTTCCCAAACTTGCTGTGGCACTGACAAAGGTTGTAAAAGTCCAGCTGGAGAGAGTGAGAGGTACTTGTTCTGTTGACATACAACACATTCAGCCACAAACCTGTAAATGTCGTTTTTCATCCCCTCCCAAAAGAGCTCGTTGGCTAGCCTTTTGTAGGTTTTCAAAGCTCCTCCATGCCCTCCAATGCTACTTTGGTGGCTGTCCATAATCAGAGTCGGTATGAGTGTAGAAGTTTTCGGTAGTACTAGCCGATCTTTGTAAAATACCCGACCCTGTATCAGTGTATAGGGTGGATGTGACCCCCCATCTGCCTGCAGCTCTTGCTTTAATTTTGACAGTCTAGGATCAGCCTCAATTTCCTTAATCATTTGCTCCATATCTAATGCCCTTAATGCTACCACTGCCATAGCATCTGTTTGGGGAGGTATCCTTGATAACGCATCAGCCACTCTATTCTCCCTTCCTGCTTTGTATTCAATGCTGAAACTATACCCCCAACAACTTGGACAGCCATTTCTGATAATCTGGGTGTACTTCTCGCTGTTCCAACAGGAACTTAAGTGGCTTCTGGTCGGTGCGGATGATAAAGTGATGGCCCAAAAGGTATGATCGCCATTTCTTCACTGCTAAGACAATGGCCAGCAATTCCCGGGCATAAGCTGACTTATGTTGGTTGGTTGTGGGTAAAACTTGGCTGTAGAAGGCGATAGGTCGATTCCCTTGCATTAGAACCGCTCCTATAGCATGAGCTGATGCATCAGTCTCCATTATAAAGGGCTTAGTGAAATCCGGTAAGGTTAAGACTGGGGTTGAAATCATTGCTTGTTTGAGCTGTCGAAAAGAAGCTTCACTCTCCTCCGTGCATTTAAAACCTTCCTTCTTTAACAGTTGTGTCAATGGCCAGGAGATTTGTCCATAGTCTCTCACAAATTTTCTATAGTATCCCGTCAAACCCAAAAAGCTCCGCAACTCCCTTACATTCCTCGGTTTTGGCCAGTTCACCATCACCTGGATTTTCCTCATATCGGCCGCCACCCCATCGCGTGAGATGATGTGTCCCAAGTACTCCAAAGTGCCTTGCCCAAAAATACATTTCTTCCAATTCGCATACAATTGTTGGGATTGGAGCACAAGTAGGACTGCCCGTAAGTGACCAACATGCTCCTCACAAGAGGCACTTTAAACCAAAATGTCATCGAAAAATACCAATATAAACTTACTGAGGTAAGGTTTAAAAACCTGGTTCATGAGAGACTGGAATGTGGCAGGTGCGTTGGTCAACCCGAAAGGCATGACGAGGAACTCGTAATGCCCTTCTTGAGTTCTAAATGCCGTCTTCTCAACGTCTTCTGGCCTCATTCGGATTTGATGATACCCCGCCTTTAAATCTATCTTCGAAAAAATAGTGGCCCCCTTTAATTCATCCAGTAACTCGTCTATGATAGGGATTGGAAATTTGTCAACAATTGTCACTTTATTCAGAGCACGGTAATCCACACAGAAACGCCACCCCCCATCTTTCTTTCTAACTAACAACACCGGGCTTGCATACGGACTCACGCTTGGTTGGATTATCCCTGAATCCAACATCTCTTTCACTAACTTCTCAATCTCATTCTTCTGAAATTGGGGATATTTATAAGGTTGCACCGTGACTGGATTAGCCCCCTTTTGGAGTACAATGGCGTGTTGCTTGGCTCTCTCGGGAGGCAACTGTTGAGGCATGTCAAAAACTGCTCGAAATTCCTCCAAAATCACTTTCAGCTTTGCATGAATTGGGGTAGCTCCCTTCGGCTCTTCCCCTTCCACGTATCCCATCTGTAATAAATACACCAGATCATCATCGGTGGTGGTATGCACCAGATTTTTTAAGCTAATCGGTGCTTTGGCGAGGGTCGAATCTCCTATAAGGGTGAAGGTCCGATTCCCCTGTTTAATCTCCATTATCATTTTACCCCAATCCGTCACCACTTGGCCTAACGTTTGCAACCATTTCACTCCTAATATAACATCACAACTGCCCAGCTGCATCGGTAAATATTCTTCTGTCACCAGCAATCCTTGCATGGTCAGCACTATTCCCTTGCAGATGCCTTCTCCCTTAATCTGCTGTCCATTTCCTAGGGCTATCACATACCGTGTAGTTCCTTCCAATTTACAGTTCAGTAGTCTCACTAATTCCCATGAAATAAAGTTATACGAAGCTCCACTGTCGATCAGTATTATTATTTCTCTCCCACCTACAATTCCCTTCACTTTCATAGTCTTAGGAAAAGTAAAGCCCAATACAAATCCTGCCGCTAACTCCACTGGTTGTGTTTCTTCTTCCTCGGTTAATTCCTCCGATTCATTCTCAAGCTCAACTTCATCATCCATGGTAGCTAATACCTGAAGTTCGAACTTCTTGCACCGATGACCCGGACTGAATTTCTCATCGCATCTGAAACAGAGCCCTTTTGCCTTCTTTTCCTGTAACTCGCTCACCGTCAGTCTTCGAAAATTTCCCAAGTTATGACTCCGAGTGCTATCCGCATTTCGTGGTCTTGCGACAATAGCAAGTTGCGGATTCCCTGTGTCCTCCTTTCTCTCTCCCGTAGTTGCTTCTGCTTTCAGGCCCCGATGTCCCCACTTCGGCCTCCTCCCAATGTTCCAAAGATAGTTCACTCATCCGTCGGAATTTCTCCTCCACCTATTGAGCTAACTCCATCATTTCCGCCAAACTCCTGGGCTTGAGAATCTGTACCTCCAACCGGATTTCCTCCGCTAACCCATTCATGAACGTACTTTCCAATACGGCATCTGGCAACTCCGGAAGAGAGGCGGCGAGTTCCAGAAATTTTTCGGTGTACTCCACCACTGTGCCCACCTGCCTGACCGCCAATAGTTGCTGGCATTGGGTTCCTTCGTGAGCGGGGCGAAATTTCTGCGTCACCAGCTTCTTACACTCTTCCCAGTCCACGATAGGTCGACGACTCTCCACCCATCGAAACCACGTCAGTGCATCTCCTTCCATGCTCATTCCCACGAGCTCCATCTTCTCCCCTTCGGTAAACCTCCCCACGGAAAAGAAACGCTCCACCTTGTAAATCCACCTGTCCAGGTCAACACCTCCGAACGTGGGCATCTCGATCCTTCGTGGTCGGCAATCTCGCCGGAAGTCACCTGGGCGTGCAAACCCAAGAGGTGGGTCGACACGATAGCTGGCTTCATTCCTCCAGTCATTGCTCTCTAGGTGTTCCTCCGGTGCCAATGGAGCCTTTCCCAAATCTCTCCTTCGACTGGGCTCGGGTTGTGGATCTTCGGGTGGGCGCTCCTCGGGTCGGTGCTCCACGGTACCACCTTCGGCCCTCTTCCATGTTTGCAAAATTGATATCATCATGCTCTTAATTTCAGACCTTAATCGTTCTCCCATCTCCCGACTAACCTCCTCCATTTTCCTTTGAAGTTCCACGCCCTGTTCATCCGTGCGCCATTGCCAATCTTGGGTGGAATGACTGAGTTGCTTCTCAAACTCTTGGTGAGCCTGACTAATCGACCTTTGTATCTCCTCCCCATCTCTTCGTCTCTCTTCCCGCAGAAGCTCCAAATCCTTCTCAATGCCTTCTAAAGCCATTTCCGAGGATCAACTGCTCTGATACCAGTTGATAGAATCCAAAGAACAGGTAAGGAAAATGTATAAGTTGCTATTGATTTTCTGTAAAAACGAATACAAGTAAGTCTGGTTTTCGAGGTCCAGAACCTCCAGCCTAGGGCTCATACAATTGTCATTCTTCTTACCTACCTTCTCTCTCCTGCCTCTCTGTTATTTGTACTAAGAATCTGTAGCTAACAGATTCTGTTAACGGACAACCAACCGAATGATTGGTTGTCAGTAGTAACTAACTACCCGAAAATAGCATAATACCATATTCTGCACCCCTTACTCCTCTGCTCTTTGCTTATTCCTCCTAACATAGAATTGAGTTACCTTAGGTCTATCACAATCATGAACGTTGACAATTAGGTGATTGCAATCCTTGCGAGCTTTGGACATTACATGAGTGATCTAAATCATTAGCTTCCAAGTTTGGACACTTCAAGTTTTGATCTTTCACACAGTTCTCCACGTTAGAGAACTCCAACTTCTCCTTAGCTAACTTCTTGGCCATCCTCCTCTGCTTCCTCTTATTCTGGTTACTGCCACCACATGACTCTCCTGAATACAAACACAGATCCGTTTGCATGGAAACTAAAATAAACACTCCCATTTTACGTGGAGCTTATAACTTAATCCATAATTCTTACCTGGCTTGTTACCTATGATAAGGGAAGCATGACTGTCATCGGCATTATGTCGAACACCTGGAGTCCTCTCTTCGACTGGAATATTAACCCTTGATGATGCATCCATTGACGGAGGTAATAATGGTCCAATAAGTTGTTTCCAACGACAAACATCTTCCTTAAGCTTTTTCTTACAAAGCCTCTTCCTCTGAGCCCTAGTTAACTTTTGGCGTCCACAATCATCGTCATTGTCGTTACTCGTTGATGAACTACCTTCTCGCAAGCCATAATCATCAGCAAATTTCAAAACCCACGTGGTAATATATCTCCTGGTTGCAATTACCTAAACAAGTATCCACTGGTAATCAAATAACAATACCTGGAATAAGATTCACGTCAAATCCTTCCCTTGACAGGCTCCCTGTTTCTTGCACATTCTCCCCCTGTGTAATTCCATTTAAGACCCAAATAAGTAGGGAGTAAAGTAAATTAAAAAACCAAGCAAACAGGAGAAGAGAGGAATAGAACTAGCACTTGTGATGGTGGTGGCGGCAATGGAGGATAAAGAGAAGAAACCAATTTTGGATGGAAAGAAGGCAGAGAGAAGAAACCAGAGAAGAAACGTGCGAGAAGATCAAAATGTTTTAGTTAAACAAAAGGCAATCGTCTTTTGCGACGTTTTATTCAACAAAACGTCGCGGTTTCTATTTCGTAACGTTTTATTGATAAAACGTCACAAAAATGTAAAATTTGATGTAGTGAAAATAAGAAATAATTAATACATAATTATTATGAAAAAGACGAGAGGTTAAAGTTACCAATAATTCAAAATTAAAAATCAATTATAAAATTGATGCTTACATATATGTTAGTGAATTTAAGAAAAAACCTCTTTCCTTTATAATTGAAGATTCATCATACAACAATTTTAAGAACTTCCTTTATAGAACTTATCATCCCTACATGGTAAACCATGATAGTTTTTCAACAAACATAAGCAAATAAAAGCTATGTCTTCCTTTTATAGAAAAGTTAATAACTAGTAGTATAAATTTAGGCAATGCATGCTTATGAAAATCAACTAAATAATATAATACATGCTATGTAAAATAATTAAGTCATTTGAAAATGATATCTTGGTTGAAAAATAAAAAAATAAGCTACAAAATAATAATATTAAGCAAAAAAATTATGACAAGAAGAAACTGAAGTTGAAGTTTATGTTGACTTGCATAATGCCTTTTAAAATACTCCTAATTAGTAGAGAGACAATTTTCTAAAAAGAATAGCAACATGCAATCAACACTAAACCCCCACTAACAACCATGCCAGCAGAAATAAAACTCCATCGAAATTGATCGAGGTTCACAAGAAAAAAGTTCATTACAACTCAGGACTACTGCCAATTTAATTCAGTACTCTTCAACATGAATATATACTGCACTTACTGCTACTAAGGGGACATCCACTTCATAAACTTTAACACATTACTCAGGAACATGTTGAAGTAATCTATACACGTTTGGGCGGAATGTACTGGACACGCTCTTCTTCACATAAATTCTGCAACACATTCAAATAGAATGCTTAGTTCAAATGAATCATAATACTCAAAGCATTCAAAAATATTTGCCTAAGATCATCAAAAGAATCCGTTCATATTCCGAACTTTGCCTAAGATCATCAAAAGAATCCATTCATATTCCGAATAAAATAAATATCTTTTCATTTTTCAAATAGTATGAACCGAATATAAAATTAACAATTTGTGAACAAGAATATGAAACCAAGAACAGAAGAGGAATAGGAAAAAAAATTAAAAAATTCTGAATCCCTAAAAAATTGGCATAAAGTAATTGACTGATCTTTTTTCCTATCAGTCAACACTAGGACTTAAATACAAATGTCAAAGGACCCTAAACTGGGAAATGCACTACACAGGAATACTGAAAACTGACTTCTCCATTGTTGGTCCACTACAGCACTCATAAATGACAGGATATTATTCATTTGAACAAAAATGTGTAAACTGCAGTTGATATGAAACCCAGACCTGCAAGTCCTCTGGGAGTGCCTCTACTACAGCAAAGGTGTAACAACCAGGCACGAATTTTCTTGTAAAAGATATCAAGTAACTTCAGCAAAGAGATTACTAAGATGAAGAGCTCTAAACAAAGCACATCAGAATGATTAAGCCATGGTGCATACAGAAGAATAGATATGATGCAAAAGTGCAGGTTTTTTGTTTTTTTGTTTTCCTTTTTTGGGTAGAAAATATGATGGTATACAATTATGAGTTATAATAAAATGGCTCTTGCAAATGTATACTTGTGTAAGAGGATTTAAGGTATAAACTTCGAGCATTTTTAGTTTATGATGTATGTTTATAATTTCAAAGTAACATGATCTTATGTTTTGATTCCTGAAATGTCAATCAATTTCTCAAGCATTGTCTATTATTCAGATGAAATTCCATATGAGCATCATGGCAAAGTTTAAAAGATAAAAGTTGGCCTCAGATATTCCATATATCTTCCTTGTCCAATAACGGCCATGAATCGGTAAGCCTGCTCTGAGGACTATGAATCACTTTTCCATCAACAACCACATGCATATCCAATCAATTTGATAAGATGACTTCTTTTATTGCAATGCATAAATAATATGAGCATAAGCAAGACAGTTGCTATTTAATAAAAAATGCAAAGTTTGCAAGGAACTTACAGCCGCTGAGAGTTCAATTGAGTACTACATTTCATGTAGTGTGACTCTGTCTTATATCATTATCTTTCCAAGATTTCATCCTTCAAATAATGGGCTCAAATCAAATGTGGACACTTTGCTCAATCCTTACCCTAATGGGACCATCAAAACATAAATCTCTACAACTGATATCTTGAAATTACAAGGCTCATATAATTCCACCACGCCTGAAACCTCAAAAATCTGTTGGTCTTTCAACACACTAACCAGTAATTCACTCAGGCCTTAGTTTCAGCAGCAATTATCCAAACTCCAAGTAGCATGCATTAATTATGAATGAAACAATCGGATTTAATTACTACATAATTCAAAAGGGAACGAACTAGACTTATGGTGATATTGGTACAGGCAGCCAACTGTGTTGCTACTTGCTGAAAATGAGTTGTAATTTCACCAAGTGACAAAACAGGCTTATAGGTGACATGAATTATTCCATCAAACAAGTGCATGGGTTAAACGCTGAGAGCTTAAGGAGAACAAATAACAATAAGATTGCAAGGTTACTTACCAATTCTCAACCATCATCCAGCCCAACTTCTAGTTGGATCCATGACAGAGATTATCCTGTGCCAAATTTGTTCTAATATTAGGAAATAGAAAAGTAGAAAACTTTTATTGTAGTATCATTTGTCATGTAAACGATAAATTAGAAAGATTATGTTAGCCACCATGCAGGGGAAGTGCAAGAGAATGTCGGGAATGTTGATAATCGTCCCTTATTGGTTTATAGTCGTAGGAAGAAGGACTGTGGACAATAACTAATTTCCATTAGCAGCAGGTTGTTACGTGAGGGAATATTAAGGCTGTCACGTGGGACAATATTACATATATAGATCTAGAAACCGAGGGGGGTTTTTCATCATCTTTCTTAAGAACTTATTGTATTCGGCCATTCGGCTTGGGAAGGGTAGCAGAGGCTCCCTTATTTCTCATTTAACATCAATACAAGTCAGTATTTCTTTACTTCTCATTATGTGCAGTTTCCTTTAAATCCTAACTCTACCAAATTGGTGCGGTGAGCGTGGAACCAAAACCCACTAATGACTAATACCAGAATGGATACCAGATTGGATACGGTAGAGAGGACCCTGGAATTACTGGAGCAGCGTTTGACTGGTTTAGGAGTGGAAGTGAATGAAGGAAAGCAACAAGTTGAAGGCCAACTCACTGAGATCAAAATGATGCTTGCGGCAATCATCAGAGGGAAAGCGGTGGAGGAGATGGCATCGGGAAGCTCAGGAGTAGTGCATGAGGGGACGACGATGGCGCCACCCACTATAGGCAAAACGACCACCAAGATGATTGCCCTTGAAGATGTTCAGATATCTGCGAAGAAGATCGAACTCCCAAATTTCAATGGCAACGACCCACTGAGTTGGGTGAGCAGAGCAGAACAATACTTCAGTTCAACGAACCGGAAAGACATGAAGGTGACATTGTCCCTAGTTTGTATGGAGGGACATGCGTTACACTGGATGACGTGGTTACACCGAAGGAAACCACTGCTTAGTTGGGACGATGTACGACGAGAGGTGTTAGCTCGTTTTGGAGGAGCTTTGGCATCAAACCCTTATGAGATGTTGGCTGCTACTAAACAGGACAATACGGTGGATAAATATATTAGGGATTTTGTTGCCAAATCTGCACAGATCGAGGGGATGCCCGAGGAAGCTTTTACAGGACAGTTTTTGAATGGGTTGAAGGAGGAGATTCGAGCTAGAATCAGAACACATGAAGTGTCCGACCTCTACAAAACGATGAATTTGGCCAGGGAAGTAGAGTACGAGATTGAGTTGCAGGGAAAAAGAAGAATGGGTTGGGCTGAGGGAAGAAAGGATGGTTTCGGGCTGGGAAATAAGGCTGGAATCATTGCAGGCCTTCCTGTATCTGGGTCCAACACTGGGTATTTGGCTGGCAGAAGGGGTGCGACGGTGATGGGCACAAATTTAGGGGTAGGGCAAGGCAATAGAGTGGTCAGCTCTCAAACCAACACCTCTGGTTTTGGGAATCGCACAACCAACGTCAAACCAGTGAACCATGGTGGGATTCGTCGCCTTTCTCAAGCTGAGTTCCACGATCTTCGGGCACGAGGGTTATGTTTCAAGTGCCAGCAACCTTATGGTCCTCTTCACCGCTGCCATAGCAAGACGCTTCAGACAGTTATACTGTGGGACAACGAGGGTGAGTTTGAGGAAGACAACGGCGAAGTGACCAACGACGTTAGGGAAGCAGAACAGAAAGATGATGAACTGAACGAGACACAGGTAATGAGTCTCGATTTACCATGCTTTGGGTTATCCAGGTATAGTCGAAGCCGTACTATGAAGCTTAAAGGGAACATTGGGATGGCTGAAGTAATAGTAATGGTTGACAGTGGTGCGAGCCACTGTTTCATGGCTAGAACAGTAGCGCAAACGTTGGGCTTACCAATTGAAGGAACTTCACGAATTGATGTGAAGCTGGGCGATGGGCAGAAAAGAGAAACGATGGGGGTTTGTTGAGATGTAGAGATGACTTTGGGGGGTGAGACATACTGGGTGGATTGTTATTTGTTCCCGTTGGGAGGAGTGGATGTGATTCTTGGAGTCTCTTGGTTCGAAACCTTAGGAGACGTCAAGGCTAACTGGTCACGGATGACCATGGAGTTTGTTCGAGGAGGCAAAAGAATCCAGTTGGAAGGGAATGCGACCTTGTGAAATGAGCCAGTATCTTTTCGAGCATTAAGTAAGGCTTCCGAAGTTGAGTTTGTAGTGATGTTGTGGATGACGACAGAGGAGAACATACCGAATGAAGTTGAGAAAATGGAGCAGGTACGAGAGCATGAGCTGCAACAAATTTTACAGGAGTTTGAAACCGTGTTTGGTGAACCCAGCAAATTACCTCCTCGTCGAGCAGTGGACCATGGCATACCTTTGGAACCGGGAGTATCAATTTGTCGATGAGGCCTTACCGATATGGGCATGCACAAAGATGAGATTGAGCGTCGGTGGCGTACATGTTGGCCACGAGGATCATTCAGATCTAATCTTGGACCCTTTTCAAGTCCAGTATTGTTAGTAAGGAAGAAAGATAACAGTTGGAGGTTTTATGTCGATTCATCATGAATTGAATAAAGTCACTATAGGCGATAAGTATCCCATTCGATAATTCAGAATTGTTAGATGAATTACAAGGGCTCTGCTTCTTCTCAAAGTAGACCTTCGTTCAGGGTATCACCAAATTAGAGTAAAGGAAGAGGATGTTCCCAAGACGGCTTTTAGAACACATTCAGGACACTATGAGTTCCGTGTTATGCCATTCGGACTCAAAAATGCGTCCTCAACCTTCCAAGCTGTGATGAATGACTTGTCACAGGTCGGGTTTGAGACGATATGTCCTTGTATTCTTCGATGACATATTGATTTACAGCAAAGATTGGGCGACTCATTTGACACATTTGAAGTTGGTGCTTGGACAACTCCAAAGTCACAGTTTCTACATCAACCAAAAGAAGAGTCAATTCGGGCAGAAGAAGATTGAATACTTGGGGCACGTAATCTCGGAAGAGGGAGTAGCAATGGATCCTTCCAAGGTAGCTAGTGTACTGCAGTGGCCCACACCAAGATCGGTGAAGGCAGTGAGGGGATTTCTGGGTTTAACCGGCTATTATCGTTGGTTTATACGGGATTATGGACAGATAGCTCGTCCATTAACGAATTTGTTAAAAAAAGAAAGTGCAAACAGTTTCAGCTGGACCATAGATGCGCAGGAAGCCTTTCAACAGTTACAACAAGCCATCACATCCGCACCCGTTTTGATTCTGCCCGATTTCAGCCAGCAATTTGTCTTGGAATGTGATGTTTCTGGTGGTGGGGTTGGGGCGGTCCTAATGCAGAAGAATTTGCCGATTGCTTACTATAGTAAAATTCTGGCAGCAAGGAATTTGTCTAATCCAGCCTATGAAAAGGAATTGATGGCTCTGGTTATGGCGATTCGGCATTGGAGGCCATATCTAGTGGGAAGGAGGTTTGTAGTGAGGACAGATCACAGCAGTCTCCATCACCTTCTAAGTCAGCAAATCACGACACCTGCGCAGCAAAACTGGGTAGCAAAGTTGATGGGCTATGAGTTCGATATTGAGTATAAACCTGGGTTGCTCAACCGGGCTGCTGACTCATTATCTCGCCGAAATGAAGAAGCAGAGTTGGCAGCTATCTCGCTGCCCGTTTGGGCACAATGGGAAAGCTTAGACTCAGAGATGCAGGGTGATGGAAAATATCAAAGGCTCAAGGAGCAGATGCAACATCAGCCAGCAAATCATCCACACTATAAGCTCGTTAATGGTAGACTGTTTTACAAGGGTCGCATTGTGTTACCGGGTTCTCGGTGGATCCCAAGATTGATTGAGGAGTTTCACTCGACTCCACAGGGTGGACATTCAGGCGCGTATCGGACGTACCGGCGGCTGGCCGCTAGCGTATATTGGCCGGGAATGATGAAAGAAATCCAACGCTTTGTGTGTAAGTGATAAGTCGACTTGTACCATCTGTAAGTCGACTTACACATGTTCGGTACCGATAAGTCGACTTGTTCATTGGATAAGTCGACTTGTTCAAGGCTCGATCTTGTTTATTTGTGCCTAAAAGGCAATCCCTTTAGCGCTTTTATTCAAAGTCGTGTGCGGACTTTATGAATAAATAAAGAAAAGGCATTATTCATTAATTTGATATTCACAAACATTGTTTATGAATTGATTGGATCTTTAATCGAATTAATGAAGTCCATGATATATGACATAGCATGAAGGAAATTATGATGTGATCATACTCCCGAGATTCCTATCATGTGCAATTATGTCAAGATCTAAATTCTCCTAGTAATAGGATTAATGAGATCGGACATCATTAATCCGGATAGACTAGCACATGTCATATTCCTTGATTGGATCAGCGGTGGATCTCGAAACTGTAAATATGAGATATTTAGAATTGACATGTGGATGCTTACTAAGCGGTAGTAAGTTCATTGGATGACCCGCCATGAGATCATCACATGGATATCTTATCTAAGTGTCGTTGATAATCTCATCATAGCAATGGTGCAAGTATCCTTAGACTTGAGGTACTCAAGGATATCTTGAATCTTGATCCGTGCTTTGACTCCATTCCTTGTTGCCTTCGGAGGTAACTCATAGGGTGGTGCTTGGGTACGACTTGAGGTATTCAAGATAATTGAGTAGCCAATAAAGGATTCACCACTACGGATTAGCGTAAGAGATACCCATGGCCTCTTGTCGGGATCATTACTAAGGCTAGCCAGCATGTATGTCATGAAGAGTGTCTTCATTGACATATAGAGTAATGAGTCCCAGGACGAGAACTGATATCACTTGGGCTAGACTCAGTCTAGTGAGAGTTGACACTTTGACCATACTCATAACCAAGTGGGGTATAGGATGGTGAAAGGACGAATTGCACAGAATTGTCATGGAAGGGTTCGTGATCCGTTCGTGATGAATACATCAAACCGATTACTTTCCGGTCAATTGGGGGTCATGATGTGTTGCTAGATACCGCTCATGACTTGCTCGGATTAATTGTTAATCTAAGTGGCCAACATAACCGGAGCCTAAAGGGTCACACGATAAGAGTGTTTTAGAGAAATCAGAAAATAGTAATTGGACAGAGTTCCAATTATGGAGAGCATTAGATTAAATGGATCCCAATGGGATTGGGATATGTCCCATGAGATCGCGACATCGATATTGCTAAGAAAGGTTTAGAGTCGCTTTCAAGATCGGGGCCCTAGAGGTTTGGGACCAACCCAGTTGGATCGGACCTTAGCAAATATATTCTAATTAATTAATTAAGTAAATTAATTAATTAATTATTATATATATTTAAACATATGCACGTGGAATGAGGGAAGGAGAGGATAACTTTGAAAAAGTCAAAGTTTATTTCTTTATTCATTAAAGTAATGAATGGCCATTAAGTCACCATTTGTCCTAAGCTTATGGAAGCATTTTTAAAAGGTTAAAAATGCTTATAAGGTGACTTGGTGGGTGTTGCCGTCGATGATGCTTAGGTTTTGAAGAGAAGAATATTTCCTTAAGTGTTAAGGAAAGTTGGAATGGTGATTTCAAGTCTTCTTCTTCCTCAAGTGTCATAGTTTCTCTTCTCCAAGCATAAAGGCCAACGTTTCCCTCAAGCTCTCCAGGACAGAGGTAGGGTCTAGCAGCCTTTATTCTGTTCTAGCTATTCCGGGTCAAAGGGTTTGACTCGGTTAGATTTTCGATCTCTGCGTGGATCACCTTTAGAGATAGTCTCTTTTGGCTATTTAGGTTGATGTCTTCATACCGATACCGGATCCAGGATTCGGGAAAGTCCTGGGAACAAAATTTTGTTTTCCGCTGCGGTACATGTGATGTACCTCCGGATTTTCCTACAGTGGTATCGTAGAGTCCGGTGTCCCGTGTGAAGCTATAACCTAAGCGAGATCGAAACCCTAATGGAATTTTACATTGATGCATGCTATCTGCTCAGATTTCAATTTATATTGTGATATGCTTTTCGAAATTTTTCTGCCTAGAATTGTTCATAACATGTTAGAGAATATGTCTATGAATTTTGAGAATTTATCGATTTGATTTGATATAGTTTTGCTAATTAATCCCCTAAGGTTCTGATCTTTGTTTTGTGAAGCGATTCTGGAGCAGGCATGAGTATAAAATCGAGAATAAATTCTAGAAGTTTTTCGGATTTTCCTTCACCTACATGTCTCTAAGATGTTGGTGAATGTCTTTGAGCATGGAAATTGGATTTCAAGGTGATTGGATATTTATTCACGAATTTATTCTATGCTGTTGGGAATTCTTTGTCTTTGATGAACACGATTTTGAATCGGTTTTGTTATTTAGGTTGACTGAGTTTTTGATGGCCTAAAATCCTGAAAAAATTCATGTAGCATGTTCTGAACATTTAGTAACCTATATAATTTTCTCATGATTTATTGAAATTGTTTCATTGATCATTTCGAGCAATGTACAGAACTGGACAGTTTTGTGAAAATTGTTGGGACTGTTTTGCTTGGCTTGATTGAGTGTGCTTTTTCAGTTCCAATGCCTTGCACCATTTTTAATGTGATTAAAAATGTGTTATCTTGATGTAATATGATTGCCAAACTGAATTGCTTGAAGTTGCTTTTCCAAGAATTTTTGAATGCCGAATTGATCACATTAGCGTCTCGGTAGTATCTTGCATTATCTTGTTTGTTTTGACCGTCATATTTTTTATGGCATGTGCTGAAGTAAATTTGATAATGTATGTGCTAGCTAGAGATGCTTAGGATGATAATTTGGGTGTTCCTAAATTATTTGGAAATTAATGAGTTTTGACTCACTTCAAGCTTTTCATATAGTTTGACTATTTAAGGCATTCATGAATCAATGAAGTGTTCATTGAGGCATCAATTCACAGATATTACCCTAGGTATGATGGTGTTGAGAATTGGAATTGTACTGATTGAGGAATTAGCCGATTAGAGATTTTAGCAAAATTCCCTGAATAAGTCGACTTTTATATGGTATAAGTCGACTTGTTCAAGATTTTGGATAAGTCGACTTGTGGATGTAATAAGTCACTTGTTCAAGATCTCGATATAAATCCACTTGTAGTACCTTGTAAGTCGACTTGTTCATGGGTAGATGACATAAGTCCACTTGTGTCATACAAGTCGACTTATTATGTGGGAAGAAGCATAAGTCGACTTGCATTTGATGAAAGTCCACTTGTGTGCATAGGTGGGATGATGGATGATTATAAGGATTGATTCAATGTGATTGATGAAACCTAAATCATTCCATATAGTCCTGAGACTATGATCCTTCACTTGGAGTCGAGAATTGAAATCCTCCTCGGAATATGAAAACTAACGCCTTCCATTAATATGGTAAGAACCAGAATTCTTATAGGGTTGGGTTGTTGGGTAAACCCAAGCTCACTCTATCTGGATATGTTGAACCATGAAAATAAGATTTTCAGATTAATGGGTTGGTTTTCACCGAAGCGTTGGTTTGTTGAGTAAACTCAAGGTCAACGTGGGCAGAGGCTTAAATTGGGTAGCATACATCGGATGTATGCGTATCAAAGAGTTGATACTCCAATGTAAGTGCATACATCAACAAGTTGATAAAGACGATCGATAGTTGTGTCTAAGATGTAATTGGTATATCTGATACCTCCCGAGACATAAGGTGGCTTGTTGGGTAAACCCAAGGTCATTCTTAATGTTGGTTATCGATGATACAATTGGTATGACCGATACCTACCGATTGACCTAAGTTGTGGCTTGTTGGGTAAACCCAAGGTCACTCTTAGCAATGTCGGATATCGACCCACTAGGACATTATGTCACTTTGTTTCTCTGGATTCGTAAAGAGGGTTATGGATTCTAGGAAACTAGTGGGAGCCATATGCATGTCATGCAAGTCCTTATGATCATGCAGGCATTTCTATCCTATCATTCCTTCTCTCTATCGTGCTAGGTTGATTGAAGAAGTCTTTCAGTGTGAATTTTCGCTCTCTATTCTGGACCGAATTTTCTTGATTGGCTAAGGAATCTGAGAATTGTTCTTAGATCTGAGGAACTGGGATACGTCCTAGATGTTCCACTTCCAGTTACACTTCTTCGATCTTATTGATAAGGATCAAAAAGCATATTGTAAGCATCTAAAGGGCGATGATATGGATACTTGCTTTATGCTTGCCTCGATGTCACTAGAGTGCGGGAGCAGCGACGAGTCCATGGATGCTCACTCTATAGTATTTCATCTTAGGAGGCTGTTTGATGAGTAAGCTTCGATGCGAAAGGTTCGAGACCTCAAGGCTTCTCTTCACCACAAAGATGGCTCTAGGGATATCTGGCATGCAAGATGCCACAAGATGAATGGCTATATTGAGAGATTGGCGTCTTAGGATTTGTAATGGATTATGAGTTAAGTAGAGACTTAATTACGGTTGGATTATGCGGTGGTTATTCACGGTTTGTGATAAACTATCGGATAAACCAAATATCCACAACAATTCTGGTGATCAATCTGCTTTCAAGACAGTGAAAGAGCTATCAAGAAGGATAGCAAGCAAGTGCTAATGGTGGATGCTTCTTCTTCTAGTTCAAAGAAGAAAAGGCCAAGAAACCAAAGGAAGTGCCATCAAGGAAAAACCAAAGCGCCCCAAAAGGATTTTGCTTTCATTGTGGCAAGACTGGCCACTGAAGGCGAATCTGTAAAATCTATCTGGAGTCCTTGAAGCAGAAGAAGGCATCAGATGCCTCTACTTCTTCAAATATGTTTGTCATTGAGGTTAATACTATTTCTGATCAAAACATATCGGTATTAGATACCGGATGTGGCTCATACATATGAAATGATATGCGGGGCCTCGGGGACGATGAAAGCTCATTCAAGGAGAACTAGACCTTCGTGTAGGTAATGCGTGAAAGAGTTGCTACATTAGCCGTGAGACACTTATGTCTTGTTCCTCCCTAGTGAGCTTATATTCAAATTGGATGATTGACATTTTGTACTGTTTTAAACAAAGAACATATTGTATGTTTTATGTTTAAATAAATTTGGTTTCCATTGGACTTTTAGTAGCAATGGTTGTTATATTAGTTGCAATGGAATGCTCTATGGTGCTGGTACATTATGCAATTGAATTGACATATTAGATATGTCATATCCAGATTCGAATGTCAATGGCGAAAAGACATAATCGAGATAATTTAAAATCAACTTACTTATGGCATTGTCGAACAGCCATATAAATGAGACACGCATCGCTAAGCTCCATAAGAGTGGATGTTTAGGGTCATTTGATTATGAATCATATGACAAATGCGAATCTTGTTTATTAGGCAAGATGACTAAGTAATCCTTTAAAGGAAAGGGTAAATGAGTGAATGGAATATTAGACCTAATACATTCGGATGTATGTGGTCCGATGTCCATCCATGCCATAAGTGGTTGTTTTTACTTCATTACTTTTATCGGTGATTATTCACGATATAGATATCTGTATCTGATGAGATACAAATCTGAAGCGTTTGAAACGTTCAAATAATTCAGAAATGAAGTAGAAAACTAACTTGGTAAAAGTATGAATACATTACGATCTGATCGTGGTGGAAAATGCTTAGACCAATAGTTTTTGATTATCTCAGAGATAATGGGATTTTATCTCAGTATACTCCACCTTACACGCCGCAGCACAATGGTGTGGCTGAAAGGACAAATCAAACCTTGTTAGACATGGTGAAATTGATGATAGGTTTTGCACAGTTTTGGGAATATGCGCTCAAGACAGCTGTTTACTTGCTAAACAGAGTTCCATTAAAGGCAGTTGTGGTTACTCCATATGGAGATATGGACTAACTGAAAGCCCTATCTTTCTCATCTGAAAGTTTGGGGTTGTCACCTTACGTGAAGCGGACACGGTCAGTTAGCTTGATGCAAAGTCCGACAAGTGTTTGTTAAATGGAATATCAATTCTATCTTCTTTGAGGAACAAAAGTTGTTTGTTTCCAAACATCTGTTTTCTTAAAGAAAGAGTTTCTTTTACAAGAGGACGATGGGAGCAAAGTTAAACTTGGAGAAGTTCAAGATTCTCGAACAAACATAGATCAATCGCTCAATCAAATCAGAACTCATATAGATGAGGTAACAGTTCAACCTTCTACTACACACAATTTCGTAGGTTAAGTAGGATACGCACTCTTCCCGAGAGATATGAATTTCTTGTAAGTGAACAGAATGACGTATTGCTCATATGAGATGATGCGCTTACTACCTATGAACAGGTTCTGAAAAGTTCAGAGTCTGGAACATGGTTTTGTGCCATGAAATCAAATGGATTCCATGTATGAAAACCAAGTATGGACTTTGGTTGTTATACGAAGGATAAAACCCACGAGGTGCAAAGGAGTTTTAGAAGAAAACCAACATGGATGGTAATTTGATTACCTATAAAGCAATGCTTCGGTTAAAGGATTTAAATCGCACGCACAAAGAGTTGACTATGACAAAACCTTGACCCGTAGCAATGCTTAAATCCATTAGGATACTCCTAGCCATTGCCACTCATTATGATTATGAGATATGACAAATGGATGTGAAGACAGCTTTCCTGAGAGGAAATCTACCCGAGGATGTGTATGACACAACCAAAGGACTTCACTTCCATCGATGGCGAAAAGGTATGCAAGCTTCAGAAATCCAGGTTTGGATTGAAGCAAGCATCCAGGAGTTGGATTATTCGTTTTGATGAGTACTCAAAGAGTTTGATTTCTCACAAAATCCGGATGATCATTGTGTGTATAAGAAGGTTAATGGGACTGCAATCGTATTCCTTGTGTTGTATGTAGATGACATACTGTTACTAGGAAACGATGTCTCTATCTTCTGTCATCGTTAAAATTTGGTTGTCCAATCAATTTGCGATGAAAGACCTTGGTGAAGCAACTTATATCCTAGGGATATAGCTTTATAGAGATAAATCAAAAGGTTGCTTGGTCTTTCACAATCATCGTACATAGATGAGATGCTAAAGAGGTTTAGCATGGATCAATGCTATATCACGAGGCCCGATGTATCGTATGCTCTAAGTGTTACGGCGGATACCAATCGGATCTGGTGAGGGTCCTTTGGGTGGTGTCAAGAATATCCTCAAGTACTTGCGAAGCACTAAGGATGTTTTCTTGATCTATGGAGATGGAAATCTCCAGTGGCGGGCATTCGATGCTACTATTTAACTCGATAAGGATGATTACGAATCATAATCGGGTTATATACATTCACACTTGAATAGAGTGGCGGTCGAGTTGGAAAATTCCAAACAAGAGAGGGTGCGATTCATCAACCGAGGCAGAGTACATTGCCGCGTGAGATGCGCAAAGGAAGCGGTTTGGATCAAGAAGTTCATTCTTGAACATGATCTGGTCCCTAGGCGTGATGGGCCCATAGGATTGTATTGTGATACAATGGGGCTAGTCTTGCAGCAAAGGAACCAGGTCTTATCGACGATCCGAACTTCGTGCTTCGCGATTCGGAGATCATTAGTCAAGATGATATCCCGATAGAGAGAATTCCCACGAGCAAAGTGTTCTTTGTTAGTTGACAAAGCCATTGTCACGGGAGAATTGTGATTCTCATGGACTCGCTTATGGTATTAGATACTAAGGCGATTGACTTTAGGTCAAGGGAGATTTGTAAGTGATAAGTCGACTTGTACCATCCGTAAGTCGACTTACACATGTTCGATATCGATAAGTCGACTTGTTCATTGGATAAGTCGACTTGTTCAAATCGATCTTGTTTATTTGTGCTCTAAAGGCAATCCCTTTAGCGCGTTTTATTCAAAGTCGTGTGCGGACTTTATGAATAAATAAAGAAAAGGTATTATTCATTAATTTGATATTCATAAACATTGTTTATGAATTGATTGGATCTTTAATCAATTAATGAAGTCCATGATATATGACATAGCATGAAGGAAATTATGATGTGATCATACTCACGAGATTCCTATCATGTGCAATTATGTCAAGATCTAAATTCTCCTAGTCATAGGATTAATGAGATTTGGACATCATTAATCTGGATAGACTAGCACATGTCATATTCCTTGATTGGATCAGCGGTGGATCTCGAAGCTGTAAATATGAGATATTTAGAATTGACATGTGGATGCTTACTAGCGGTAGTAAGTTCATTGGATGACCCGCCATGAGATCATCACATGGATATCTTATCTAAGTGTCGATGATAATCTCATCATAGCAATGGTGCAAGTATCCTTAGACTTGAGGTACTCGAGGATATCTTGAATCTTGATCCTGCTGACTCCATTCCTTGTTGCCTTCGGAGGTAACTCATAGGGTGGTGCTTGGGTGCGACTTGAGGTATTCAAGATAATTGAGTAGTCAATAAAGGATTCACCACTTACGGATTAGCGTAAGAGATACCCGTAGCCTCTTGTCGGGATCATTACTAAGGTGGCGGCATGTATGTCATGAAGAGTGTCTTCATTGACATATAGAGTAATGAGTCCCGGGACGAGAACCGATATCACTGGGCTAGACTTCGGTCTAGTGAGAGTTGACACTTTGACCATACTCATAACCAAGTGGGGTATAGGATGGTGAAAGGACGAATTGCACAGTAATTGTCATGGAAGGGTTCGTGATCCGGTTCGTGATGAATACATCAAACCGATTACTTTCCGGTCAATTAGGGGTCATGATGTGTTGCTAGATACGCTCATGACTTGCTCGAGATTAATTGTTAATCTAAGTGGCCAACATAACCGGAGCCTAAAGGGTCACAGCGTAAGAGTGTTTGAGCTGTAAAATAGTAATTGGACGAGTTCCAATTATGGAAACATTAGGATTAAATGGATCCCAATGGAATTGGGATATGTCCCGATGAGATCGCGACATCGATATTGCTAAGAAAGGTTTAGAGATGTTTTTTGACCTCGGGGCCCGAAGTGCGTAGGGCCAAGAGACCAAGTTGGTGGATCTTAGCAAATATATTCTAATTAATTAATTAAGTAAATTAATTAATTAATTATTATATATATTTAGACATATGCACGTGGAATGAGGGAAGGAGAGGATAACTTTGAAAAAGTCAAAGTTTATTTCTTTATTCATTAAAGTAATGAATGGCCATTAAGTCACCATTTGTCCTAAGCTTATGGAAGCATTTTAAAAGGTTAAAAATGCTTATAAGGTGACTTAATTGGGTGTTGCCGTCGATGATGCTTAGGTTTTGAAGAGAGAATATTTCCTTAAGTGTTAAGGAAAGTTGGAATGGTGATTTCAAGTCTTCTTCTTCCTCGAGTGTCATAGTTTCTCTTCTCCAAGCATAAAGGCCAACGTTTCCCTCAAGCTCTCCAGGACAGAGGTAGGGTCTAGCAGCCTTTATTCTGTTCTAGCTATTCCCGGGTCAAAGGGGTTTGACTTGGTTAGATTTTCTGATCTCTGCGTGGATCACCTTTAGAGATAGTCTCTTTTGGCTATTTAGGTTGATGTCTTCATACCGATACACGGATCCCAGGATTCGGAAAGTCACAGGAACAAAATTTTTGTTTTCATTGCCGCCGTACATGTGATGTACCTCCCGGGATTTTCCTACATTGTGGCCGCATGTCTCATTTGCCAAAAGAATAACTATGAGACACTCACACCGGCGGGGCTGTTGCAACCTCTGCCCATTCCTAAACGTGTGTGGGAAGACATCTCTATGGACTTCATTACCGGTCTGCCTCGTTCACATGGTATGGATTGTGTATTAGTTGTGGTGGATAGGCTAAGCAAATTTGCCCATTTTATGGGGTTAAAGCATCCGTATACAGCCCGGGGTGTTTCTGAAATTTTTGTCAAAGAGGTTGTCCGATTACATGGAGTTCCTCGCTCTATAGTGAGTGATAGAGATCCGATATTCATGAGTTGCTTTTGGAGGGAGCTATTTAAGAGTTGGGGAACTACGCTCAAGATGAGCACCGCCTATCATCCGGAGACAGACGGCCAAACAGAGGTGTTGAATCGTTGTCTAGAGACGTACCTCCGTTGCTTTTCTGCAGAGCAACCGCGAGGTGAGCAAAAATGGCTACTGTTGGGCAGAATTTTGGTATAATACAAATTACCAAGGTGCTGCCCAAACTACTCCTTTTGAAGTCGTTTATGGCAGACCACCCCCAACATTAACACAATATCTGCCGGGTGAGTTTCGTATAGCTGCAGTGGCTGAAGAGCATGCAAACCGTGCAGAGATTTTGAGGCAACTACAGTATAATTTGTCCAAGGCGCAGCAGGGAATGACAAAGACTGCTAATAGAAGGAGGCGTGATATCGAATTGGATGTGGGAGATTTAGTCTTCCTGAAGATCAGACCTCATAAGCAGACTACTATCTCACAGAAGGTTTACCAAAAACTCAGTCCTCATTATTATGGTCCATTTAGAATTTTACAGCGGGTGGGCAAGGTCGCATATCGCTTAGAGCTACCTCCATCCTCAAGGGTGCACCCTGTGTTTCATAATTCGCAACTTAAGAAAGTTGTTGGTAACCATACGGTGGAAACAGGGATACCATCGAATTTGTTGGTTCAGGAGGCTGCATATTTGCCAGAAGCAATTTTGGAGGCAAAATTCTTGGGAGGTAACTCATTACCCTGTCACTCTTTACTAATTAAGTGGGTTGGGAGAGACAAGGATGAAGCATCATGGGTTAATTGTTCTGACTTTCGAGGTCAGTTTCCAGATTCTAACCTTATGGACAAGGTTTGTTCTCAGGAGGTGGGAATTGTTAGCCACCGTGCAGGGGAAGTACAAGAGAATGTCGGGAATGTTGGTAATCGTCCCTTATTGGTTTATAGTCGTAGGAAGAAGGACTGTGGACAATAACTAATTTCCGTTAGCAGCAGGTTGTTACGTGAGGGAATATTAAGGCTGTCACGTGGGACAATATTACATATATAGATCTAGAAACTGAGGGGGGTTTTTCATCATCTTTCTTAAGAACTTATTGTATTCGGCCATTCGGCTTGGGAAGGGTAGCAGAGGCTCCCTTATTTCTCATTTAACATCAATACAAGTCAGTATTTCTTTACTTCTCATTCTGTGCAGTTTCCTTTAGATCCTAACTCTACCAGATTACCCGTTAAAATTAGGAGTAGTGCAATCAGAACAACGCTCATGATCTTCGTCCATTTTGAAAAAGGGGCAATTCTCGCATCCTGATTCTCTAAACTAAAACCCCCAAAAATGAAAAATAAACTGAAGGAAAAGAAAGAGAAAGCAAAAGAGCAAACAAAAGAAAGGAAGAGAAGAAGCACCTGATCATAGGTTTTTACGAGGCGGCAGCGAAGATAGGCCCCAAGTTCATGTCCAAAACTTGTGGGAATTTGCGCTGCTCCTCCACTTCCCATTCCCTTTTCTTAATCACGCCACCATGAGATAAAATCCAAGAAAGCTGTTAGCATGTGTTTTTGGTTAATAAACATCCCAATGATTGATCATTTTTAATAAATTCTTAACCAAACACAATCTGTTTCATTAGAAGGCATCAAGTGCAAATAAATGAAAATAATAATATATTCTATTATTTCCTATTTATCTTTTATGCATTTAAATAGGAAATAATAAATTTATTTAATAATAAATTGAAGTTTATTTATTATTAAAGAAAGAACTTCAATTTCGTGAAAGAATGGCATCAACGGCACAATCATCAAGCTGCACAAGAGAGGATGGGTTTAACCAAAGGATTGTCGAACTTATTAACAGCAATTCATAGCTACTACTACCGCTACTGTCCAACTTTTGAGAAAAGGGTAAATTGGCAAGTACAGAGGAAACTGAAAGACAAAGGGGTATTTGATGAGGAAATGTTTCTATTCCATCGTAAAACGATATGTACATTTGCTTGAGCTTTTATCCTAATACTGAAAGGAAAAACTAATGATTATTATTCTGTTATGTGCGACAGAAAAGGGACAGCTTATGGGAGGCATTGCAGGTCTGTCCAACGTGGAGATTGGAGGCTATGCAGGTCTGTGGAGGAAGGGAGACTGCAAGTATATCAGAAAGAAGGATGAGGCACATGAATGTTGGAGACTTGTTACCGATGGGTATTTGGGCTGTGGGTATGGATCGGTCTTGGGCTATTCGTGACCCATGGTTTGTGGGTTTTTAGGGTAAACAAAAGGGGTATAAGTATGTGGAGTAAAGGGATTTGTTTCCTTTAACACGCCCCCTTCAAGTCGGAGACCCGAAGGCATGAAGGGATCCGAACTTGGAGATGAGAGAGGCGAACGCTCGTGTGGTAAGGGGCTTTGTCAGAAGATCTGCAAGCTGATCTTCACTTCGTGTGTGCGTCAGATCTAGGAACCCGGAAGTGACGGCATCGCGCACGAGGTGGAGATCAATTTCTAGATGCTTTGTTCGCTCATGCAAGACTGGGTTCTTGGAGATGTGGATCGCTGCTTGGCTGTCACATAGTAAAGGTATGCTTGTTCGGATCTCTACTAAAAAATGTTTTAGTAACTGGACGATCCACCGAAGCTCGCATGTGGTTGAAGCGAGACTGCGGTATTCTGCTTCCGCAGATGATCGGCTTACGATGTTTTGCTTTTTCGTTTTCCAGGAGATGAGCGATCCTCAAGAAAAACATGTAATTGATGAGGGCGTC
This sequence comes from Erythroxylum novogranatense, assembly GCA_029891385.1. Lineage (NCBI taxonomy): Eukaryota > Viridiplantae > Streptophyta > Magnoliopsida > Malpighiales > Erythroxylaceae > Erythroxylum > Erythroxylum novogranatense. Next base: position 101,398,814 of record CM057229.1, read on the forward strand.
ATTGAATCTGCACTTGCCCAATCTGAGTCCGAATATGCGGTAAGTTGTAGATCTGATTTTGTTGCGTAGAATAAGCCCTGGTTCTGGGTTCCTTTGAGGTATTTTAGGACATGTTTTACTGCCTTCCAATGGCTTTCCCATGGTGTTTGCGTGAACTGACTTAGTTGCTGTGTGGCGTAGGTGAGATCTGGTCGCATAAAACTCAAGTATTGAAGCTTTGCTACGATCCTTCTGTATTGTTCTGGGTGTCTGAACAATTCGCCGTGGTCTAAGGTGAGTTTGCTGCCTGGCGCTATGGGAGTATTACAAGCCTTACAGTCGAGTAGGTTAGTTTCTTGCAGTATGTCTCTTATATATTTGTGTTGGCTGAGGAAAGTCCCTTCTGTTGATCTTGCTATTTCTACTCCTAGAAAGTATTTAGCATAGCCCAGGTCTTTTATGGTGAATTCACCGTGTAATGCTTGTTTGATTTGCATCAAGTGTTCCTCATCTGGTCCAGTGATGAGAATGTCGTCCACATAGATCAGAATAGCTGCAAAACTATTGTCCTGGCCCTTAGTGTATAGACAGTAGTCTGATTCTGCCTTGTCAAAACCCAACCCCTTCAATTTCGTGGAGAGTTCCTTATGCCATTGTCTGCCAGCCTGTTTAAGTCCATAGATAGATTTTAACAACCTACAGACTTCTCCTTCCTTGGCCTTGTTGTAACCTTGTGGGGGTACCATGTAGAGTTCCTCTTCTAAGTGCCCGTGTAGGTATGCATCATTAATATCGCATTGTAGGATGGGCCATTGTTTGGCTGTGGCTAGAGCTAGGAAAATTCTGATGGTGACAATCCTGGCAACAGGGGAGTATACTTCTGAGTAATCTATTCCTTCTCTTTGGTTGAATCCCTTAGCTACTAGCCGTGACTTCAGCTTGTCAATAGAACCATCTGAGTTGTGCTTCACACGGTATACCCACTTTGATGCTATGGCCCTCTTCCCTTTGGGTAGCTTTGTCAATTCCCATGTTTGGTTGTCTTCCAAAGCTTGTAATTGCATATTCATGGAGTCCACCCATTCTGGTAATCTGCATGCAGTCTCATATGACAAAGGTTCAAATATTGCACTTACATTGCCTATGAATGTCTTGTAACTTGGACTGAATGTGATGTGGTGCTTGACTGCCTTGTCTTCATATGTTTCTGTAGGACCAGTAACCCTTACAGTAGTGTTGGAGCAATCAAGAATAGGAGTGGAGTGATGAGCCGAGGCATGGAGCACATAATCATCAAGGTATTTTGGGGTAGTGTGGGTTCTTAAGCTTCTCCTTATATGATTGGTTGGTATTGTGTTTTGGCTTATTGGCTCTTCGGATTGGGATGATTCAATGGTTTCTAGAGTGTTTCCAATTTGTTGCATGTTTGATTCCTGGCATATCACATATTGTTTCTGTGTTATCTTCTGTGGTATTGAGAGGAAATAAAGGTTGTGGGTGTTGTTTAGGTGTGGTTTGGGGATTGGCATAGGGGAAAGTACTCTCATGGAAGGTCACATCTCTTGAGCTGAACACTTGTTTTGTTTTGAGGTCCATAACCCTATAAGCCTTGTAATCTGGCATGTACCCGAGGAATACACATTTTAAGGATCTAGGGTCCAATTTGGTTTTGTTTGGTGTTTTATTTAGTGCAAAACATAGGCATCCGAAGGTTTTTAGATGGTCATAGATAGGGCTTTTGTTATTCAGTCTTTCATAGGGCGTTTCCCATTGTAGAATTTTGGTAGGTATCCTGTTTAAGAGATAGGTGGCAGTGAGTAGGGCTTCCCCCCAACAGTGTTTAGGAAGGTTAGCTGTGAACAATAATGCCCTAGTAATCTGTAACAAGTGTTTGTGTTTTATTTCAACTACCCCATTCTGTTGTGGGGTGTATGGACAACTTTTTTGGTGCACAATCCCCATTTCTGCAAAGTATTTTTGGCACTCACGGTTTATGAACTCTCTCCCATTGTCAGTTTGAACTCTTAGAACCTTCTTCCCATATTGCTTTTCGATAGTAGTGATGAATTGGGTTATGGTGGATAGGGTTTGGTCTTTATGTTTGAGCAGAAAGGTCCAAGTGGCCCTAGAATGGTCATCCACAATAGTTAGAAAGAATTGTGAGCCATCTGAGGTAGGTATTCGGTATGGTCCCCACAAGTCCATGTGTAGGATTTCAAGAGGTCTTAAAGTCTGAATTTTGTGTTTAAGGAAAGGGTTTCTGTGTTGTTTTACCATGGGACATATTTCACATTCGGTTAAGTTGTGAATGAAAGGTTTAATATCATTGATATGCAACAACTTTTCTTTTGAGATATGTCCTAGTCTATTATGCCAAACATCAGCAAAAATGGAAGCATTAAAACAAACATTTTCAGTCCTATAGAAGTCCAGTGAGGGACCTTTCAGGGTTTTCGTGGGTAGCAGGCTATCTGTGTTTAGCTCATACAATCCCTTCCTTGCCTTGATTGCTGCTACAATACTATTAGTCCGTAGGTCCTGCAAAAACAAATTGTTGGATATGAATATTACAACTACTTCATTTTGAGTTGTAAGCTTGTTGACAGAAAGTAAGTTCTTAAAGAAGCTTGGTATGTGTAAGACTTCATTAAGGGTAATTGTGTCACCAACAGTGGTTCTGCATATGTGTTCTACTTGTCGTTTTGTGCCATCTGGGAGAGTAACGGGCTCATATAGGTTGTTAACTTCATGTTTATGGCAGGAATTTAAATTGGTAACCATATGTTATGAAGCACCTGAATCAATTAGCCATGTACATACTTTCTCTTTATTGTGAGTATTGATGTGATCATTACCTGCAAAGTTTGCAAGCCCACTTAATGTTACCTCTCCTGGAGTCTTTCCTTTGACTGCTCTGGATATCTCTTGTTGTATGAAGTTGGCTAAATCTTGAGGAATTTGACTCTTTCTTTCAATGTGCTCATTGGATTCAATTTGTGCATCTGCAGGGGAATCACTAACTATGGCTAGGTTGGCTTTGCTTTTCTGGCCAGTGAGCTCCTTGTACCATTCAGGAACTCCATGAATCTTGAAGCAAGTCTCTATGGTATGTCCAGTTTTTTCACACTTTTCACAGTACTTGTCTTCCTTTTTTGTGAATGCCCTCTTTCCACTGTTGTTGTTGTTTCTGACCCCTCGCTTAGCATTAAAGTTTGTATGCCTTGCATTCATAGCAACATTCATATGATAGTCAGTATTAGCACTTACTATTTTTTGCCTTTCCACGATTTGCATCATGGCAAAAGCCCTATTTACCATAGGCAGTGGCTCCATCAGCATAACTTGGTTGACAACATGTTCATAGTCTTCATTTAGACCCATTAAAAAATGCACCAGTCTATGTGTGTTCTCCTTGGTGTTAATGGCTTTAGCAGCCTCACAAATGCATGTAGGTATCGGGCTCAAGCTAGCTAGATCATCCCACAATTTGTTTAACTTGATGTAATACGCAGAGATGGTGAGATTACCTTGTTTGAGGTTGCTATTTTTTTTTTCTAGTTGATACAGGAGTGGTCCGTTAGCTTCACCGAACCCCTCCCTCAGCTCTTCCCAAAGTTCCCTTGCTGTGGAGAATGATAGGAATGCATCGCCTAACTCCTTGGTCATGGAGTTGAGTATCCAAGACTTGACCATGGAATCTGCCCTCCTCCATCTGGTAAGTAGGTTTCTGTCCTCCATTGGTTGTGTACAAGTTCCATCGATGAAGGATAATTTATCCTTTACACATAGAGCAATCATCATTGATTTGCTCCAAGTTAAGTAGTTGTTGCCATTGAAGAGGGTAGTGACTAGAATGGCTCCTGAATTTTCAGTATTGGTTATGGAGTATTTCTCCAGATCAGTGTTTTCACTGCTTTCTTCCATGCTTGACATTTTGGTGGGTATGTGTGTAGGGTAAATGGATCAGTCCTTTGGCTTTGATACCATGAAAGACAAAGGGGTATTTGATGAGGAAATGTTTCTATTCCATCATAAAACGATATGTACATTAGCTTGAGCTTTTATACTAACACTGAAAGGAAAAACTAATGATTATTATTCTGTTATGTGCGACAGAAAAGGGACAGCTTATGGGAGGCATTGCAGGTCTGTCCAACGTGGAGATTGGAGGCTATGCAGGTCTGTGGAGGAAGGGAGACTGCAAGTATATCAGAAAGAAGGATGAGGCACGTGAATGTTGGAGAGTTGTTACTGTTGGGTACTTGGGCTGTGGGTATGGGTCGGTCTTGGGCTATCCGTGACCCATGGGTTGTGGGTTTTTAGGGTAAACAAAAGGGGTATACGTATGTGGAGTAAAGGGATTTGTTTCCATTAACAGAAACAAAAGAAAATGCAATAAAGAACTTACAATGGTGGCGATGCGTCTGTTGGAAGCCACAAGAGAACTCTTCCCAGTTTGTTCACAGGCAAATTCTGATGATGCTTGAATTCCAACTCTGCTCACCGCCATTCTCATCTTCCGCCACATCGTCATCAACGCTAGGCATAGGCACAACAATCTCAAAATCCCTCAAATTGTCCACGTCTCAATCTTTTCTTTTTCTGGCTGTGCTATGTTAAAATCTTGACGTTACTGTTTCGGCTGTGGTGGACTCAATCAAGCAAGTACCCTTTTGAGAATCTTACCTATGAGACCGACATCTGATATAGAAGTAGAAATAATAAATAAATTATATTTTATGTAACTATTACTAATAATTAAAAATTTATAAGACAAAAATATATCAAATAAAATAACTCTATTTTAATCGCAATATATTTTGATAATTTTTATTAAAATAATTTTATTTTTAATTTAAAAGGTAATATTGTCATAAATATATTGATAATATAGATTAGTTAACATAATATTGAAAAAAATAGAAAATACAAAATTTGTATTAATATGTTTGATTTGATAATTATTAAAAGAACATAGTTTATAGATTAAAAGAAATAGTTAATATATTAAAAAATACAATTAATTGAGACAGAGTAAGCAAGGAATTAGAAAGTACCTCGTCTAATACTGAAATTAGGTATGTGAGCAAGTTTATCTTTTTGGACTTCTTGTTCAAGAATATCACACCCAAGTATATCCAATTCTTGAAGTCTGGTGGTGATGAGTGGCGACAGTAAATGATATAGCAATGTCTTCAACTTTGGACAGTAGTGGATACGGAGTTGTTGAAGTGATGGCATAATTGTAATCATCTTATTATTAATTCTTTCCATCAACCACTCATCAATATCATCCCACTCTTCCCATTCCCAAAAGTATTGAAATTCCAGTTTCTTCAATTTTGGAAATGATAGGAAGAATGTTGATGCATCTTTTTCTTTTTCTATTCCCATAAATTCAACACCCACTCTTTTCACTCTCATAGTAAAAAGGGCTAGCTCTTCAAGGCACGACAACTTACCCAATGGAGGTAGTTTTTCACAATTTTTAGAGTGAATCGTAAGGATCGTGAGTAGATTTAGCTTCATCATCCAACTTGGGAACAACGTCTTGCCTTTAAAATGACATATGCTTAATATTTCCAAATCTGATGGTGGCTCTAAAGCATCAAGTAACTCTTCCTCATCTACTTGTACATGATCTCCATCAAAACTCAAAATCAATTCGGTGACCCTTTTCTTCTTCTTAAGTTGTGCTTTTCTAGCGTCTTCTAGATTTCTCACATTTCCCAACCCTCTTATCTCCAATCTTCCTCTAAGATTATTCAACTTCTCCATTTCAACAATTGAAAATGATTCACCCACATGCACGCTTGCAATGACCACAATCAACTCTCTGAGACGCCATAGATTTCCTATTCCTTTGGGAAGATATTTTATAGAACCCTTAATATCCAAACACGTCAAGTTGATTAGTTTTCCAATCATTTTAGGCAATTTTACCAGCTTCAGACACCACTTAAGATTTCCTACTTGCAAATTGTAACACTCACATAAAGTCTCTGGTAACTTCTCTAGATTTGCATTCTCAGACAAGTCAAGCCACCTTAGATGAATTAATCTATTTATTGAAGATGGAACTTCTTTAATGCCACAATGCCTAAGGTTTAAAGTCCTTAGACATGTCAAATGATCAAATATACCCTCAAGTTCAACAACAGTCGGTGATGATTCATCCCTAACAAATTGAATGATCAAAGTGCGTAATTTGTTGAGATCATAGATAGAAATAGGGAATGAAGCACTATTTTCGATCGTCAAAGTCAAATGACGAACATTTGCATCTGCATGTAAAGAGTTTCCATTAAACTCTATATCTTTTAGGACTTCTATCATCAAGCACTCATTTTTTGTAAATGTTTGGGCTAGATCACTCACCATGTCATGCAACACATAACAATCTTCACCATTGGATGAAATTTGGAGCAAAGAACGTGCAATTAAATTATCAAAATAAATCTCACCAACTATTTCTAAATCTTCATCTTTTTCTTTTCCCTTTAAATAACCTTGAGCTATCCACATCCCAATCAATCTTCTTTTTTCAATAATAGAATCTTTGGGAAAGATAGCACAATATGAAAAACATTGCTTTAATATCAATGGCAAATCATAATAACTAAGTTTCAAAGGACCTAAGATATCTTCACCTTCACCCAAGATATCTTCACCTTCCCATTCTTTTTTTTCCAAGACTCTCAACCATTCTTTTTCAGATTTTTTAAAGCGTAGGAGACCTCCTACAGTGGTAGCAACAAGAGGCAAACCCTTGCACTTATCAGCAATTCTCCTACCAATGCTCTCCAACTTTTGACAATCCACTTGAACCAGAGCAATTTGACTAATTATTGACCAACATTCCTCCGAAGTCAAAAGTTCTACCTTGTGTATACCCTCTGGATTACACCCCATGACTCTAGCAACTCTTTCATTACGTGTTGTTATTAGAATTGTACTTCCTGGTGAACCACATATAAGAAATTGCTCCAATTCCTCCCATTTACTGTGACTCTCATTCCAGACATCATCTAAAACAAGTAAGAATTTTTTTTCATTGAGAACTGCATTTATCTCCTTTAACACCTTATCCAATTCTTTAAAATTATGTGCAGTGGAAGAATCAGTTAAAGATTCAAGAATTGCTTTTGCAATACGCATTTCATCGAAAGGATCCGAAACACATACCCATATCTTCTTCTGAAAATGAGAGTTGATCTGGCCATCATTATAAATTAATTTAGCTAAAGTTGTCTTGCCGATTCCCCCCATCCCCACGAGGGAGATGACATGGAGCCTTGATTTGGGCTTAAGTATCATGCTTTTCACTTCATCTTTTTCTTCATCTCTACCTTTAACCTTTTGTGTATCCACGAAAGATGTAGTCACGTGTCTCTCGATATGCTTATCAGATATGTTGGTTGGATTAAGATCATACCGAGCTTTATCGGTTGCAGTGCCATCTAGTCTTTGATGGATTTTTTTTATTCTGCCACTGACAACACGACGAAGACCAACATCGCGCATAGTAAAGCAGATGCAGGAAAAAATAGAGTGTACCTTGTGCTTGAGATGATTTTGGTCGGAACCGGAAGAGTGGTGTGGATGTTGGAGCTGTGACGTCTGAATCCAAGTCTTCCACTCATCTAACACATCGTCTATGTCATAGGAAACAGCTTTGAGATCCAACAGCCATTTCTTGACGGAAGCTTTCTTCAGTTGTTGCTCCTCTGCATCGTCTAAGAGCGCCTGAATGGAGTTGAAATTGCCCACAAGTTTCTTAACTTCATCGTTAACTCCAGTCATCAACCTCATCTCCTCTTGTATGAAACTAAGCATCATGGAGGTTAGGTCCTCCACCACAGCAGAAAAAATAGCATCAACCATTTTCAGGGATCTATGGGTAAGCAAAAGGTTTACGAGAATTTGAAGAAGACAGTGGTTGCAGAAAGCCAGAAAATGAAATTCTCTACTTATAGACTATTTGAAAACAGCTTGAGAGGACTTTTCATTACCGTACGCGCGGAAGGAAGGAAGGAAGGAAGGGACTTGCTACCAGCCAGCTTTATTGAAAAGTCCAACTTACACCACTACAATTATAATATGAATTCATTGTAGGCGTGTAGTGTCAAGTTGTTCCATTTTGCCTTGAGTAACTCAAGACCTGTTGGCCAAACGTTGTCCTTATCATCGCAACTAGATCCTCACATCAATGCAAGGGACGACAGAGGAAGCAAGCATGCACGTGGGAAGACAGCTCTATCTAGTAATAGCCGACTCAATATTTAATTAAAATAATGACTCAAATTTGTATTCGTGTATTAATTTAATTAAATGAAAATTTAATTAGCATGTATCTGTTGAACGTCGATACATGTGACATATTATATGCTAACAAAGTTAATTTAATATCATATTATAATTATGTAGGCTTGTTTGATAATCAGTTGATTGCATTAGTTATTAGCTAATAGCTTATTATATAAGTTATATCAGTTAATTAGATATAATCAGCTATTTCCTTAGCAACTTCATGAAAACTATTTCTTAGCAAGTTTCAACTTCATGAAAACTATTTCCTTCTAAGCTAGAGATGCTGGATAGACTTCTTAGAATACCAACTTTTCAATAGCCAACATCCACCAGTTCACTCAATCTTGTAAAGGCCATATTGCAATTTCTTCGGACCCATCTTCAGTAGCACAAGCACGGAACATGCCTGTTATATTGAATTGAAGGGCATTGCGACTTCTCCTTTTGCAGAAACAACAACCAATCTAGCGTTGCCTCTTGCAACACACTCATGAATGGCATATGTTGCTGCTTCCTTAACTGAAAGACTTTTATACTCTATAAGGGCAGCAACATCTCTGGCGACAGTTCCAGGTATAATTGCTTCTCCTTTACCTGTGGCAGAAACTGTACAGAGATTGTTGGCATATGTCCCTGCTCCTGTCACGGGTGTGACCCCAATCCTACCCACCCTTTTGTTTGCAATCCCGCCAGTAGAAGTTGCAGACAATGTTATGAATACCGTACCAGACTCGGTACACTTAGAATAGGATAGAATCTGTATTTTCATTCATACTTTTCACTTTCGATGGTACAATCCTTTATAGGATGAATAAGAGTAAATTAGGATCAATCAACATTAATGTTGATTGATCCGTTCTCGATGCTATGCCCTAATCTTAGCATTACAATCAAAACTTTCCTTTCTTGCATTCACCACACGCTTCTCATATTCTCACACTCCCCTCAAGTTGAGTTGTGGGATCTCCAATGCTCAACTTGCTTAATACTTCACTGAATGTTGTAGCTGGAACTGCCTTAGTGAGTATGTCTGCCAACTGCTCCTCGGACCTCACAAATGGAAGACATACAATGTTTTCTTCAAGCTTCTCTTTGATGAAATGCCTATCCACCTCCACATGTTTTGTGCAGTCATGCTGCACTGGATTTTCTGAGATGCTGATTGCCGCCTTGTTGTCACACATTAACTCACAAGTTTCCTTCGGGGGAAAACCGATTTCCGTCAACAACTTCCTTAACCAGAGAACTTCGGCTAGTCCTCGAGCAATTCCCCGAAATTCTGCTTCAGCACTAGAGAGTGCTACAACTTTCTGCTTCTTACTCTTCCAGGTGACTAAATTTCCTCCAACAAGGGTAAAATATCCAGATGTCGATCTCCGGTCAACCTTGTTTCCTGCCCAGTCAGCATCAGTGTATGCCTTAATCTCCAAGTGACCATTCTTCTGAAACAGTACTCCTCTACCTGGAGTGTTCTTTAGGTATCTTACAATCCGAAGTGCTGCCTCCATGTGATCCACTTGTGGCTTATGCATGAACTGGCTTATTACACCTACTGCATAGGCAATGTCAGGCCTAGTATGTGACAAATATATAAGCTTTCCTATTAACCGTTGATACTGTCCACGATCAGCTAGTTCAGCTCCTTCCATAATCTGGAGTCCATGATTGATCATCATCGGGGTGTCTGCTGGTTTGCAATCCATTAATCCTGCTTCTGCAAGTAGATCCAATATATACTTCCTCTGTAAGATGAAGATCCCTCTTTTTGATCTCAAGACTTCAATTCCCAAGAAGTATTTTAGTCTCCCCAAATCTTTCATTTCAAACTCTTTAAAGAGTTTGTCTTTCAAGGCTGAGATTTCTTCCCTGTCATTGCCAGTTATGATCATGTCATCTACATATATGATAAGGCAAGTTATTAACTCACCTCGTCTCTTGAGAAATAGAGTGTGATCTGCGTTGCTCTGGCGATACCCATATTTTTTCATAGCCACTGTGAACTTCCCAAACCACGCTCTAGGAGATTGTTTTAAACCATACAACGCCTTTTTTAATCTGCATCCTTCACCATCTCTGAAACCTTGAGAGAAACCTGGAGGAGCCTCCATATAGACCTCTTCTTTTAGATCACCATGTAGGAATGCATTTTTCACGTCAAACTGATGTAATGGCCAATCATGGTTTGCAACTACTGAGAACAAAACTCGGATTGTATCTATCTTAGCCACTGGGGAAAAAGTTTCAGAATAGTCAATACCATACGTCTGTGTATATCCCTTGGCTACCAATCGAGCTTTGTACCTCTCCACAGTTCCATCAGCTTTGTGCTTTATAGTGAAGATCCATCTGCACCCTACTGGTCTCTTTCCTTGTGGCATCCTGCACTTTTCCCATGTGTGGTTTTTCTCCAACGCATCCATCTCAATCTGCATTGCATTTCTCCATTCTAGGCTTTTTTGTGCTTCTTCTACTGTGCGAGGAATGCTAGTAGACATCAATGAATCCTCATACATCTGTGCAGATTTAGCCAGACTCCCCCTAACCAGATTTGCTACTGGATATCTTGTGTTTCGAGGTTCATATTCTGGTTCATATCTCCTTGGTGGAACTCCTCTGTTTCTCCTCGGAGGGAGTACATATCCTTCAGTGGCTGGTTCTTGGGGAGCTGCATTGTTAGTGATCTCAATAACAGAATCTGAATTAAGTTCTTGATTAGAATCACTAACCTCAGGTATATTAGACGGTAGAACCATCTGCGACCACATACGAATGGACGATCGTCTGTGCTTTGTAGTAGACTCAATGGCATCGCCATCGACTCTGTTGGAATAGTTTCAGGCAAGACCGGACTTATTGAGTTAAGTAGCCAACCGAGAGGATCATCTATAGAAGTTTCCCCCTGACCGCTGGGTTGGGTACTAAAGTAATATTCGGTTTCAAGAAAATCACAATCCATAGTGGTGTACATACGGCTTGTGATAGGATCAAAGCAACGATATCCTTTTTGATGGACACCGTAACCGACAAACACACATTTTACTGCACAGGGATCGAGTTTGGTTCGGTTGGTTTTGGATATATGGACATACATTGTACATCCAAAAACACGTGGTTGTAGTGTCAGAGCGGGTGGTATTTTGGTATGTTGAGCTAGAGTGTTAAGTGGGGTTTGAAGGTTAAGAATTTTGGTGGGTAGACGGTTTATGAGGTAGGTGGTAGTGGCAATGGCTTCTGGCCAATAGTGTTTGGGTACTTTGGATTCAAGCATGAGGGCTCGGGTTATTTCTAGGAGAATTCGATTTTTTCTTTCCGTCACACCATTTTGTTGCGGAGTATGTGGGCAAATCGTTTGGTGGATGAGTCCCTCTGCCCGAAAAAAATCTTGCATTTTTTGGTTGATATATTCCCCCATTGTCTGATCGGAGTATCTGAATGGTTTTTTGGAATTGGGTTTGGATTAGGTTAAAAAAGGCAATAAATTTTTCAAATACCTCAGATTTATGTTTCAAAAAATATACCCAAGTCATTCGGGTACAATCATCAATAAATAGGAGGAAATACGAAAAACCATTTTTACTGGATACCGGGGCCGGGCCCCAAACATCAGAATGTACTAATGAAAAAGGGACATCTACTCTAGTATTATTGGGATGAAACGTTTGTTTGTGACTTTTGGCCAAAATACACGTTTCACATTGAAGAGAATTATTATGACTAAAAAACTGGGGAAATAACAATTTAAGGTACCCACTAGATGGATGACCCAGGCGTCGGTGCCATAACCAGGCCTGCCTATTAACCGTTCCGTGAGCCAGCATTGCAGTACCTTGTTGGTCCACCTCATCAACATAGTAGAGTCCATCGCGTTCAGAGCCACGCCCAATGATCCTCCCCGTCCGAATATCCTGTAAGATACAAAAATTGGGGTGCATTAGGACAGTGCAGTTCAATTCTTTTGTGACATGGCTAATAGACAGTAACTTATGTGATAAGCTTGGGACATAGAGACAATTTGTCAATTTTAAATTGTGAGAAAAAACAATGCTCCCGGCTCCCTGAACTGGTGCATATTCCCCATTGGCTGTTTGGATATGAGATTTCTTAGGTGGAGTGGACTTTTGGAAGTCCTTTGGGTCATATGACATGGTGTCGGTCGCCCCACAATCAAACAACCATTCAAAATGTTTTCCGGACTTTTTATCAGCTACTAAACAGACAACAGGGGTATTTTTGGAATTTTTAGAAGATGAGGTGGTAAATTGGTCTTTTGCGGCCAGCTGGGGTTGTTTCGGTAATTTTCTGGGTGATCTGGGGGTAAATTGGTCATTTTTGGCATGGTAAGGGCCTTTCTGGAATTTTCTGGAAGTCCTGGAGTTATTTCGATTTTGCGAAAACAAGGGCTCAATTTGACAACTATTTGAACCTCCTGGACTTAATTGCTCACCACCAAAACCTGCATGGTCAGTTTCATAATTTCCAAAGAACTCTGGAAAAAAAAATCTGGGGTTATTAAGTGGAGGACCTGGAAGCAATTTTGAACTTCCAAGTCCTATACCTAGTCGACCTTCTCCATTAGTTCATACCGCCAAGGTTCATCTTCCCATTGTTATTCCTGAAGCCGGATTTGAGTCAGCCTGAACATCCCATTCTTGTCGAGAAGGGTATTATGGTAATACTGGGACTGACTGATAGGTTGTACTGTATTTACCGACTGAGCATGCTACTGGCCTCTAATTATAGAGGAACAGGTCTACTGCATATGCATAGTCATTTATTCATAGGTACATGCATTTATGATTTTTCGGTATTTCATTGTGAATTGGAATTGACTGAATTGACTAGAATGTGAATTGATCGACTTGTGAACTGACTGGAACTGACTGGAAATATGATTGAGTGAGAAATTAGGAGTTACTGGGTTTAAATGACTGATTTGGAACTGTTTGCGAGTGATTGGAAATTTATAGAGGCTTATAGAAAATTTTCGGGAAATTCGGGAGAAAATACCCGGACCGGAAATTTTGGAGTGACAGACTGATTGACCGTATATTATTGAAATAACTGTCCAATGGTAATGGAAAAACTAGAAGTTTACTGATAGGAAATAAATATGTTGAGCCATGGAAAATTTGAGACTAAAAATTGGACTGATTCTGAGACTTAAGCCTATAAATAGTAGGGTTGGAAATTGGGGGAAAAATAACCTAAGGCATTATCGTTTCTTCTTCTTCTCTCCTTCGACGGTGATCTTCGATTCCTCCATAGGATTGAGAAGTTTGAGAGTGTTAATCGGTGATTGGGGAAGATTTTAGGGTTTACGGAAGTTGTGGATCGATTCATCGATTGGTAAGTTTTTATTGGCTTTAATGTTTTTACTGGTTATTTGAGCAGTTATGGCATTTATGGGGTTAGATTGAGTGGTTAGGGTGTTTAATGGAGGTTATTAATAGCTTTAATGGCGGAAAATCATTCGGAGAAGACGATCTGGTCTTCGCACGTCGCGACGAGCATAGAAGTGGTAGGGCTTCGTCATGATTTAATAAATTGAATTTAAATAAATGTGTTAGTCGCGGCGAGCTTGTGTAGCGACGACGACGAGTGGAAAAATTGGTGCGTTGCGGCGAGCCTTTGGCGAGCTGTGCATGAAGCTGAGAGTGTTCGCCATCGAACGATTTATACGTCATGACAAGCGACCGTTTGACGTCGCTGAAGGACGTAGGTCGCGACGAGGATGGATTTTCTGATTGGATGATTGCTGGGTTATTGGGCATATCTTTTGTTGTGGACCTCCAATAGAGGTAATTCCAGATTCGTTATGAAATAAGAAAAGAGGTCTACAGCTGAGAATAATTATGGGAATTAGATTTGATTTAATTGGTACTGAATTATAGAAATTGAGGTCAATTGTGATTCATAGTGTGACCTAAGTGTCACTACTTGAGACTATTGGAGTTTTAATTGGAGATTGCAATAGAGGTTTTGACCCAGTGGATAGGAAATTGTTATAGGAAGTATGAATATAGGAAATTGGACTGGATCATAGGACTGGATCAATTATTGTCAAGCAATTGAGTAAGAAAGTGGAATTGGGCTTAAGGTATCGAAATTGGGATTTAGCACCGAAAAATCGTGAGCACGCATTGTACATCATTTGCACTAAGACATATGCATTACTGTACTGTTTAATTGGGCAATTAGTAATGGGTTGTACTTTACTGTTATAGTGGCATCGTTGGATCATCGTTCCACGGACATTGCTGGGACTTCGAGGCAATAGCTCGGAAGTTACAGGTGAGTAACCTAATTGGTTTCTCAAATTCTTGATTGTCTAAATGCTCACTGTATGAATTACTGAAATGAATGTGATTGAATTGTATGCTTTTCTTGTCTCGAACGGACCGCTACATGACATTGTAAATTGCATGATTATTGAAATATACATGATCAAACCGTATGTTCTCACCGTATTGAATCGACTATCTTGTATGACCACTTTGAAATGTATGAGTGAATCAGATTATTCTCGAAAAGAGTACGATTGAAGTGTGTGCGTTTACTGTATTGAATTGGATTACTGAATGACACTGAGAACTGAACACTACTGGGCTTTTATAGCCACATTACTGAACCACTGAACACTGCATTGCATGCATAAATGCATGATCAGATAATGGAATGTGACCCAGTTGCGATTATTCTCGACCGCCTCGAGCCCGAGGGAGTTGTCCTCGAACACCGCATCGATCTCAAAAAGAGCTTTAAACTCAATACTCATTCTTGAATTGAGGATGCCGCGGTAACACCCGCAAACACACACGCCGCAGAACACTCGCAAACACCCACGGGTGGGGTGTGGGTCCTACATTGGAAAGGGATTAGTGCGTACCCAGAGGGCCCTCCTATCCCTACTGACGCGTGGAAAGTAGTGCATACCCAGAGGGCTCTCCTACTTCCTAAGACGCATTCACTGAACACTGACTGAGCACTTGGGCACAACACTAAATAACTGGAAAAGAGTCTCATATGCATTGCATGCTATATTGAATGTTTGAAATGATCGATGATTCTTGTGAATGACCGTGGATCGCTCATCGCAAATTATTGAGAATGAATGACTGAATTGTGGCAATGAATGATTGCATGTTGACATGATTTACTGTAAACTGCTGCATAATATTGCGAACCGTGATGTGACACTGTAAATTGTTATGTATGTTTACCATAGACTGTTAATAGACTACTGTGAACTGTGAGGCCATATTGTAATCTATGGTATGGTACTGTAATTGGTTATCACTGTGAATTGTATATAATATCAGAATCGCTTATCATCAGAATCGTTATATAGTCTTGTATAATGTTATACGATCATCAGAATTGACTACTATCAGATTGTGCTATACGCGATACGCGTAATGCATGATTTAGTGAACCATCGATGATGGTTTTCATTGAGTTCGCAAACTCACCCAACATTGCAACTATTTTTCGGGATTGAAGAGTACCCCGCCGATTTAACGGAGTATATCTCTGCATTGAGTCGGAGACTAGGGTCTGGATCGATTAAGCGTCAGCATTAGTGTCTTTCCGAGTTGTGTGTGTAAATGAATAATTCCGCGTTTTCTACTAAATTGAACTGCTATTTTATAGGGCCCCAGAGTGATAATTGTATAACTGAAATGTGATTACTGAAATTGTGTTTTGAGTGAATGTATTCGTTTTAAAGGGGACCTAACTGTTTATTGAATTGTGCATTTCTGATTGTTTCTAAAGCGTTAAATAAATTGTGTATTGAGTTTTGTACTAAAGTTGACTGCTGTAGTCTACCATTCTCGTGTGGCGTGGACTCGGATATCACCCACGATATCGGGTTCGGGTCCTGCGGGGTTGGGATGCTACATGCCCTCTCCGACGACCTCTGGGTTGCTCACCACTGCAGCAGCGACTCCGCCTTTTGTCCCCCGCTTCTTTGAATCCGGCCACCACTCCGGATACCCTATTATTTTGAAGCAACCATCCCTCGTGTGCTTGGTTCCTCCACAGTGAGTACATTTAAGATGGGATTTATCCACATCTTCTCGACGGAACGATGGACGGCCGGTTGTTTTCGTCTGTTCTGACCGCCCCGATTCTGGTCGGTGATTGCTTGGGGTGGCGCCGCTCCTCGCCGCTAAGCCATTGTCGATGCCGATGCCTGAAGGGGACCCCCTGAAGATAGCTCCTCCCCTTTCATGATCCCTCTCCTTGCTGCCTCCCTTCTCAGTGTTGAGTATGCCTCTTCGACTGTGGGTAAGGGACTCTGTTTAAGAAGGTCTCTTTTGTCTGCATCAAACTCTTCTGTGACAGCCTGTAAAAACTGGTACAATCGATGCTTTTGCTGAATCTGATTGTATATGGTCATGTCCTCTGGGCATTTCATGGGGTTGGGCATCCTCCTGTCAATATCCTTCCAAACGACTGTAATTGATCAGAAATTCTTTCCATGATTGCTGCCCTGCTTGAGATTGTTCTCGATTGTTAAATCATATATTTGCAGGAATCCCTACCACTGCTTGTATGTTGCCTCTATTCCTTCCATAATTCCCATGATGTGGGATAGTCTATGTACTGTATGACTATGTCGGATTCTATGTTCTCCAAAATCCAAGTAATGACTGTGGAGTCAATTTGACGCCACTTCTCGTATGATGGATCTTCTTTTGGTGGGGGTGAGACAGTGATGTGATTGAGCCTCCCCCTGCCATCGATAGCCAAGCTCATCATCCTTGCCTGCATAAAGGTAGTTTCGTCGTTTAATTTGGCCGCCACATGTAATATTTGGTGGTAGAGGTTTCGTGAAATTTTTGTTTGGTGCCCAGCTCAAGTAATTCAAGAACTCGGGTTAGCTTATAGGTTGGTTGAGTGGATTGACATCCCCCATTTGGGAGGCATCGATGTTGATGTTTCTTCCCCTGCCATGGCGACAGGTAAGTTTTCTTACTGGCGAATGATGAGAAGCTGCATCAATTCAGCCCTATTGATTGAATGATAGCTTTGATACCAACTTAGAATAGGATAGAATCTGTATTTTCATTCATACTTTTCACTTTCGATGGTACAACCTTTATAGGATGAATAAGAGCAAATTAGGATCAATCAACATTAATGTTGATTGATCCTGCCTCGATGCTATGCCCTAATCTTAGCATTACAAATAAAACTTTCCTTTCTTGCATTCAATCACACGCTTTCATATTCTCACGTATCGATTGGGCTCGAATGGAACTGCATCTAAGTCGCACCGCTTTTGGGATATTTTTAAATTTATAAAATAGTCCCTAAACTTTTAAAACTACAAAATAGTCCATATTGATATATTATACAACTGTATCAGATACTTTACTAGTTTATCGCTTACATCAACCATACTTTAAAAATCTTAATAATAAATAATAATGACAATTAATTTGAAATAACAATAATTTTAAATATTTTACATATAAATAATAACCACAATTAATATAAATAAAGACAACCATCATCATACAATTATAAAACTAAGAATAATACAAAGCATTTAAAATATTACAATCATACAATTTCATCATTATAATAAATAATATTACATATTTACATCAAAAGATTCAAAACATCCGATAAAAAGAACAATAAATATTACAAAAGAGTTGATGACGAATAAGCAATCAAGTAGAAGTTGAACTCAAACAAAATATTACATTTACATAACATACATAGAATTTAACATAAACATCAATGATCAAATACAAGTAAAATTAAAAGAAGAGGAAAATAAAACCCGAAGTTCAATCACAATGGGCGGATACTCATTGATGTTGGGACCTGCTTTGAACCCAACTCATAACGAATCTAATCGCAGCCTTAACTAATATCGCTTCATTTTTTTTCACTTACACATTGTTCAAAGTAGTTTCAATTTCCAATTTGTATTTCATCAATTCCTCAATCCTTTGAATCCTTCATATTCGATCATATCGCGTCAGATTCGAAAACATTTTATCATTCGCTACAATCATATCTCTTTATCCCAATTTCGCTTATTACCAAATATTTGAATTTCACAATCCATCTCACGCCATTCATACATAATTTCCATATCATGTCCATACACAAATCCATACACAAAAGCACTTCAATATTTCCAACCCATCACACAAATCTTCTGACCTCCCGTCCTAATCCCATCATACACATTTACAATCCTATATCTAAACACTTCCATAATTCTCGGTCATATCTCAAGTCATGATCATAATTCACATTCATAAATACTAACCATATTTCACTTACATAATCCTATCCCATAATCATATACAAATTTTAATGGCCTTACAAGCCATAATACAATCACAATATAAAATCCAATGCAAATACAAAGATACAAAAATCCTCTTTTCGCTCACAGATCTTCTTCTCATTACCTGTGGATGGTAATGAGGGGTGAGCTTACGCCAATGGGTAACAGTTTATAACAAAACAATAAGCAAAACTCTTGAAATCTTTTTTTTTACGGTCTTAGAAAACATTTCTTTGAAACCGTAAAGCACATTTTGAAGAAGTTCTTTTCTTGCTATAATCAAAATCACATTTTACAAATCAGATACGCCTTAGGCTTTCAGCCACAAATCCATAGGTCACAAGACATGAATGCATCAACTTGGCAATTCACGTAAGCAATGCACACACAAATGGCTAGAGAGTTCCATAAACACGACGAAACCGGTTTACAGTAATCACGACGAGTCCATTTTAGATCTCGTAAGCCACAAGCGGGCAGCCGAGAAGGCTATCACATTATTTTTGTCTACGCACGAGACTATCACAACGCTTACTCTCTCGCCCACACAAAAGCACATATAATGCTCAAATCAATTTATCAAATGCTCTTTTCCGAATATACACACCATGAAGTCTTTCAAGGCATAACACAATGTATTTTGCAATTCATCAAAATTTCATGATCGAATCAAAATGATTTTTCAAATCATTTATGCAATGATGCAACAATTATGATGCAATTTAAGTCGAAAATCTCTTTGTTTAAAGAAAGCGATAATGGCTTATAAATTCTATTATAAACGGATACCCACCTCGAATCCATGCTAGAACTTGTCCAAAGCTCTAATTTCTCGAAGCTTCTTTCTTTCACCACTTTGAAATTTCCTATACCGAAATTATCCAAATTCATCATCATAAATACCATAACCTCAAAATTTACTATAGGAAACTCAATTCCAACATATTTCCAAGCTATCTAATGCATCATTTACAAAAGCCCCAATTTCTAAAATCAAGCATAAACCCTAACTCACATTAATCCAAAATTAAACCACCATCTTAGCATAGACATCACAACTAATTTCATAATCCACAAACCATAATATTTTCCATGATTCTACACCAAAATTTTAAGAAAAGCTTGAAGCTTGAAAATCGGCTTTTACCTCACTCTTCACCATTTTCGGATTTTCTTAGCTCATCCTAGAGCTCTCTTCATCCTTCATCTTTTTCCTCTTGGAGCATGTTCAAATCCTCCTGAAAGCTCACAAAATCGAACCCTAGCTGCTGTCCTTTCTTTTCTCCTTCCACCAAACCCACTCTTCTCTTTTCTCTCTTCTTTCTTTCTTTCTTTTGTTTCTCTTTATTCTGTTTCTCTAACTCTCACGACCACAGCCTGCTTCTCCTCTATTTATACTACAGCCACATGCCATGTCATTTAATGAATGAGGAAAGACTCTCATGCCCCTCCTTATAAGCCTACTAACTTAACTCTTTAAGTGTTCTTCCAAAATTGCCCTTAAAAGTTGATATCTTGGCTCCAAATTTTGATCAGGTAAATAAAGGAATTTTATAAAAATTTTCTTCTTCATAATGTTCTCCTCGATCATACGAATCCAACGCAACAAACCACGCTCAATTCGGATCTAAAACGAAGAAGTTATGGCCAAAATACTATCAGACCCGTACAAAATCTGAGACTGCACACTACACCGAGTTTCATTCCAAAATCCGACAGTCTTAGAGGCTCCATCTTGATCGGGGTTCTTCATCAAAGTTGTAGCCTTATAACTCTAGTTTAATCTCCAATTTGAATCACCTTAATCCGAGCTCTGTAGCTCCATATATCCTCAAAATACTGATCTGTGTGCAGACTGTTTTCCTTCCATCCGCTTTTCCTTCCATCCGATTTTCCTTCCATCCGCTTTTCCTTCCATCCGATTTTCCTTTCATCCGCTTTTCCTTCCATCCGCTTTTCCTTCCATCTGATTTTCCTTCCATCCGCTTTTTCCTTCCATCCGATTTTCCTTCCATCCGCCATCGCTCATCGCCCGATTTTCTATCGCCGATTTATCGCTCATCGCCCGATTTCTTCGTCGATTTTTCCATCACCTGATTTTCCATCAGCTGATTTTGGATCACTGATTTCCATCACTGATTTTTGCATCACCTGATTTTCATCACCGATTTTTCCTCCAAACTTCAAACGCTTATAACTTTTAACTCCGAACTCCAAATCGACAAAATTGATGTCTATTTCATAGAGAAAAGACTGATCTACAATGTTCATGAAGAACTTAAATCCAAATTCAGTCTCTAAAAGGGTCAAATGTCTCAATTAATCTTTCATCTGATTTTGCATCTTCCGGTTTTCCTATCACTGGTTTTTCTATCACCTGGTTTTTCTATCCAGACATGTCCACTTATATAGATCATATCTTTGACTCGATATCCAAATTGGGCAAACTTGGTATCTATCTCATAGAGAAAAGAGAGATCTACAACTTTCAAGAAGGAAATTTTGTCTAAATCTATCGATATCAAGTCCATATCGTCTGCTTTTGCTTCAGCTGGTTTTTCTATCAGCTGGTTTTTCTATCCAGCACATGTTTTGGCGCAAATGCCATAACTTTCTCTATAGGTGTCGAAATGACTTCATTCTTGGACGGTTAGAAAGTAGACATCTAGATCTATAACTCTCATGAAGACTACAAAGGCTGATTCTATCTCCTACATTCTGTAGCATCCACTTTTCCTATCAGCTGGTTTTGCTACAGACATCGTCTGGTTTTTGCTTTCTGATTGCATCGTCTGTTTTTGCTTAAAGGCATCGTCTGGTTTTCAATCACCTAAACAACATCAAAACTTCAATCTATTATAACTTCTAGCCCCGATATCAAAAATTCGCAAACTTTATGGCTACCGAAAGCCCTCAACGAACACTACATGTTCATGAATATCATTTTATCATATTTCACTTAAATCAAAAGTCAACTATTCATCCCCAAAAGTCAAACTTTCATAATTCTTCATATTTTCACACCTTCACTAATTCTTCCAATTCTCACTCTTTCAATCTTTATTTCCTACCTTTCAACTTCCATTTCAATCATCTTAATCAACTCATTCATTTTAACTTTCATTAACTCATAATATTCACTCGACATTTCATAACATATACATATCTCTTTAAAGCCTCAAAGTCATCAAGACCAATCCATTCTTTCCATCTTGATTTCACATTTTTCCTCACTACCACAATACTCTTCGTCCAATCTACTTCAAGCACGATTCAATCTTCACAACTTAATCTATAACATAATACATATACAAAATACTCATTCTTTCCATACTTAAATCCTCCATATACAATTCATTCAACACATTCTTATGACAAACATTAAGCCATTTCTCAAATCATCCATAAGCCACAAAATACATACTTTAGAATAAATTTTGAAAGCAACCACATATCACACAAAGTTCATTTACACAACTTATGACACATTTTCAATTCAATGCAAGTCATACTTGAACAATCATTTGCAAAACACGATAAAAGGTTCTTACAAGCTTTTGCGGGCATTTCTAGCCCCAATAAATCGAAGTCTCATTTATTGAAATTTCAAAGAAGTTACATAAATAGTAACTATACAAATTCACTTTTTTCAATTATAAAGATGTTACCCATAATGCATGTACACTGAGAACGCTCATTTCATACATTAACCCCCAACATCATTAGCAATATTACCCAAATACCACACTAATTTCCTTGTTTAACGATTTTGACGTCCAATCAAAGTTCGGGGTCCAACAATTCTCCCCTCCTTAAAAGAATTTCGTCCTCGAAATTCATATCACTTTCTTGACTGGTTCCTCATTCTAGTTCAGATCACTCACAACTTCCAACTTCTTGTGACAATAATACTAATATCATATATTTCCGAAACATAATCGATATTCGCATTTCTAATCCGGACATCTTTTGTCAAGAATACTATCTCATAAGACTCCATACTAACTAATTCATATCGGCTTAGCAAATTCTCCTTTCTCAACCATCATTATTAATTTCACATTCTTCTTATTACAATCACCATATAGCCCTCTTTCTATTCGAACTCAAACTTCAGATCTGCTTTCAACCTCTCAAACGATTCACAATTTCGATCCTTAATTCGACGCACTAAGCCCCTACATGTTATGCTTCCTTTTTGCTCTTGGTTCCAATAACCTCGATATCGAATTTTCTGTTTATGCATTTAAAAAAAACTTAGCCTTAATAGGAATTTCTCATTCATACAATCAAAATCTTTTGTATTCCTATTCCATGCTCTCAATTCAATGATTGTCCCCGCTTTTCGATCTGTACTTGCATAAATACTTCCAAGATGTTCTTTATTCATACTGCTCCAAGCTTTAAAGTAATCATTAGTGTAGCAGCTCTTAAACATGTATCAACTCCTTAACTCATAGAACCTTAGTTGTTCACATATGCAATCACTTCATTATGCTCCATTAGATTTTATCCAAATCTCTTATACAACATCAGTGCATACGACAAACTTTCCAAATTCATGCAGTTGATTTTCATTAAAATCATTCTTCAAAATTCTCCTTCCTTCCATTTATCATAAGTTTCATACGCTTTTCCTCACGTGTTCCGACTAGTCTCTCAATTCGTCAATACTTTTAATACATCATCTACTCTTTGATCACTTCGGTCTCCAATATTATTGTGTTATCGGTCCCTTTGGTTAACACCCTCAATTATTATCATATTCCGTGTGCTTCTTGATTAGTCCTCGCGATTCCTTAAATAACCGATTCCTCATTAAGGTACATTATCACACTTTCTTTTCAATTTTCCAATTGACATTCTTTTTCAATGATTTTTTTTCCATTCCTTGAATTTCCTCATACCTCCTTGGCTTATTTTCATGTTTGCTCATTCATACAAACTTCATCACATTGCAGCTCAACTGCACACTTAATCGCCAGTGATTGAAACACATTCAATAAGGCATACTTGAGTCTCCTAAACATACTTACACAAAGATACTTCTCTTTACATCAAACGAAATGCATACCTTCTCGCAGCTTTATTCCACCCTTTTACTTGAGTCTCCATTAGAGACAGACTCCAATACTTCTTCGCCGAAGTTATTACATATTCATTTCTTGACTTGTCCTTTCATTGATCATCCTTGAAATAAACCGTCTGATTTGCTTAATCCAATAGCCTTTACGATCAAACCCTATGATATAAGAGACACATTCGCTTACTCTTATATCTCGCATGTCACCAATTCATATCTTATGCTACTTGATATACCAATCATACTAATTCAATAACCTCCTAATATCACCTCTATTCAAATTTTACGCCCATCGCAGCTTACCTTTCCAAAGAAAATCATCTATACCATACTTTATCTCAGCCTCTCGATTCATTTCATAACTTAACTCAAGGGATCAAAGATGACTCCATAAGCTATATCTGAAAATAGATCTCATATACTCAATCACAGTATCAAAGATGCACTCTCAATAACTGGTCGTCACTCTTCGGAAATTTATTTCCGAGTCCACTATTTACAGAAGTCGATCCAAAAGGAGTATGAGATTCACATCACAACTCCTAGAAATCTATCATCTCATTTCAAACTTCCTCCTCATGCGTTTATCGGTTCCTTTTGAAGCAACCCGTTGATCCATACCAGGGTCCTTGTCCTCTGGACTATGGAAGAATTACCAAATTCCATTGTTGAATCGAGGTAAGAGCTTATAATCCAGCTCATCGTCAAGGAAGACCTGCATTCTCTAGTCATACACTAACTTATCCGCTTCCCACCGGTTCCACTTTGCTTCAGATACTACCTTTCATTCAATTCTGCGGTAATGATATATCCATATCGATTCAAACACTTACCGCAAAGATAATTCCATTACCAAGTCACCGACATATCCATAAATCTTGAATTCATGTCTAACATATCGGACCACGAAAATTTTATTTCCAATTAGCCATACTTTCATTGCCTTATATTCTAACAAAATACCCTTCTTCCTATTGTCTCTCATAGTCCAAACATTTAGCAACAGTTCACACATATGACTTATTCTATACTCATCCGTGCCTCCTTTAAGGGTGCGAAATCGTATAATCTGATCCTTGCAAAACTCCTCGTATCCTGTTACGGGTGGCACACTACTCCTTTATCTCTCATCCAATTCAAATTATCGATACATATTCATCATGAAATTTTGACCTCAATTCCACTAATCTCTTCTTAATGCGAATGATTACCATCAAAAGGAATGTCGATAAGTACTCGATCGAGGTCTAAATCATCGACCGCTAAGGACGCCAACTTAACGATCCGAGACTCAAATTCTCAACCAAAGACTTTCGACACTTCCAATATAATGGCATTGAATCAGATTCACCATAATTGCCTCTACTTATCCACAACTTCCTTTTCTCATATCGTAGTATCATCATTTTTCCTATTAGATCTATCACCTCAAACTTTTCACAATTTCTTATCGTCTAACGATACACACGCGCCCATGTAAGATCATATATCAAGCTCGATACCATAAATGTTGGGACCTGCTTTGAACCCAACTCATAACGAATCTAATCGCAGACTTAACTAATATCGCTTCATTTTTTTTTCACTTACACATTGTTCAAAGTAGTTTCAATTTCCAATTTGTATTTCATCAATTCCTCAATCCTTTGAATCCTTCATATTCGATCATATCGCGTCAGATTCGAAAACATTTTATCATTCGCCTACAATCATATCTCTCTTTATCCCAATTTCGCTTATTACCAAATATTTGAATTTCACAATCCATCTCACGCCATTCATACATAATTTCCATATCATGTCCATACACAAATCCATACACAAAAGCACTTCAATATTTCCAACCCATCACACAAATCTTCTGACCTCCTGTCCGAATCCCATCATACACATTTACAATCCTATATCTAAACACTTCCATAATTCTCGGTCATATCTCAAGTCATGATCATAATTCACATTCATAAATACTAACCATATTTCACTTACATAATCCCATCCCATAATCATATACAAATTTTAATGGCCTTACAAGCCATAATACAATCACAATATAAAATCCAATGCAAATACAAAGATACAAAATCCCTCTTTTCGCTCACAGATCTTCTTCTCATTACCGTGGATGGTAATGAGGGGTGAGCTTACGCTTCGATGGGTAACAGCTTTATAACAAAACAATAAGCAAAACTCTTGAAATCTTTTTCTTTTCGGTCTTAGAAAACATTTCTTTGAAATCCGTAAAGCACATTTTGAAGAAGTTCTTTTCTTGTCAGAATCAAAATCACATTTTACAAATCAGATACGCCTTAGGCTTTCAGCCACAAATTCATAGGTCACAAGACATGAATGCATCAACTTGGCAATTCACGTAAGCAATGCACACACAAATGGCTAGAGAGTTCCATAAACACGACGAAACCGAAGTTTACCGTAATCACGACGAGTCCATTTTTCGGATCTCGTAAGCCCCAAAAGCGGCAGGGAGAAGGCTATCACATTATTTTTGTCTCGTGCGAGACTATCACAACGCTACTCTCTCGCTCACACAAAAGCACATATAATGCTCAAATCAATTTATCAAATGCTCTTTTCCGAATATACATACCATGAAGTCTTTCAAGGCATAACACAATGTATTTTGCAATTCATCAAAATTTCATGATCGAATCAAAATGATTTTCAAATCATTTATGCAATGATGCAACAATTATGATGCAATTTAAGTCAGAAAATCTCTTTGTTTAAAGAAAGCGATAATGGCTTATAAATTCTATTATAAACGGATACCCACCTCGAATCCATGCTAGAACTTGTCCAAAGCTCTAATTCTCCAAGCTTCTTTCTTTCACCACTTTGAAATTTCCTAGACCGAAATTATCCAAATTCATCATCATAAATACCATAACCTCAAAATTTACTATAGGAAACCCAATTCCAACATATTTCCAAGCTATCTAATGCATCAATTTACAAAGCCCCAATTTCCAAAATCGGGCATAAACCCTAACTCACATTAATCCAAAATTAAACCACCATCTTAGCATAGACATCACAACTAATTTCATAATCCACAAAACCATAATATTTTCCATGATTCTACACCAAAATTTTAAGAAAAGCTTGAAGCTTGAAAATCGGCTTTTACCTCACTCTTCACCATTTTCGATTTTCTTAGCTCATCCTAGAGCTCTCTTCATCCTTCATCTTTTCCCTCTTGGAGCATGTTCAAATCCTCCTGGAAAGCTCACAAAATCGAACCCTAGCTGCTGTCCTTTCTTTTCTCCTTCCACCAAACCCACTCTTCTCTTTTCTCTCTTCTTTCTTTCTTTCTTTTGTTTCTCTTTATTCTGTTTCTCTAACTCTCACGACCACAGCCTGCTTCTCCTCTATTTATACTACAGCCACATGCCATGTCATTTAATGAATGAGGAAAGACTCTCATGCCCCTCCTTATAAGCCTACTAACTTAACTCTTTAAGTGTTCTTCCAAAATTGCCCTTAAAAGTTGATATCTTGGCTCCAAATTCTGATCAGGTAAATAAAGGAATTTTATAAAAATTTTCTTCTTCATAATGTTCTCCTCGATCATACGAATCCAACGCAACAAACCACGCCAATTCGGATCTAAAACGAAGAAGTTATGGCCAAAATACTATCGCATCTGCATAAAATCTGAGACTGCACACTACACCGAGTTTCATTCCAAAATCCGACAGTCTTAGAGGCTCCATCTTGATCGAGGTTCTTCATCAAAGTTGTAGCCTTATAACTCTAGTTTAATCTCCAATTTGAATCACCTTAATCCGAGCTCAGTAGCTCCATATATCCTCAAAATACTGATCCGTGTGCAGATTGTTTTCCTTCCATCCGCTTTTCCTTCCATCCGATTTTCCTTCCATCCGCTTTTCCTTCCATCCGATTTTCCTTCCATCCGCTTTTCCTTCCATCCGCTTTTCCTTCCATCTGATTTTCCTTCCATCTCGCTTTTTCCTTCCATTTGATTTTCCTTCCATCCGCTTCATCGCTCATCGCCCGATTTTCTATCGCCCGATTTATCGCTCATCGCCCGATTTCTTCGTTCGATTTTTCCATCACCTGATTTTGCATCAGCTGATTTTGAATCAGCTGATTTCCATCACCTGATTTTTGCATCACCTGATTTTCATCACCGATTTTTCCTCCAAACTTCAAACGCTTATAACTTTTAACTCCGAACTCCAAATCGACAAAATTGATGTCTATTTCATAGAGAAAGACTGATCTACAATGTTCATGAAGAACTTAAATCCAAATTCAGTCTCTAAAAGGGTCAAATGTCTCAATTAATCTTTCGTCTGATTTTTGCATCTTCCGGTTTTCCTATCACTGGTTTTTCTATCACCTGGTTTTTCTATCCAAAGACATGTCCACTTATATAGATCATATCTTTTGACTCGATATCCAAATTGGGCAAACTTGGTATCTATCTCATAGAGAAAGAGAGATCTACAACTTTCAAGAAGGAAATTTTGTCTAAATCTATCGATATCAAGTCCATATCGTCTGCTTTTGCTTCAGCTGGTTTTTCTATCAGCTGGTTTTTCTATCCAGCACATGTCCACTTATATAGATCATATCTTTTGACTCCGATATCCAAATTAGGCAAACTTGGTATCTATCTCATAGAGAAAAGAGAGATCTACAACTTTCAAGAAGGAAATTTTGTCTAAATCTATCGATATCAAGTCCATATCGTCTGCTTTTGCTTCATCTGGTTTTTTTATCAGCTGGTTTTTCTATCCAGCACATGTTTTGGCGCAAATGCCATAACTTTCTCTATAGGTGTCGAAATGACTTCATTCTTGGACGGTTAGAAAGTAGACATCTAGATCTATAACTCTCATGAAGACTACAAAGGCTGATTCTATCTCCTACATTCTGTAGCGTCCACTTTTCCTATCAGCTGGTTTTTGCTACAGTACATCGTCTGGTTTTTGCTACAGTGCATCGTTTGGTTTTTGCTACAGTGCATCGTCTGGTTTTCAATCACCTAAACAACATCAAAACTTCAATCTATTATAACTTCTAGCCCCGATATCGAAAATTCGCAAACTTTATGGCTACCGAAAGCCCTCAACGAACACTACATGTTCATGAATATCATTTTATCATATTTCACTTAAATCAAAAGTCAACTATTCATCCCCAAAAGTCAAACTTTCATAATTCTTCATATTTTCACACCTTCACTAATTCTTCCAATTCTCACTCTTTCAATCTTTATTTCCTACCTTTCAACTTCCATTTCAATCATCTTAATCAACTCATTCATTTTAACTTTCATTAACTCATAATATTCACTCGACATTTCATAACATATACATATCTCTTTAAAGCCTCAAAGTCATCAAGACCAATCCATTCTTTCCATCTTGATTTCACATTTTTCCTCACTACCACAATACTCTTCGTCCAATCTACTTCAAGCACGATTCAATCTTCACAACTTAATCTATAACATAATACATATACAAAATACTCATTCTTTCCATACTTAAATCCTCCATATACAATTCATTCAACACATTCTTATGACAAACATTAAGCCATTTCTCAAATCATCCATAAGCCACAAAATACATACTTTAGAATAAATTTTGAAAGCAACCACATATCACACAAAGTTCATTTACACAACTTATGACACATTTTCAATTCAATGCAAGTCATACTTGAACAATCATTTGCAAAACACGATAAAAGGTTCTTCTGAGCTTTTGCGGGCATTTCTAGCCCCAATAAATCAAGTCTCATTTATTGAAATTTCAAAGAAGTTACATAAATAGTAACTATACAAATTCACTTTTTTTCAATTATAAAGATGTTACCCATAATGCATGTACACCGAGAACGCCATTTCATACATTAACCCCCAACATCATTAGCAATATTACCCAAATACCACACTAATTTCCTTGTTTAACGATTTTGACGTCCAATCAAAGTTCGGGGTCCAACACTTGAGCTGCACTGACCCCACTGATTATTTGGTACAAAATCCTCATCATTGAGAGGAGCTTCATCATCATCATCATTCAAATTTAATGCACCAAATGACATGTCAATGCTTTCCCATCCAAGATCATCTTCCACATTCAAATCACTCACATCAACCAAATTGGGTTCTTCAGAAACCCAATCCGCCAAAATATCAATATTATCAATCGCAATTGGATCATTTGAACAACTTGTGCTACTAAGAGTCCTAGTAAACAATTACATTTAATTATTAGAAAATTATAAGAAATTATATTAAAATTAATAAAGAAAATAATGAAAATAACATACCTTTCCCGAAGCTTTAAATTGTAACGAACAAAAACCAAGTCATTCAACCTCTTATGCTCCAATCTATTCCTTTTCTTGAAATGGATAAATTCAAATGTGCTCCAGCTGTTCACACCAGCTTGCACTCACACATTGACTTAAAATTCAATCGCAAACTTTCTCAAATCTGAACACTACATCCAAAAAGATCCCACCAAGCAACTGCAAGTTATAAGAAAACAAAAGTAGTGTTATAAACAAAATAAAGTGATAAATAAATTTCAACAAATAAGAAATAGGAAATAAGTAATACCTGGAGAAAGAAGTCCTCTTTGTTGAATAGCGACCGACATTCCAAAATCTCCATAAGAGTACTTATAAGCCTCCATTTGTGTGGTTAAAGCAATTTGCATTGAGTTATGATGAACAATTGTTGTAATTGTCATAAGCATTCCTCTACTAACTTCAGCTTGCTTTTCAACATCCAGTCTAAAATACACACTAGGATTCAAAAAAGCCTCAGCTACAAACAATGGAGAAGAAAGTTGTTTTTTCCTTCTCTCATTAATGATTGAGATAAATGGTTCGTATAAAGAAGACCTATGTTTCAGATTGGCCTTGATTGCTTCCGTTGCTCTCTCCATAGCATCAAAAATATAACTCATTGTTGGTTTTTTTTCACTATCAGCCAACCAAGCACCTCACCAAAGGCTCACAAACCCGATAACGAATTGACATGCCGACCAAAATTCCTATCTTCCAAAGATGATACTACAAACCTCCATTCCAGCATTAGACCTAGCATGCTGAGATGTAACCCACTTATCACTTGTAAACATTTGTCTTAACTTCTTCCTCAACAAAAGAAAAGACTGAAGTGATAAGAAATTAGTTGCAAATCTTGTCACAGCAGGGCGACACAAATTCCTGCCATTGGTAAATTCCCTTCTTATCAAATTTAAAACTCATGCACGATTATAAATAAATTTTGTCACCTTCTTTGCCTTCTGCATGGTCTCATCAAAAACAGGAAAATATTTAGGATTTCCTATATCCTCCAGTATTAAGTCAATGCAATGTGCAACACAAGGAGTCCAAAAAAATGAATTATAGGTTCTCTGCAACCTTTGTTCTGCCTCTTTATAAGCGGAATCATTATCGAGAATAAACCAACAATGTTTTCCACCCTACTTCATTCACAACTTGATCAAATATCACAAACAAATTATCGCTAGCTCTAATCGGGCCGATACATCAATCGATTTTAAAACATATAGCCATTAAAACAATAAACCAAAAATTTATGATAGGCTCTTGTCTCTATTCGTCCAACCATCACACATAATTGAGCATCCATTAATACTCCAATTCGCTCTTCTTTCACCAAATAAGCTCTCATTTCGCATACAAAGACAACTCAAAAGTTTACCTCTTAAGTCATCAACCGATGGCCCTTTGTATTATGGACCATAAGAGGCTATGGCATCTATCATAGGTTGATAATAATATGATCGAGAAGCATTAAATGACGAACTCAGATCATACCACCATCTAGCTACCGCCATATCCACATCAGGAGTCGCATCTCTTATCTCGCATTGCACTACTTAATTGAAGGTCATTCTCAGAGTTGTTCGTGGTGCAAAGAAACCAGGTAGTTGCCTTCTTCTCTTCCTCACTTCAGATTGTACAGGATCTTGAGGTTGAGATGGAACGCTACCAATACCACTACCACTTCCACCTCCAACATCTCCATAATCACCACGGAAACCGGGAAATGAACTTCCACTACCAATTTCAAGATTCAATCTTTCTCTTCTATCTTTTTCAAATTGATGTTCATAAAGCAATGTCTTCATCTGCCACTTCACATCATGAGTGACTTTTTTACATGCTTCCACATCTCCTTTAACCCCAGCTAAATGCCTTTTTAATCGGGTGATTCCTCCACCTTTCAAATGTTTGTTACAAAACAAGCAAATGGTATGATTCTTTCGATCGAACCGCACCAAAGATGAGCCCAAGTCGGATCATCAGATCTTCTGAACTAGATTGATCGGGAGTATTTGATCTTCCTTCCATTTATCTGTACACAAAAATGAATAACACATAATTTCAGTACATAATGACAATATGCACAAAGCTAACAATTCAAAACATTCAACATATATAATAACTAACACAAAACATACTCCAACAATTTGCAATTTCAACAATTTCAATTCCATTCAATTCAATTCAATTCCCATCCAATTCAATTCAATCCAATCCAATTCAATCCAATTCAATTCAATCAAATTCAATTCAATTCAATTCAATCCAATCCAATTCAATCCAATTCAATTCAATCAAATTCAATCTAATTCAATTCAATCCAATCCAATCCAATCCAATCAAATTCAATTCAATTCCAATTCCAATTCAATTCCATCCCAATGCAATCCAATTCCAATTCAATTCCATCCCAATTCAATTCAATCCAATCTAATTCAATTCAATCAAATTCAATTCAATCCAATCCAATCCAATCCAATCCAATTAGATTCAATCCAATCCAATTCAATTCAATCTAATTCAATTCAATCTAATTCCAATTCCAATTCCAATTCAATCCAATTCCAATTCAATCCAATCCAATCCAATTCAATTCAATTCAATTTAATTCAATCTAATTCAATTCAATCAAATTCAATTCAATCAAATGCAATCCAATCCAATCCAATCCAATTCAATTCAATTCAATTCAATCCAATCCAATTCAATTCAATTCCAATTCCAATTCCAATTCAATCCAATTTCAATTCAATCCAATTCAATTCAATTCAATTCAATTCAATCCACTTCAATCCAATTCAATCCAATCCAATCCAATCCAATCCAATTCCAATTCCATTCATTCCAATTCAATTCAATTCAAATCAAATTCAATTCAAATCAATCTAATTCATTTCAATTCAATTCAATTCAATCAAATTCAATTCAATTCAATTCAATGCAAACCAATTCCAATCCAATTCAATTCAATTCAAATCCAATTCAATTCAATTCATTTCAATCCAATTCATTTCAATTCAATTCAATTCAATCAAATTCAATTCAATTCAATTCAATGCAATCCAATTCCAATTCAATTCCAATCCAATTCAATTCAATTCAAATCCAATTCAATTCAATTCAAATCCAATTCAATTTAATTCAATTCAATTCAATCCAATCCAATTCAATTCAATCAAATTCAATTCAATTCAATTCAATCTAATCCAATCCAATTAGATTCAATCCAATCCAATCCAATTCAATTCAATCCAATCCAATCCAATCCAATTCCAATTCAATCAATCTATTCAAATTCAATTCAATTCAATTCAATCAAATGCAATCCAATTCAATTCAATTCAATTCCAATTCAATCCATCCATTCAATTTCAATTCAATTCAATTCAATAAAATGCAATCCAATCCAATCCAATCCAATCCAATCCAATTCAATTCAATTCAATTCAATCAAATTCAATTCAATTCAATTCAATCTAATCCAATCCAATTGGATTCAATCCAATCCAATTCAATTTAATCCATACCAATCCAATTCATTTGCAATTGCAATTCTAATTCAAATCTAATTTCAATTCAATGCAATCCAATTCCAATTCAATCAATACATTCAAATTCAATTCAATTCAATTCAATCAAATGCTATCAAATCCAATCCAATCCAATCCAATTCAATCAAATTCAATTCAATTCAATCCAATTTAATTCAATCAAATTTAATTCAATCTAATCCAATCCAATTGGATTCAATACAATCCAATTCAATTCAATCCAATCCAATCCAATCCAATTCCAATTCTAATTCAATTCCAATTCAATTACATTCCAATTCAATTCCAATTCCATTCAAATTCAATTCCATTCCAATCCAATTCCATTCCAATTCCAATTCAATTCCATTACATTCCAATTCAATTCAATTGAATTGAATTCAATTCCAATTCCAATTTAATTCATTCTAATTCAATTCAAAACATACTCCAACATACTCCAACAATTTGCAATTCCATTCCAATTCAATTATAATTCAATTCAATTCAATTGCAAATCAATTCTAATTCAATTCAATTCCAATTCCAATTCAATTCAATTCAATTCCAATTCATTTCTATTCAATTTCATTCAATTCCATTCATTCCATTTAATTCCAATTCCATTCATTACATTCAATTCCAAATCTATTTATTCCATTCAATTCTAATTCCATTCCATTCATTTCCATTTCCATTTCCATTTCCATTTCCATTTCCAGTCAACCAATTTTCAATCCAATTCTAAATTTCTAATTCTAATTCCAAAATGAATTTTCTATCAATTCAAATATCCAATTCCAATTTCCAATTACAATTTCTAATTTCAAAATGCAAAAATCTAATTTCCATCTCCAAATCAAATTTTCAGTACAATTCTAAATTTTATTCCAATTCTAATTACAAGTTTACAACAGATTCTAATCAAAATTTATTCCAATTTTAATACCTTAAAATCTACTCAATGTCTCAAACTCTCAATTACAATCACCAATCAATTTTTTTTTCCAACGCAACAATCAACATTTCGGATTCATTCAACATCATCGGATCATCCACAAATCCAACATCACAAATCCAACATCATCTACGAATCTACCAACCAACACAAAAAACACAAGCAAATATTGTCCAAATGCCAAGAAAAATTAAACACAACAATCGGTCATTTACGATCTGGGTTAATGTCGGGTCCTCAGCAGGCGACGACGGTGGGCCGTGGGGTGTGCGGTGACGACGTCTGGCGTTGAAGGCGGCGACGCAAGGGTGTGCGGTGGACACCGGAGGGTGGATCTCAGCAGGCGACAACGGCTTCGGGCAGCGATGGCTTCGGGCGTTGAAGACGGTGACGCAACGGTGTGCGGTGGACGTCGGACGGTGGATCTCAACAGGCGGCGACAGCTTCGGGAGGCGACAGCTTCGAGCGTTGAAGAAGACGACTCCACGATTCCAAGAGGACAAAGACAGAGAAGAAGAGGAGGCGAGGGCTGGCGAGTGTGACGAGTGACGGCGGCATGCAGGAGGCGGGCAACATGAGGAGCGGCGGCGATGTGAGAGGGAGAGAACGAAGAAGAGAGAAATATGAGAGTTGAGTTGAGAGAGGCACGAAGGCGAAGGGTCGGGTAGGGTTAGATTTTTAGGGTTTTTTTTTCATTTGTTGCAAAATGGTCCTTGGACTTTAATGATTTTTGCGGATTAGTCCCGATATTTCGGGTACCGGTGGTACCGGTCGGTACCGACCGGAAAAGGCCGGTATCGTCCAGAATTCAAACCCGGTACCAATATCACCATACCAGTTTCGGTAACCGGCCGGTACGGAACGGAATTCGTTCCATTGGTTGCAGAACCTAAGTTCCCATGGTCATCAACAACCACACACCCAACCGTTCCAATTTGGCTGTTTCCATCTGGAGTTGGAACTCCACTTCTCTCCTCCTTCTGAATGGGTTGCGTGTAATCAATCTGTATATGCAAGCTATTAGGGATACGAAAGAAGCCTTAAAATCAGTGATGTACATTAATAGGCTAAAACATAAATGATCTTGTTTATCAACGCATAATTGCCAAGCGACTTGGGTATATTCCTATCCAATAACATATCTTTGGACCCCAACAGAATCTACAAACCATGAATGACAATGTTCAGTGCAGATGATTTTGCAACAACAGATTACAAAAAGCTAAGATCTTTGCTTAAAAGACGTCAAATTCAAAAGCGTCGAACCCGGACTCTGTTTGCTTCTTTTGCCTGCTTTAGCCTTTCAATGTTTTCTTAAGTAACGAAATCACTAGGATCCACAGTATTGACACCCTTTTCAGTTCAAAAGATCAGATTCAGGCATCATTTTTTTTCCAATTAAATCAACTCTATGCATCACAAAGTCAGTTATGCATTGAGAACCGAAAATTATTACAAAGAGTAGAAGCATCACTAAAACATGGAAGTATACTGAATAAGAAATAAATAAGAATGCCAAGAAATGGGATTAACAACAGTGCTGAGACCAGAAACAGCACCACATCTCTTACTCTTACCTTCCATGATTGAAGCTTTCATCTCAACAGTGCCTGCAGTGGCTAGAACTGATCGCTTCCCAACATTATAAACAGATGACAAAATATACCACAAGCTCGACAACATCAAGGGGGTGTTTTTGGGCTTCGAGAGCGGCGACACCGATCAGGAAGCAGCGATGGAGGGTAGCTTCGCGAGGGAGGCGGCGCTCAAGTGGGAGAGAGAGACTGAAAGTAGGTGCCATATATTAGGGACTCATAAATCGATGCCACCATAAGTTGTACTGGCAAGAATTCTGGATACAAAAGTTCCAGAAAGAGAGTTATGTATCCAGCTGCACTGCACAGGAAAGTTACTGACACTGGGTTGTTCAAGCAGCAAGACATGTTCAAGTATATCATATATCCTGTAAGATACTGAATATTCATTAGCAGTTAATAAATTAAAGCTACAACATATATTTGCCCACAAATTTGCAGCAAGCAGTCCAATTTTCTTGCACAGCAGAACAACATAAATTTCTTTCCTCATATCTTCAGTTATCTAATGTGTTGCAATATGGAAAGTATTAGTTAGCGACTGCTTACATTAGGGGGAACACATAAAATGCTTGTGGTTCAAATTACCTTCATTTGAAAATCAAACCAGTAGTCATGAATTTTTAATGTTTCCAATCTATTTTACATTGACTACCCTCCTAGTGGAAGTCCACCATAATTCTATAAGAGCAGCCTTGAAATGAACGTTTGATATTGCTATTCAACTTAGGCTTAGAACTAAGCTAACTTGTAACAAGCTTGGCAGTCTTTCTCCATTTCATATAAAAGGACTATGGATCTAGTTTGGACAGGACTGGACCTGTGCATCTCATAGCATCCCTATGGAGGACATGGCGCTAAATTGTTGGTCAATCAGTTGTCAGAAATGAAATATGAATTTTGCACATATACACACAAATTAATCAAATGGAAGAAACTTTTTCCCATCCTCAAGAGAAGTGGACATGAGGAGATAGAAATACTTGTAGGTTCCGTCAAGTATATACAATTGCAGGAACCAATTACTTAACTAAGATGATTAGATAAAAGAGGGGAGGAAACAAAGATTATTGATTTACCCCGAAGATGATTAGATAAAAGAAGGGAGGAAACAAAGATTATTGGTTTACCCCAAATGAACTTTGATGTTATATAATTAAGTCGGTCCAAAATGCATTCTCAATAACCAAATATCCCACTTACTGAACACAATACCTTCAGTTCAACATTTAACAATACAGAACAAAGTTCAACAAAAATATCATGGATTCATCTAACATTTCATATCATTTGAGGCTATATTCGATTTAGAATCATAAAGGGTGTGTCAACTTTCTTTACAAAAAAGAAATCAAAAAATGGTAATCATTGGCATTAAAACTGTAACTTACCAGCCATGTGTCGTCCAGACCTTCCATTAAGATTTCAGAGGCTGAATTCGTTCCAATCGTTGGGACACTTGCCTCATTGAAGGTCTAGATGAGACTGATTCACCTGTACTCTACAATTTCCATTTTCTTCCTTTTCTACTTCGGGATTGAACTCCTCAATGGCACCGAAATATGATGGTGTTCCGCAAGTTCATGGGTCTCAAGTAGTACAGTATAATATCGTCCCACAGGGAGTAATTGTGTAAGTACCAGGCTTGGATCACTCAATTAATTGGGCTAAGCGATTGGGTAGGATTAGGAAATTAAATTAAAAGAAAATTTAACTATCAAAATAAATAAATAGATAAAACCGATGGCGATTGTGTAAAAAAAATGGGGAAATAAAATACGAAAATTAACTTGCGAAATTAACAAAATCAAGCTAAAGAAAAATTGCGAATATTTCTAGGCGTTAATTCGAAGGAATGTGGTAAGCTTCAAGGATGGTTCCACTTTTAGCGCTTTTTATGGACTTTACCCAGATCAATTTATTAGGCGAATTTGTGGTTGATAGACGGTTGAGCCTAGAGTTTCTTAGACCCTTTTTCAAGGTATCAAAGGAGTACTACGTAATAATCCTAGTCTCATCGTCAGAGCCCTAGCAATCAAGCATAACCCATTATGTTCTTTGCTCACCCGATTTTCTCTCATAAATTCAGTCTATGTATAAATCTGAAATTTATAAGTTCCCTGTTTTGGAGTTCCGTTATTAATTTTTACCTATCGGTTCTTCAATTAACAACTAAGGCTTAGTAATGGTTGGCCAAACACAATACCAGCAAAATTAATATCAAACAGAAAAATCAAACCCAAAAATTCAGACAAATAAAATAACCGAGATTTAGTCCATAAAATTAACTAAAAGCTTCAGCCCAACCTTGAAGCTTCGGGAAAACTACTCAGTCATGATAAGATGAAGTCCACAGAAATTATGTTCAGTAAACAACATTAAGAGAAATTAAATAAAAGAACAGAAATCAAATGAGTTTCGGGTCTCCCTCTAATGTTGCGTCACTGTGCTCTTGTTGTTTTTCCACAGGTGGTGCACCCTTGATGTCCACGCTTCCAACTCCTACTTGTGTATTGTGTTTTCCTTCTCTTGTCAACAACACTTTAAATGTTTAGTGGGAAGAGTTTTGGCGTCCTAGAAAATTGAAAGTAGCGTTGGTGCTTGGTTGACATGTGTCATTGAGAGCTCCAAAAATAAAAAAAGAATAAAGTGAGTGGAGAGTTATCAAGGAAGAGTGAGTGCTGGAGCTTTTACGTAGTTCCACCAAGAAGTGACTCACCTACTCACTTATTCATACTCACACACCTGTCACTCACTCACACACACACTCCTCACCACTCATGTAACGCCCAGCTCCCCTGCTCAACGTGTCTTCTCTTGTTTTTCTCACCAGCTACTTACGTTTCTTCTCTCTTTTGGGCCAACAGCTAAGCACTTCTCTAGCTTCCCACTTTCTCTCTTGGTTTTTTCACTTAACGCACACTCTTTCCTTCACTCTCAACAATTCACGCACAACCCCTTAGTTTTTGTTTTTCTCTTCAAAACATCCAACCCCCCCACTCACGTTTCCAGCCCCTTATTCTTGCATCAGCTCTCGTTGATTTTATTTCAAACCCACCAGCTCACTTTCTCACTTGTTCACTTACTCTCCGACTCACACATGGTTTCTGCCCAGCTGAATCACGCACCTTCCTCCTATCTAACGCCCAGTTGAACACGTCCCTTTTTTTTTTCTTTTCTCACACCAGCCTCACGTTGCACCACACAGTTCACTAACTCACACACCTCTCTGTCCAGATTTCACGCACAGCCCCCATATAACGCACAGCCTTCCCCTTCTTTTTCCTGGTGAAGCCTCATTTTCCTTCTCCTTTCCAGCCATCCTCCTTCTGTTTTTACGTGTATTGTCTGTTGTTGCTCCATGCTTGATGCATTGCCAAGGTGGGTCTCTCCTCCCAGCAGCTCACGTTAGTGTGGAGCTGCTACACATGGAGTGGGGTTGCTTCTTGTAACGTTGGTTTTGTCTCCACCAGCCCTAATCTTTTGCTTGGTTTTTGGCTGTCCTCATGTGCTGCGTTTCTTGCTTTGGTTGTCTGTTGTTGTGTTGTTTCCTTTGGCTGTCTCTTTGTTGTTTGCCTCTTGGTGTTTGCGTTGTGGTCTGCCTCCTCTTATGCTGTTAACGTGTCTTAAGTTACTTAGTGTCCAGAGTCTTTGTGTAATACCCAATGAAAAAAGCGTAAGTGCTGAAGCTTCTAGTGAGTGGGGAGTCTTTTTTAGTGGAGTTGGTGAGTATGAATGTAGCGTGGTCCCTTGTGTTGGTGTCCCACTTGAAGTTACATTATTGCTCTCTTCCCAAAAGTTGCGTAAATATTTGCTAGAGTCTCCAATTGTAGTTGATTTGTCTTTTTTATTCACCTGCAAAGGCAACTCCTTAATCTCCAATTTAAGGCCAAATTTTATGCTTTTATGAAAGAAAAAAATAGAAAATAAAATAAATAACAAACCCAATGTAAATAAATAAATAAACCTAAAAATGCTATTAAAATGAATGCATGAATATGTAAAATAAATGCAAACATGACCTAAATACCTATATGAATTGGACTAAACAAATACCCCCAAACTCAACCTTTTGCTTGTCCCCAAGCAAAATCAAGAAAACTGTTCAAAACAGATTAAGAAGCACTCAACAATTGGAATTTTCATAATTGCATTAATCAATTAAAATTTACCTTTAGCCACTTTTCAAACCATACCTACCTTCATAGTGCAAGGATACCAATGCTCGCTCAAGCGCACACTCCTTGATTCAAGTCTAATTAAAAACCAACCAACTCACAAGAGTATAGAAAAGCCGAATAAACTCAAAGGCAATTTACAACCTAAGAGACTCTAAAGATATTATCAAATTAACCAATCCCATAGGCTAAATTCTCTATCCCATCTCCACTAATTTTTAGCACTCCTTCTCAAAGGATCAAAAGGTCTTATTAGGGTTGTAATGGGGTCGTTTGGGTTTAAACTTAGCTAGACCAAAGAAAAGGAAAATAAAAGCTCAAATGAAATTGAAATAATTATTCAAGAAATAGGAAAATGTAGGGGACCCCTTTTTTTTCTTTTTTTTCTTTTTTTTAAGAGCAAGTAAAACCGTGGAAACAAGGAAGAATTTTTTTTTAATAGAATGACAAAACTCAACATGACAGCATATTAACAAAAACGGTAACAATTACAAGACTCAACTCAATTGCAATAAATTTCCAAATTCCCAAATAATTGTCTCTCCCCCAAACTCGGTTTCTTATATACTAGGGGCGATAACTTGCAAAATACTCACTTGCTTGCTCTTTTTGTTTTTGTTTTTGTTTTTTTTTTGCTTTTTCAGGTTTTTTTTCTTCTTTGTATTTTTTTCTCGTTTTTTTTTTCAACACCCCACATAACCTGCCCCTAAATAATCATTTCCACATGGAAGGTAGGGAATGCTTGGCTTATGGCTTGGTTAAATGAGGGTGTCAAAGGAATAGGGATATTACTTAGGCTCAACTTGGCACCAAAGGGAATGTAAGGTTATTTTAAGCCAAAAGTAGGAATGTGGTTAATAATTCAAAGAAAATGCCTTAATCACTTCCTTATCAAATTTGTGCTCATATTTCGCCTCGATAGGCCTAGAGAATTTGTTATAGGATTGGCGAGATCTCACTAGGTCCTAACTTGCTTAAAAATTTAATGGACAATCAAAACTCAAATAAAATGGATGGAAAGACTCAAATCAAAGAATATGAGTATGATTAAACAATTGAAAACCGAGCACTAATCCAGAACAATCTATCCACAAACCTTCTAAAGGTAAACCCAATTAGGTTCCAAGCAATTCTCAATTTCCTAAAAGTGAGGCCAAAATCAAAACCTTTAAAGATCAAATTTTCTTAATGAGGTTTAACTATGCAAGAAAAATAATTATAAAAAATGAAAAGTAATGGCAATTTTTTTTGTATTTTTGTAATTTTATTATTTTTTTGTTTTTGAATTTTTTTTTTTGAAAATTTTGAAAAAATTGATGATGATTTTTTTTGAAATTTTTGAAAAATTGATGAAATTAATGCTGTTTTTTTAATTTTTTTGAAAAATTGATAAAATTAATAATGCTCACCCCCCCAAACTCAGATAGGACATTATCCTCAATGTTAAGATGCGCAGGCGTATTTTGAAGTAGGTAAGTAAGCATGGATATGCGTAATTAAGGACAAAAGGAGTGTCGACAATGATGCATGCTAATCAAGAAATTGCTGCAGATCATACTCAAATACAAACAGCCGCAAAATTCAACAATATGATAAGACATGAGTAAGAGGCACAAAGAACGTCCACGTAATGAGGTGGATCATTTTCTTCAAAAGTGTAATTCTCCCCATCAAAAGTCGCTTGTAAGGGCCAATTTCCTGCAAATAACACAAAGAGGAACGTGAATTTAAGGTACAAAAAAAAACATAATAAAAAATAAAACAAAACAACGAAGGTGTGAAACTTGGGTTGCCTCCCAAGAAGTGATAATTTAAAGTCCTTAGCTTGACTTGGCCAAATGGTTGCTCAAGGGTCGGCGTTAGAGAGGGATTGAGTTATCCCCGTTTCTATTGGAAATCCAACCACATAAGGTTTTAACCTCTGTCCATTAACCTTAAAAACTCCAGTTTTGGGATCCTCAACTTCTATCGCACCATAAGAATAAACCTTAACAATCTTGAATGGTCCCGACCACCTCGACTTAAACTTTTCAAAAAATAGCTTGAGTCACGAATTAAATAGGAAGACCAAATCTCCTTCCTTGAACTCTCGTTGGATAATATGTTGATCATGCCATCTCTTCGTTCTTTCCTTGTAGATTCGG
Source organism: Erythroxylum novogranatense (assembly GCA_029891385.1). Taxonomy (NCBI): domain Eukaryota; kingdom Viridiplantae; phylum Streptophyta; class Magnoliopsida; order Malpighiales; family Erythroxylaceae; genus Erythroxylum; species Erythroxylum novogranatense. The sequence goes on from CM057229.1 coordinate 101,441,269, forward strand.
GCATTCTCATAAGCATCCAAGCGAAGCTTCTCCAACTCATTCAACTGAAGCAAACGCCTTTCTCCAGCTGCTTTGAAGTCCAAATTAGGCTTCTGAACAGCCCAATATGCTTGCTTGTGCTCTCTAAGCACTCTTAAAAGTTTATTAACCTGCACAGGGCTTAAAAGAGCATTAACAATGACTGGATAGGTTGAATTAGGGCCCAAAAATTCATACCTGAGGTTAGGAGGCAACGGTTTCAATTCCACATTTGGAGGTTCTTCCTTGTTCGGATCAGGTGATGGTGTCAGTTCAGGTTGCACAGGTTGTGCATCGAGCATCTGCGCAAATTCAAAAATTTCTGATTTCTTCTCTGTAAATTTTGTATCACCCCCTGTTGTTACAGCCTTCACTAAGCAGTGTTCCAACGAATCCTTCGGATGAGATTTTCTGAATTTAGCATCAACCAGCTTGTCAAGAATGTCCACCCTTAAACAAGAATCCTTGTCATCCATAGCCTTCATTGTCTTTTCCAAATTAAACTCGATTTCTTCCTCCCTGACTCTCAGAGTCATTTTTCCATTCTTAACATCTATGATTGCTCCAGCTGTTGCTAAAAAGGGTCTCTCAAGTATAACAAGTATGTTAGTATCCTCCTCCATCTCTAGCACAACGAAGTCTACTAGGATAAAAAGACTTCCAACCTTGAGGGGCACATTTTCCAATATCCCAATGGGAAATTTTATGGACCTTTCAGCTAGCAGCAATGATATGGTAGTCGGTTTAAGCTCTCCGATGTCCAATTTCTGATAGATAGATAATGGCAATAAGCTTACACTTGCCCCCAAATCACATAATGCTTTCCCGATTGTTGTGGTTCCGATTTGGCAAGCTATTGAGAAACTTCCCAGATCTTTAAGCTTAGGAGGGAGTTTGTTTTGAAGAATGGCGCTTGATTCTTCTGTAAGAGCCATAGTCGCATATTCCTCTAGCCTTCTTTTGTTAGACAAGATTTCCTTTAAGAACTTGGCATAAGTAGGCATTTGGGTAAGGACTTCTGTAAAGGGGATGTTAACATAAAGCTTCTTCAGAATGTCAACAAATTTTCCAAACTGCTGGTCTAGCTTAGCTCTATGAAGTCTCTGAGGGAATGGGATTGGTGGCTTATATGGTGGTGGTGGTATGTATTTTTCGGGACCAGATAATTGTTGCACAGGCTGTGCATTGGATTGCACAGGTTGTGTATCTTGATTTGTTCCTTCGGATTCCTTTTCAGCCCTATTCTTCTGTACCATCGGTTCCAAAACCTTTTCACTCCTTAGTACCACTGCTTTGGCTTCCTTGGGAGCCTCTGGTTGTGCTGGCAGCTTACCCTTGTCAAACCTTAGTGATGCGACTCATTGCATAACTGAGTTTCAAGCATCTTATTATGGACCGCCAATTGGTCCATTCGGGTAGTCAGTTGCTGAATCAAGTCTCCTTGCTTTTGCATAAAGTTTTCCATCATTGATTCAAGGTTGGACTTAGGTTCAGGTGGCTGGGCTTGTTGTCTCAAGTTTGAAAAACCTGGAGGGACACGGTTTTGTTGTTGTTGGGTCTGTTGGTAATGTGGTTGATTTTATGGGTAAAGGGTTTGGTTAGGGAAATTTTGGGGTGGCTTAGGTTGTTGAGACCAGGAAAAATTTGGGTGGTTTCGCCATTCAGGATTATAAGTGTTCGAGAAAGCTCCAGCTTGGTTTTTCGGCCCATAATTTCCCACAAAATTCATATGTTCAGCCCCAAATTCTTGTCCAATGTTCTGAAATTTTGTACCCATACTCGATCCAAAATCCTGATCTTGCAAGGTATGCACATTACTAACAGCAGCTGCAGCAAACTTATCCAATTTCCTTGAAAGAGCTTCAAATTTTGAATTCAACAAGGTAAAGGCATCCAATTCGAAGACTCCTTGAGGTTTCTTCCCTTCTTGCTTAACCTCTTTCCGGTCATTATTCCACTGGTAGTTGTTGTAGACAATTTTCTCCAATAACATAAATGCCTCATCTTCATTCTTGTCCATTAGATCACCTCCAGCTGTAGCATCTATTGCACTTCGCATAACCGGAGAAACTCCGTTGTAGAATATCTGCACAATCATCCACTTTGGGACACCATGATGTGGACATTTGCGTTGAAGCTCCTTGTACCGTTCCCATGCTTCATACAACGACTCATCTTCTTTGGGCTGAAATGAGGTCAGCTCACTTCTGAATTTTGTCGTCTTCCCGGGTGGAAAATACTGAGCCATAAAGGCCTTGGACAATTCTTGCCAATTATTTATCGAACCGGGTGGTAATGAATGGAGCCAATCCTTAGCCCGATCTCGCACAGAAAAAGGAAACAATCGAAGCCTTATTGCATCCTCAGGTACCCCGTTCTGTTTCAACATTTCACAAATTTCCAAGAATTGCTGCAGGTGGACATGTGGATTTTCTGTTGGGTGCCCTCCGAACTGATTCTGTTGCACCATTTGTACAAGGCCAGGTTTCAACTCAAAATTATTTGCTTGTACAGGAGGCCTTGTAATGCTTGGGCGAAATTCCCCAAAATCTGGGACCGCATGATCCCTCATAGTTATCTGATTCTGTTCGGCCATGTCCGACTCGACTGCCTCTTCTGTTGGAAAAGTTGTAGTAAATTCAGGTTCAATCTGATGTTCCTGCACAGACTGTGCGTTAGATGCTCTTGCCCGTGCTTTTCTAGCTTTTTCTTCCTTCCTTAGTGCCTTAGCTGTCTTCTCGATTTCATAATCGTATAATAATTCTTCAGCACTAACGATCGTTCGCATAGACTAAATCAAAACACAAAGCAAAATCAAATACAAGGTGCAGAAAATGCAAAATAAAAAATAGATAGTAAAAAGAAAAACTAAAATAAAAGAAAAAAACGAATCAATTTTTAACAAAATTTATTAGCACAAAACACAAAAGAAATTGTTAAAAAAAAGGAAAAGAGAAAAAAAATGTCCAATTTAACCAAACAATCAGTCGCCTAATATTACTCAGGGATTACTCCCCGACAACGGCGCCAAGAAACTTGATGGTGTTCCGCAAGTTCACGGGTCTCAAGTAGTACAGTATAATATCGTCCCACAGGGAGTAATTGTGTAAGTACCAGGTTTGGATTACTCAATTAATTGGACTAAGCGATTGGGTAGGATTAGGAAATTAAATTAAAAGAAAATTTAACTATCAAAATAAATAAATAGATAAAACCGATGGCGATTGTGTAAAAAAAATGGGGAAATAAAATATGAAAATTAACTTGCGAAATTAACAAAATCAAGCTAAAGAAAAATTGCGAATATTTCTAGGCATTAATTCGAATGAATGTGGTAAGCTTCAAGGATGGTTCCACTTTTAGCGCTTTTTATGGACTTTACCTGGATCAATTTATTAGGCGAATTTGTGGTTGATAGACGGTTGAGCCTAGAGTTTCTTAGACCCTTTTTCAAGGTATCAAAGGAGTACTACGCAATAATCCTAGTCTACTATCGTAGCCCTAGCAATCAAGCATAACCCATTATGTTCTTTGCTCACCCGATTTTCTCTCATAAATTCAGTCTATGTCTAAATCTGAAATTTATAAGTTCCCTGTTTTGGAGTTCCGTTATTAATTTTCACCTATCGGTTCTTCAATTAACAACTAAGGCTTAGTAATGGTTGGCCAAACACAATACCAGCAAAATTAATATCAAAACAGAAAAATCAAAACCAAAAATTCAGACAAATAAAATAACCGAGATTTAGTCCATAAAATTAACTAAAAGCTTCAGCCCAACCTTGAAGCTTCGGGGAAACTACTCAGTCATGATAGGACGAAGTCCACAGAAATTATGTTCAGCAAACAACATTAAGAGAAATTAAATAAAAGAACAGAAATCGAATGAGTTTCGGATCTCCCTCCCTCTAATGTTGCGTCACTGTGCTCTTGTTGTTTTTCCACAGGTGGTGCACCCTTGATGTCCACGCTTCCAACTCCTACTTGTGTATTGCGTTTTCCTTCTCTTGTCAACAACACTTTAAATGTTTAGTGGGAAGAGTTTTGGCGTCCTAGAAAATTGAAAGTAGCGTTGGTGCTTGGTTGACATGTGTCATTGAGAGCTCCAAAAATAAAAAAAGAATAAAGTGAGTGGAGAGTTATCAAGGAAGAGTGAGTGCTGGAGCTTTTACGAGTTCCACCAAGAAGTGACTCACCCACTCACTTATTCATACTCACACACCTGTCACTCACTCACACACACTCCTCACCACTCATGTAACGCCTCCCCCCGCTCAACGTGTCTTCTCTTGTTTTTCTCACCAGCTACTTACGTTTCTTCTCTCTTTTGGGCCAACAGCTAAGCACTTCTCTAGCTTCCCACTTTCTCTCTTGGTTTTTTCACTTAACGCACACTCTTTCCTTCACTCTCAACAATTCACGCACAACCCCTTAGTTTTCGTTTTTCTCTTCAAAACATCCAGCCCCCACTCACATTTCCAGCCCCTTATTCTTGCATCAGCTCTCGTTGATTTTATTTCAAACCCACCAGCTTACTTTCTCACTTGTTCACTTACTCTCCTACTCACACATGGTTTCTTCCCAGCTGAATCACGCACCTTCCTCCTATCTAACGCCCAGCTGAACACGTCCCTTTTTTTTTCTTTTCTCACACCAGCCTCACATTGCACCACACGGTTCACTAACTCACACACCTCTCTGTCCAGATTTCACACACAGCCCCCATATAACGCACAGCCTTCCCCTTCTTTTTCCTGGTGGAGCCTCATTTTCCTTCTCCTTTCCAGCCATCCTCCTTCTGTTTTTACGTGTATTGTCTGTTGTTGCTCCATGCTTGATGCATTGCCAAGGTGGGTCTCTCCTCCCAGCAGCTCACGTTGGTGTGGAGCTGCTACACATGGAGTGGAGTTGCTTCTTGTAACGTTGGTTTTGTCTCCACCAGCCCTTCTCTTTTGCTTGGTTTTTGGCTGTCCTCATGTGTTGCGTTTCTTGCTTTGGTTGTCTGCTGTTGTGTTGTTTCCTTTGGCTGTCTCTTTGTTGTTTGCCTCTTGGTGTTTGCGTTGTGGTCTGCCTCCTCTTATACTGTTAACGTGTCTTAAGTTACTTAGTGTCCAGAGTCTTTGTGTAATACCCAATGAAAAAAGAGTAAGTGCTGAAGCTTCTAGTGAGTGGGGAGTCTTTTTTAGTGGAGTTAGTGAGTATGAATGTAGCGTGGTCCCTTGTGTTGGTGTCCCACTTGAAGTTACATTATTGCTCTCTTCCCAAAAGTTGCGTGAATATTTGCTAGAGTCTCCAATTGTAGCTGATTTGTCTTTTTTATTCACCTGCAAAGGCAACTCCTTAATCTCCAATTTAAGGCCAAATTTTATGCTTTTATGAAAGAACAAAAAAAATAGAAAAAATAAATAAATAACAAACCCAATGAAAATAAATAAATAAACCTAAAAATGCTATTAAAATGAATGCATGAATATGTAAAATAAATGCAAACATGACCTAAATACCTATATGAATTGGACTAAACAAAATAAACTTCAAAGCTTCTCTCCATTTGATCTACTCTCCTTCGTTGATGCGTGGGAGTGAACGAATGAAGCAAGGAAAACGAGATAGCTGTTGAGTAAATCAGTCAACGAAGTTGGAGAAGAATCAGGAGGAGAAGAATCAGGAAAAGAATCGAGATCAAGACCTATTTATTAGGAGATATCGGAATATATATTACTTCCTTTTGAAATATATGAAAAACTCTATTTTTCCATTAATCGGGTAATTATTCCCTCTAAGGTAAACAATTAGTGAAGTGAACCGATTTGGTAATATCCAGGTTATACCGCCAAACGGACTCCTAAGACAGTATTACCATTCCATGTAAAATATCAGGAAATGGCAGAGGGGTCACAAACGGTCCCACTCAAAATTTGGCCTTCTAGACAGAAATTACGTGCACGGTGTATTTATCACAACCTAACTCATGTACATGCACGAACAGTAAATACACTCAAATAAGTTTAATACAACACTACAAATATACCCGACAAATAATATTGAATATTATAAATGCGAAATAAATAAAAGAGATAAGGAAAGAACACACCTGAAAATTGATAATAGAGTTCGGCCAATTTTGCTTACTTCTCCGAGCACCACTTAAGGCAGCCTACTCTTATTAAGAAGAGAATACTAAATTTGATATGTATATAAATTTTTGAGTATTTATCAAAATTTTTAGATGATTTGATATGGGAGGGGGAGGAGTTCTTTTATAAATTAATAAACTCCTCTCATTCTCATTTCTTCCCAAAATGGGATAGCAATTGAGCCACCAAAGTCAACAATGAACAATCACCAAAGTCAACAATTAACAACAAATCTCCACCTTCGCACAATTTCGAGTCCCACCAAATGCGAGTATCATACATCCTCCCAATCAAACAAAATAACCTTTGTAGTACTTCCAATTTGTGCCCTCAGGTGCCAACTCAAATGTACAGGATATTGACCAAGTCTAAACAATGTTAAAACTTGACTTTTGTAACCACCTTGGTCAACATATCTACAGGATTCTCTGTAGTCCGAATCTTCTGAATAAGTATCTCCTCTTCTTCCAAAATTTCTCGCACAAAATGATAGCGAACATCAATGTGCTTCGTCCTTGCATGAAAAAATTGATTCTTTGCTAAGTAAATAGCACTTTGACTGTCACAATACACCACAAGGTGTTTCTGACCAACTCCCAAGTCTTTTAACAATCCATGAAGCCAAATCGCCTCCTTCACAGCCTCTGTAATTGTCATATACTATGTCTCTATATAGACAAAGCCACTGTTGACTGTAAAGTAGACTTCTAACTAACTGACGCCTTAGCATAAGTGAATAAGTAGCTAGTTGTAGATCTTCACTTATCCAAATCACCTGCATAATCAAAATCACAATATCCAACTATGTATTGACCAAGTGATTTATCCCGCTTAAATAATAAGCCAACATTTACGGTATGTTGAATATACCGTAGAATCCGTTTCATAACTTGCCAATGAACCTTGCTAAGATCATGCATATATCTACGCACAACACTAACTGCTTGTGAAATATCGGGTCTCGTACACACCATTGCATACATCAAGCTTCCTGCTGCATTAGCATAAGGGACTTTCGCCATATATTCCCATTCTTCATTCGTCTTCGAAGATAACTGTAACATCTCACCCCCTCCTGGAAGGGTAAAATAGTAAAATTGGCATAGGATGGGATTGATAAGGAATAATCATTACTGTTCATGCATAATAGGATTGATACACAGTATTAATTGTGTACATGGAATTACGGTAAATGCATTCATGACATTCCCGGTAATTGGGCCTAACGGTATTTTATTGTGCTAAACGTGGTTATGGGATTTGAAAAATTATTACGAAAGTCTTATTTTTAAGCGTTTTCGATTTAAAGGATTTTCGGAATTTTTCTGAAATTTTCGGAGAAAATTCCGGATCGGCAAAATCGCCGGATAGGCCTAAACATATTTTGGGGTAGAAAAGGTGATTGTCGTGATTGAAAAATCATTTGAGTGCATCACTGCTTTATAATTTTAGGAATTTCATTAATTCTCGAAAAAATAATTCGGGGAAATTTCCGGACCGGATAAATCGTCAATTGGCGAACCGGTCGATTCTCGGTAGCAAAAATCGCTACCCACTGATACTGTAATATTGGGTATTTTATTTTGGGACTGGAAGTAGGGTCATTGGAGTTAAATGGAGTAGAAATTTTGGACTGGATTAAACTAATATACTTTGACCTTTCTTTTAATGTAGAACCAATCAAGCTTTGCCATTTAAAAGCTTCATTAAATGTTCCTTCTTAAATGCTCTCGGTTATGTATGTTTAAAGGAAAGTTGTAGAATTTGTTAAGGATTTATATAACTCATCCGAAATACTGAAACACAAAAAAACCCTCTGGATTAAACCATCGCAAGTTTAGCTCTTCTTTTCTCCTCTTTCTCCATAACTTCAAGCTCTTCTCTTTGATTCCATCAAAGCTAGAAGATGAGTTTGGTATATGCTTGGGAAGGGAAGAAGGTTAGTACTTTGGTGTAAAAGTTAGAAAGTGATTGTTGAAGGTTTGAAGGAGGTTTTGATTTGGTAAGTTTTCCTTAAGTTTTGATCTTTAAATGTATTTTTACATGGAAATAAATGTCATGATAGTATGGGGGTAGCTAATATAAGGATTTAAAGCATGTATAAGGTTCATGTAGACATTAAAGTGTTGATTATATGATTTAAAGTAATGGGTATAAAGCTAAGTGATGACTGAATTGAAAGTAATGATATGGTTTGATTTTGAATTGAATAAGGATAATTATTTGAGTATTCGAATTGAGGAATTAAATGCTGTAAATTTTTCAGTATTAACCCTAGTATATGTATGACTGGAGTAATATTTAATTTGTATTTATTTTGATGTTTAATGATGTGAAAAGGCATTGAAGTGGTTGAACTAAGGTTAACCTTAAATCTGGAAAGTTGGAATTATAAGTGATGTTACTGTTTTATTCATAACTTATTGTGTAGAAATGCAAATGAGAGAAGGTTAGTGGCCACTGAAACTTTGGGATGTTGGCTCCAATTTAGTGTGAAATAGGTGTTGTTGAATTCCAATGATAGAAGGGTGAAATTTTGCATGGAAAGTTACTGTTCCATTGTCTGTGAACAGTAACCGCAATCATGACATCTGAGTTTTGTTGATTTTTATGAATTAATTGAGATGGAATTAGGGAGAATGGTCTTCATGGACGTTGTAGCATATTTGATTATCTTTCCATTGCTACTGATCTTGCTATTTTTAGAATTGTGTATTGGGAGATATGAATTGATTACTAATGACTGGTTTTGAACAGTTTGGATGAAGCTTAGCTTAAGTGTGATTTTGTGAGTTTACTGATTAGAGGCAATTTTAACATTTTAAGTGGACTGAACTGGTGTGAGTGAGCTTCTGAAAAGTTGTAGAGGAAAAGATTACCTTGAAAATGACATATGGTTTGTAATTTTTAGAAGTCAGAATTGGGAGTTATGATTTTTCAAAAAACTGACCCTACATTAGGTTATGAATGGCTGATCATAACAGAAACTTCCATAATAGTTTTTAAATTGATAGAAATCGAATTGGATAAAGAGTGCTTCATGAAAAATGAAGTTTATGATGTTATCTTTACAGGGATATAAAGTTCTGAATTTATTGACTTGTATACTGGAAGTTATGCCTCTTGTAAAGTTACTGCCCAAATTGAAGGATTTAAGGGACAGTAACATTGAATGAATTAATTGACTAGTTTAGAAATAGAATTTGATTTTGGGTTGTTCATGAAAGTTGTAGAGGACATTGTGAACTTATTGAGCATATTTTTGTGGTAATTTATTACTAAGAAATCAGTGAGTTATGAAATTGTAAATGTACTGCCCTGTGTTGAGGGAAATTGTGAAGGCAGAAGATTTGATGGCTTATTTGACACCCTTAGGGTTGGAATTGATTTTTATGGTCTTCTTGAGAATTGTAGAGCTTTTCATAAGCTTTCCAATGAGGTATAGTGGGTATTTTTCTGATTTGTGTGCTAAAAGTTAGAGTAGTTGGAAATTAGGAATTGAAATCTGGAAAAAAAAAAGAAAAGGACAAGCGGAACTCGCCGTCTCATGAGGGCGACTTCTCGCCTCATGAGGGCGAGATAATTGGCCTGGTCGCGAGGCGACGGCTTGCCCTCATGACGAAGCAGGATAATTCAGCCTCATGAGGCGACGTTGCGCCTCATGAGGGCGAGATTTAAAGAGGCCGGTCATGAGGCGCCTCGCCTCATGACGATGAGGTGAAATCGCCTCGGGCGGCGTCTCGCCTCATGAGGCAGCTTATGGATAAATTAATATTACTGTTTTGAATTTTTATTTGGTATTAAATTGATCCGATTGTTCTGTTGTCAATTTCTTTCCCGTCCGACGTCTCGATTGACCTGATTCCAGAGGCATCGGATTCGTTGAACATTTAATTTCATATTATGAAAACGGAATTTTAGACGGAATTTGACGTAGCCTATCGACGGAACATGTAAACACTGCTTTATTTAATTGAGGACCTATAGAGGTCCGAATTGCATGCACGTCGTCGCTTTATGGATTTCTAATTTTGATAGAATTTTATTATGGGAAAATATTGAATTAGGACCGAAAATTCATGAACATGCATATCTCATCAACATGAGCACAAATTTCATATTTAGTGACTCGTACTTTTTCGATTCATATAGAGGTCCAATTGGGCGTCGATTGACCGACGTCACGAGAGGTTTTCCGGCATTAGCTCGAAGTAATAGGTGAGTAACCTAGTTGGTTTCTCAAATTTCGGTTGTTTACATGCTCAACGTGAATTACGTGCAAAAGTGAATTGAATGATTATTGTCGAATCTTGGCATGTAATGTATGGGATTGTATTGTATGATTTTATCGACATCGATAGATCGGACTTTATAGCCACCATATCAAACAACTTCTATATCGGGCTTTATAGCCATATCATTGATTCACTGATACACTGGGCTTTATAGTCAAACATCAGTGCATTTATCGCATCTTCGCATGCATAATTTTATGATCAGATAATGGACGTGCCCCAAGTTGCTATTATTATTGATAAGAGCTTCGAGCTCTCATATCGCTTCGACCGCCACGAGCCCGAGGGAGAAATCCTCGACGCGTCCCCATCAACACCGATTGAGCACTTGGGCACACATTGAATAATCGGAAAGAGTCTCATATGCATCTCATTTGCATAAATGACTGCTTACGTGACATGTACCGCTTTTGTAATGGCATGAATTATCGTGAATGTTTTATCATTCGGATATGATTATTGATTTGCTTATCGGTAATTGATGATTATCAGATTGCATCTTTGTCGCCATGGGCGTAATGCATGATTTGAGTGAACCATCGATGATGGTTTCTCACCGAGTTCGCAAAACTCACCCAAAATTTGCATCTATTTTTCAGTCTGAAGAATACCCTGTTGACACGGAGTATGTCTCTCGTAGGCGAGTAAAGGTTAGAGGTCGGGATCAGTTCGTGTCTGCATTAGTGTTTTAGTAAATTGTATTCCGCAATCACTGTATAACAAGGCATTGTATTTTTACTGAGCCCTTGTGATATTAATGTTTTACTGCATTGACTGATTGTAATTATTACTGGATGACTGTAATAACTGAAACTGGTTTTTATTAAACACGGATTTTATTTACTTACTGTGTTTGCCGTGTGAACGTGGAGTTAATGGCTGCAAAAAGAAAAGAAAAAAAAGTGTATACTGAATTTTTAAATCGACTGATGTAGTACGCTACTCTCGTGGGACACGGACTCGAATATCACCAACGATATCGGGTTCGGGTCTTACGGGTGTGGGGTGTTACATTTAGGTGGTATCAGAGCCAGGTTGTACGTAATGTATCTGGGCACAGTTTGGAATATAGGTTGCATGCATTTGAGTCGCGTCGTTGCGGCATCGTGGTAATCGATCCCTAGTCGAGTCGCCGAGGATAAATCCTACGGTGCATAAGTGTCAAGTGACTAAGTGAGAGAAGAGTGAGATCGATTAGAGTGTAAATCCTAAAGGGATAATCAATTAGGAAAGGATAAAGGAAAATGGATAAGAAGATTGAAATTGTCTTCGGGTTAGAAACCCTTATAAGTGATAATAGAATAGACCGTGTTGGCCTAGATCGATTAAGAATTTCCAATTAAATTGACAATATTATGGTGATGTAAAATGCGAGATGTTGAGAATCGAGAGATTCATTAGAGATATGGGAAGTTTATTGGTTATAGTAGATCTAAATGAAATTAAAAGCTCGGGATGGTTAGGTAATTACGATTCGATCAGATATGTCATGAAAGGGAAATATAGAATTGAGTAAAATGTAGATGATCCAATCGGGTATCTTTGATTCATCAGATTCGAGTTGGAGATCGAGAAATATTATAAGCGATGATGATAGCGAAATGGAAAGAAGCTCAATAGAGTCAGAATGGTTTATCGAGAACCTGAAGAACCGAAAAGTGATGCCCAGAGTTTATTAGAGTGAGGTAAAAGTGTATGATAGACTGGAATGAATTCGGAAATGGTTATCAACTAGACCGCATAAGTTTGAGACTGAAATTGTTAGGTGATTATGGTGCTTGAGGTTGGAAATTGTATGATAAAATCGTAAAGGAAAAAGATGATGATGATTTCTACTGATGGTGTATCGGGAAATTCTGAATTAGGTGTACATGGACACGAAAATGGTAAATGGATAGGTATATAGATAGAGATAAAATGGAGTGGTATCAACGATTTTGTCGGGTATTGGGGACTGTGAACACCCGATCATAAACTATTTGAGGAAAATAGAAGATAAGTAGCGAAAAAAAAAAAAAAAAAGGAATACTGATCATAAGCTGATAAGCCAAATTGATATGACCTTACAAGGTCAAGTAGCACGTAACGGATAGGGGAATGAGACATACAGTTTGAGGATATGGTGAGAATGAAATAAAGATCTTGACAAGAATGAAACCACAATAGTGGTGTATGAAAAGAGTTATTGCATTTAAGTCGATTTACTGTTGGGGATATCTATTGGACAGTAAGGTTGATAGTGATTAATGAAATGTATGTTACAGATCTATGGAAATCATAGAGGAAATGAGCGGTAAATGTTTAGAGTGATTAAAGTGTGAAGTTCTTAAGAGGTTAAGTAAGATAAAAGTGGACTGAGTGTACCTGTATGAGAGGAACGGAAAAGTGATTCTGGTATAGATTACGTATAAGTGTGAAAGAAAGTATTTAAATGATCGCCACAAGGAACCTTCGCGAAAGGAATGTTCGATCATTAAATGATGACATAAGAGTGTCTTGATTGAGATTATGCGATAGTGAAGAAGGATTGAAACACAATTAGGAATAATCATTGATTGAGGAGACTTTCGTGAACCGTATAAAGATGGTATCAAGTTTAACGGTCAAATGGATAGAAGTAGGACAAAATTAAAAGTGAAATTGGGACATAGCTCATATTGTTGAGGTTATACAGACTGTATGTACAGAAATGTAAAGAATTCCATATGAGTGAGATTTTAATTGAGGTGATTCTATTGCAATGTGAAGTGAATCGATCTCCGCTATGATGTAAAGCTGCTGAGGAATCTAGATTTGAAACGAAAAATAAAAGAGTCCCGAATCGAGAAGAGAGATACTAAAATGAAATGGAAAATTTTGGAGGTTTAAATATAGATGACAAGGTATTAACATATGTTGATAGGAATGATATGAAAACAAATGAGAAGAGAAATGAAAAGAGTAATCGAATGGAGACAAGAGGGTCAAAAGGAAACCCGACAATGAGGTGATGTAGTGACACCTTCATAAAGAAATTGCAGATACACTAAGTGTGGACTCAATGAAAAGGGTAAAAGATGTACAGAAGCGTCAATAAGACCCTAATAGGAATTATGCGAGGTAAACAATGGTAGTAATCTGTGATTAGAGACAGAATGTGTTTAGAAGTGTTGAATAAAGTGAAAAGTGAAAAGAACGATAGGATTAATTGAGGAATCGACATCGATGATATACATACATTGGAAAAGTGGGCGGTGAGTATTGAATGCGACAATATGTTGAACAAGTATGAAATAAATTGAATCGACCGTGATAAATGGTATTAGTGCCATTCTCATTATAGAAAGCCTTGGAGACTGTAGATTCCTATAAGGATACCTTTGGGTTAATTTGAGGAAAGAGACCGGTGTAAATACGATAATGCTTCAATGAATGATCAATTACGATATTGGGGTTTTCAATCAATGTCAGCGATATTGGGTAATAGTGAAGTGTTTTTGGAAAATTGAAGTTGTAAAAAAAAAAAAGTGATACGAAAGGTTAAGAGTGCAGAAAGTAAAGGGGGGAAGTTTTATGATGTGAGTTTTAATATACAAATGGAATTGGAAAACTATAGTGAACAAAAGTCGAAGAAGAAGTATGTGTACCCGATAAAAAGAATTAGAACAAGGAAGTGAACTGTCAAAGTTACTAGTAAGCATATTGGAAAAGTGAAATTGAATAACTATGGGTATAGAATGATGTGATTATTGATTCAAGTGCTTATAGGTGTAAAAGTTCAACAGGAAAAATGTTTGATTATGATCGTGTTATAGAGTTACGATTGATCAGAGGAATAATATCTTGCTACATCTAGCGATTGCCTCTTTGATCGAGTCAAAGATTATAATGGGTTTGAGACTAAAATGTGTGAGAAAAAGGAAAGTGACTTAGGAAGACTGCATGGTTAGCTAAAGTGGAATTGGATCGGACAAATGAGACAGACTAAACTGTATATCCGGATAAAGTGTGTGAACACTATTGAATAGTGATTTGTCTTACGAGAATCGATTTTAAATATAAAGTGAATGGCGTATAATAAATGACTGCATTAGGTACATTGTTACTGATAGTGAATTGGAATTAATGTCACTGTATTGGTACCAAAGGAATGTAAATCGTCCCTGACGTGATTAAGGGAGGTACCAAAGAAATGGAAGCGCACTCGATGGAGCAAATTGGACTATATGGCATTGGGGAAAAAGTATTAGAGGAATAAAATGTGATAAGTGAATAGATTCGAAAATACTGTACTGAGCTACATACCGTAACCAAAGGTAGTGACTATCTTAGATATGGCAAGTGAGATAGCTAAGAAAATGAGATCGCCAACTAATAGTCTTGTCAAATCCATTTACTGTATGAGTTAGCCAAATTAGTAACTGAACCACGGACTGAGAGTGGTTACTGTGATCACTTGAAAAGTGAATCATTAAGTGAAAAAGTGTATGGGATATGTAGAATAATGTGATTCTTGTCATAGGAATGGTTGGTGAGAATTTCGAGGACTAAATTCTTATAAGGAGGGAGAATTGTAACATCCCACCCTCCGGAAGGTAAAATAGTAAAATTGGCATAGGATGGGATTGATAAGGAATAATCATTCTTGTTCATGCATAATAGGATTGATACAGTATTAATTGTATACATGGAATTACGGTAAATGCATTCATGACATTCCGGTAATTGGGCCTAACGGTATTTTATTGTGCTAAGCGTGGTTATGGGATTTGAAAAATTATTACGAGTCTTATTTTTAGCGTTTTCGATTTAAAGGATTTTCAGAATTTTTCGGAATTTTGGAGAAAATTTCGGATCGGCAAAATCATGGTGGTCGGCCTAAACATGTTTTGGGGTAGAAAAGGTGATTGTCGTGATTGAAAAATCATTTGGAGTGCATTTATTACTGTTTTATAATTTTAGGAATTTCATTAATTCTCGGAAAAATAATTGGGAAATTTCGGACCGGATAAATCGTCAATTAGCGAATCCAATTCGATTCTCAGTAACAAAAATCGCTACCCACCGATCTTTGTAATATTGGGTATTTTATTTTGGGACCGGAAGTAGGGTCATTGGAGTTAAATGGAGTAGAAATTTTGGACTGGATTAAACTAATATACTTTGACCTTTCTTTTAATGTAGAACCAATCAAGCTTTGCCATTTAAAAGCTTCATTAAATGTTCCTTCTTAAATGCTCTCGGTTATGTATGTTTAAAGAAAAGTTGTAGAATTTGTTAAGGATTTATATAACTCATCCAAATCTCAAACACAAAAAACCCTCTGGATTAAACCATCGCAAGTTTAGCTCTTCTTTTCTCCTCTTTCTCCATAACTTCAAGCTCTTCTCTTTGATTCCATCAAAGCTAGAAGATGAGTTTGGTATATGCTTGGGAAGGAAGAAGGTTAGTACTTTGGTGTAAAAGTTAGAAAGTGATTGTTGAAGGTTTGAAGGAGGTTTTGATTTGGTAAGTTTTCCTTAAGTTTTGATCTTTAAATGTATTTTACATGGAAATAAATGTCATGATAGTATGGGGTAGCTAATATAAGGATTTAAAGCATGTATAAGGTTCATGTAGACATTAAAGTGTTGATTATATGATTTAAAGTAATGGGTATAAAGCTAAGTGATGACTGAATTGAAAGTAATGATATGGTTTGATTTTGAATTGAATAAGGATAATTATTTGAGTATTCGAATTGAGGAATTAAATGCTGTAAATTTTTCAGTATTAACCCTAGTATATGTATGACTGGAGTAATATTTAATTTGTATTTATTTTGATGTTTAATGATGTGAAAAAGGCATTGGAAGTGGTTGAACTAAGGTTAACCTTAAATCTGAAAAGTTGGAATTATAAGTGATGTTACTGTTTTATTCATAACTTATTGTGTAGAAATGCAAATGAGAGAAGGTTAGTGGCCACTGAAACTTTGGGATGTTGGCTCCAATTTAGTGTGAAATAGGTGTTGTTGAATTCCAATGATAGAAGGGTGAAATTTTGCATGGAAAGTTACTGTTCCATTGTCTGTGAACAGTAACCGCAACCATGACATCTGAGTTTTGTTGATTTTTATGAATTAATTGAGATGGAATTAGGGAGAATGGTCTTCATGGAAGTTGTAGCATATTTGATTATCTTTCCATTGCTACTGATCTTGCTATTTTTAGAATTGTGTATTGGGAGATATGAATTGATTACTAATGACTGGTTTTGAACAGTTTGGATGAAGCTTAGCTTAAGTGTGATTTTGTGAGTTTACTGATTAGAGGCAATTTTAACATTTTAAGTGGACTGAACTGGTGTGAGTGAGCTTCTGAAAAGTTGTAGAGGAAAAGATTACCTTGAAAATGACATATGGTTTGTAATTTTTAGAAGTCAGAATTGGGAGTTATGATTTTTCAAAAAACTGACCCTACATTAGGTTATGATTGGCTGATCATAACAGAAACTTCCATAATAGTTTTGAAATTGATAGAAATCGAATTGGATAAAGAGTGCTTCATGAAAAATGAAGTTTATGATGTTATCTTTACAGGGATATAAAGTTCTGAATTTATTGACTTGTATACTGGAAGTTATGCCTCTTGTAAGGTTACTGACCAAATTGAAGGATTTCAGGGACAGTAACATTGAATGAATTAATTGACTAGTTTAGAAATAGAATTTGATTTTGGGTTGTTCATGAAAGTTGTAGAGGACATTGTGAACTTATTTTGTGGTAATTTATTACTAAGAAATCAGTGAGTTATGAAATTGTAAATGTACTGCCCTGTGTTGAGGGAAATTGTGAAGGCAGAAGATTTGATGGCTTATTTGACACCCTTAGGGTTGGAATTGATTTTTATGGTCTTCTTGAGAATTGTAGAGCTTTTCATAAGCTTTCCAATGAGGTATAGTGGGTATTTTTCTGATTTGTGTGCTAAAAGTTAGAGTAGTTGGAAATTAGGAATTGAAATCTGGAAAAAAAAAAAAAAGAAAAGGACAAGGCAGGGGAACTCGCCGTCTCGCGAGGGCGACTTCTCGCCTCGCGAGGGCGAGATAATTGGCCTGGTCGCGAGGGCGACGGCTTGCCCTCGCGACGAAGCAGGATGATTCAGCCTCACGAGGGCGACGTTGCGCCTCGCGAGGGCGAGATTTAAAGAGGCTGGTTGCGAGGGCGACGCCTCACCCTCACGACGCAGTAAGGTGAAATCGCCTCGCGAGGGCGGCGTCTCGCCCCCGCGAGGCAGGCTTATGGATAAATTAATATTACTGTTTTTGAATTTTTATTTGGTATTAAATTGATCCGATTGTTCTGTTGTCAATTTCTTTCCCGTCCGACGTCCGATTGACCTGATTCCAGAGGCATCGGATTCGTTGAACATTTAATTTCATATTATGAAAAACGGAATTTTAGGCGGAATTTGACGAGCCCTATTGACGGAACATGTAAACACTGCTTTATTTAATTGAGGACCTATAGAGGTCCGAATTGCGCCGTCGGCCTATGGATTTCTAATTTTGATAGAATTTTATTATGGGAAAATATTGAATTAGGACCGGGAATTCATGAATATGCATATCTCATCAACATGAGCACAAATTTCATATTTAGTGACTCGTACTTTTCTTATTCATATAGAGGTCCAATTGGGCGTCGATTGACCGACGTCACGTAGGTTTTTCGCATTAGCTCGAAGTAATAGGTGAGTAACCTAGTTGGTTTCTCAAATTTCTGGTTGTTTACATGCTCAACGTGAATTACGTGCAAAAGTGAATTGAATGATTACTTTACAATCTTGGCATGTAATGTATGGGATTGTATTGTATGATTTTATCGACATCGATAGATCGGGCTTTATAGCCACCATATTGAACATCTTATCTTGGGCTTTATAGCCATATCATTGATTCATCGATACATTTGGGCTTTATAGCCAAACACCGATATTTATCGATATCTTGCATCTTTGCATGCATAATTGCATGATCGATAATGGACGCGTGCCCAAGTTGCTATTATTACCGATAAGAGCTTGAGCTATCATACTATACTTGGGGGGACGAGCCCGAGGGGAGAAATCACGACGCGTCCCCATCGAACACCGATGAGCACTTGGGCACAATCTTGAATAATCGGAAAGAGTCTCATATGCATCTCATTTGCATAAATGACCGCTCGTGACATGTCTTGCTTTTGTAATGGCATGAATTATCGTGAATGTTTCTTCATTCGGATATGATTATTGATCGCTTATCGGTAATTGATGATTCTTGTCTTGTCATCAGACGCCATGGGCGTAATGCATGATTTGAGTGAACCATCGATGATGGTTTTCACCGAGTTCGCAAAACTCACCCAAAATTTGCATCTATTTTTCAGGTCTGAAGAATACCCCGTTGACACGGAGTATGTCTCTTGTAGACGAGTAAAGGTTAGAGGTCGGGATCGGTTAGTTATGCGCATTAGTGTTTTAGTAAATTGTATTCCGAATCACCGTATAACAAGGCATTGTATTTTCTTGAGCCTTTGTGGTATTAATGTTTTATGCATTGATCGATTGTAATTATTCTTGGATGACCGTAATAACTGAAACTGGTTTTTATTAAACACGGATTTTATTTACTTACTGTGTTTGCCGTGTGAACGTGGAGTTAATGGCTGCAAAAAGAAAAGAAAAAAAAGTGTATACTGAATTTTTAAATCGACTGATGTAGTACGCTACTCTCGTGGGACACGGACTCGGATATCACCAACGATATCGGGTTCGGGTCTTACGGGTGTGGGGTGTTACAATAACTGGTTACTAAGTTTCAGATGAGGAGCAAGCGAAGTACTTACAGGTTTTATAGCTTTATTCATACCAAAACGTTGTAGTATTTCTTCAAATACTATTTCTGAGTCAGCCAAAGCTTGCCTCCCTGTCTATCCCTGCTTATCTCCATACCGAGAATCTTCTTGGCTTCTCCCAAATCCTTCATCTCGAACTCTTCACTCAACTGAGCCTTCATTTTGTTAATTTCATCTTGGCTCTTGGATGCTATTAGCATATCATCAACATATAAGAGTAAGTAGATGTAGCACCCATCTGGAAGTCTGCGCAAATAAACACAGTGATCGTATTTACTTCTTATGTACTTCTGGCCCATTATAAACTTGTCAAATCGTTTGTACCATTGCCTCGTGTAGGAAAATCTCGGTGTGTACATCACATGTACAGAGTGCAGAAAAACAAAAAAATTTATTCCGGGACCTTCCCGAAAGCCAGGATCCATGTGTCTATACAACAAAGTCAAACCATAACGACCAAAGGAGACTGTCTCTAACGGTATCCACGCAGAGGTCGAAGAATCTAACCGGGACAAACCCTTTGACCCGGGAATAGCTAGAATAAAGTGAAGAGAGCGAGCTCTTACCTTATTCTTGGAGAGCTTGGTGAAGAAGCTTGAAGAAGAAGATGATCAAGCCTTGGAGAAGATGAAGAAGAGATTGAGAGATCAACCTTACTTTCAAAACTTAGGTTTTTAAGAACACTCTCTTAAAACCAACAATCATCATCTCTACTTTTTCTCTTAAGCCATTTGTCTTTAACTCTTTTAATGACATTAAATGCTAATGGTGGTGGCTAGTTCCACGTTAGCCTTTATATATATATATATATATATATTACTTAATTAATTAATAAGATATATATATATATAAATCTTTGAAGTGGTCCAACACACTCGAATTGGCCCTACAGCCTCTGTGTCCCAGATGGAAAAACATCAAGACTGTTTCAGCAATATCGATGTCGCGATCTCATCGGAACATATCCCAATCTCATCGGGATCCATTTAGTTCTATTGCTCTCCATATATTGGATCTCTATCCAAAAATATTTTACGAATTCTCCGAGCCACTTTTATGCGTGTGACCCATTAGGTTCCCGGTTATGTTGGTCACTTAGATTAACACTTAATCCAAGCAAGTCATGAGCGGTATCTAGCAATACATCATGACCCCCAATTGACCGGAAAGTAATTGGTTTGACTAATGAACTTATGTTCATCATGAACCATATCACTTAACCTTTCCATGACAATTCTTGTGCAATTCGTCCTTTCACCATGCTATACCCCACTTGGATATGAGTATGGCCAAAGTGTCAACTCTTACTAAACTGACTACGTCAAATCTAGTCCAAGTGATATCAGTTCTTGTCCTGGGACTCATTACTTTATATGTCACTGAAGACACTCTTCATGAAATATAAACTCCGGCCAGAGATTTCCAAGTAATGACCCTGACAAGAGGCCATGGGTATCATCTTCTGCTATCACAGAAGTGGTGAATCCTTTATTGGCTACTCAATTACCTTCAAATACCTCAAGCTGTACCCAATCACCACCCTATGAGCGACCTTCGTATGGCAACAAGGAATGGAGTCAAAGCACAGAATCAGTATCTAAGATATCCTTGAGTACCTCAAGTCTAAAGATATTTGCACCATTGCTATGATGAGATTATCACTGACATTAGAATAGGACATCCATGTGATGATCTCATAGCAAGCCAAGCATTCACATCTTAACCCTAAATATCTCATATTTATAGTTTCTGAGATCCACTGCTTGATCAAATCAAGGAGCTTGAGATGTGCTAGTCTCTCCGGATTAATGATGTCCAGTTTCAGTAATCTTATGATTAGGGATAATTTAGATACTGACATAATTGCATATGATATGAATCTCAGTAGTATGATCACATCATAATTTCCTTCATGCTATGTCATATATCATGGACTTCATTAATTTACTTATAGATCAATATCCATTCATAAACAATGAACAGCAAAGTAATGAAATATGCCTTTCTTTATTTATTCATAAAGTCTGTACACAACTTTGTACAATGCGCGCTAAAGGCGATTGCCTTTTAGGGCACTACTCTAACAAAATCTCCCACTTGACCTAAAACTAATCGCCTTGATATCTAATACCATAGGTGAGTACATGAGAATAAAAACTCTTTTGTGATAATGGCTTTGTCAACGGATCAACAATATTTTGCTCGGTGGGAATTCTCTCTATCTGGACATCACCTCGTCCAATGATCTCCTTAATCAGATGATATCTGCGGAGTACATGTTTGGATTGTTGATGAGACCTTGGTTCCTTCGCTGCAAGAATAGCCCCAATGTTGTCATTTGTACAATCAGATGGGCCCATCATGCCTAGGAACCACACCAAGTTCAGTAATGAACTTTTTGATCCAAACTGTTTCCTTTGTTGCGTCTGACGCGGCAATGTACTCTGCCTCGGTTGTTGAATCGGCAATTGTCTCTTATTTGAAACTCTTCCAACTGACCGTCCCCATTGCTCAAAGTGTGAATATATAACCTTGATTGGGATTTAGAATGATCCTTATTAGATTGAAAACTAGCATCTCAGATACTGCTCACCGGAGATTTCCATCTCCATATACTAAGAAAACATCCTTAGTCCTTCGTAAGTACTTGAGGATATTCTCGATACCACCCAAAGGACCCTCACTAGGATCCGATTGGTATATGCTCAGAACACTTAGAGCATATGATACATCGGTCTCGTGACATAGCATAGCATACATGATAGATCCCATCGCAGATGCATACGGATCATATTCATGCGCATCCTCTCATCTTGTGTCTTAGGACACATAGATTTCGAGTGTTATCCCATGAGTCACGGAAGGTACCCTCTCTTGGATTGTTCCATGCTAAACCTCTTTAGCATCTTGTCTATGTACGTTGATTGTGAAAGACCAAGCAATCTTTTTGATCTATCTCTATAAATCTTTATCCCAAGGATATAAGTTGCTTCACCAAGGTCTTTCATGGCAAATTGTTTGGATAACCAAATCTTCACAGATTGTAGCATAGAGACATCGTTTCCTAGTAATAATATGTCATCTACATATAGCACAAGGAATACGATTGTAGTCCCACTAACCTTCTTATACACACAGTGTTCATCCGGATTTTGTGAGAAACCAAACTCTTTGATTACCTCATCAAAACGGATATTCCAACTCCTGGATGCTTGTTTCAATCCATAGATGGATTTTTGAAGCTTGCATATCTTTTCGCCATCATAGAACGTGAAGCCCTCTGGTTGTGTCATATACACATCCTCAGCTAGATTTCCATTTAGGAAAGCTGTCTTCACATCCATTTGCCATATCTCATAATCATAATGAGTGACAATGGCTAAGAGTATCCTAATGGATTTAAGCATTGCTACTGGGCTGAAGGTCTCGTCGTAGTCAACTCCTTGTCTTTGACGAAAACCTTTCGCCACAAGCCTTGCTTTATAGGTAATCACATTACCATCCATGTCGATTTTCTTTTTGAAAACTCATTTACACCCTATGGGTTTTATTCATTCGGGTGCCTCAACCAAAGTCCATACTTAGTTTTCATACATAGAATTCATTTCAGCCGTCATGGCTTGAAGCCATTTCTCAGACTCTGAACTCTTCAGAACCTCTTCATAGGTGGTAGGCTCATTATCTTCTATGAGAAATACGTCATTCTATTCACTCACGAGAAATCCATATCTCTCGGGAACAGAGCGTATCCTACGTGACCTACAAACTTCATGTGTTGTAGAAGGTTGAACTGTTACTTCATCTGTATGAGTCACAGTTTCAGGTTCAGGTAGTTGATCTGCGTCTGTTTGAGCATTTTGAACTTCTTCAAGCTCAATTTTGCTCCCACTGTCTTCTTGTAAAAGAAACTCTTTCTCTAAAAAGACAGCATGCTTTGAAACAAACACCTTTTGTTCCTCAGCAAGGTAGAATTGATATCCCATTGTTTCTTTAGGATATCCTACAAACAAACACTTGTCAGACTTTGCATCAAGTTTATCTGACTGTATCCGCTTCACATAAGCAGGACAACCTCAAACTTTCAAATGAGTAAGATAGGGTCTTTTGTTAGTCCACATCTCATATGGAGTAACATCAACTGTCTTTGATGGAACTCTATTTAGCAAGTAAACAGATGTCTCGAGTGCATACCCCCAAAAGGATTTCGGTAACTTTGCAAAGCCCATCATCGATCGTACCATGTCTAACAAGGTTCGATTTCTCCTTTCTGCCACACCATTATGCTGTGGTGTGTAAGGTGGAGTCCATTGAGATAAAATCCCATTATCTCTGAGATAATCTAAAAACTGTTGGTCTAAGTATTCCCCACCCCGATCAGATTGTAATGTCTTGATACTTTTCCCAAGTTGGTTTTCTACTTCATTTCTGAATTGTTTGAACTTTTCAAATGCTTCATATTTGTATCTCATCAGATACAGGTACCCATATCGAGAATAATCATCGATAAAGGTAATGAAGTAAAGACAACCACTTCGGCATGGATGGACATCGACCACATACATCTGAATGTATTAGGTCTAATACTCCGATCGCTTCGGTCACCCTTTCCCTTAAAGGGTAACTTAGTCATCTTGCCTAATAAACAAGATTCACATGTGTCATATGATTCATAATCAAATGACCCTAAACTACAACTCTTATGGAGCTTAGCTATGCGTCTCTCATTTATATGGCCAAGGCGACAATGTCATAAGTAAGTTGATTTTAAATTATCTCGTTTAGGTCTTTTCGTGTCATTGACATTCATAATTGGATGTGACATATCTAATATGTAAATTCCATTGCATAATGTACCAGTACCATAAAGCATTCCATTCAAACTAATAGAACAACCAATGCTACTAAAAGTCCAATGGAAACCAGTTCTATTTAAACAAGAAACAGACAATATGTTCTTTGTTAAAACATGTACAAAATAACATTCATCCAGTTTAATTACAAGCCCACTGGGGAGTGACAAAAAATAAGTGCCTACGGCTAATGCAGCAACTCTTGCTCCATTTCCTATACGCAGGTCTAGTTCTCCCTTCAAGAGCTGTCTACTGTCCCTGAGGTCCTGCATATCATTGCATATGTGTGAGCCACAACCGGTATCTAATACCCATATGTTATGGTCAGAAACAAGATTAACCTCAATGACAAACATACCTGAAGGAGCTGAGGCATCTGATGTCTTCTTCTGCTTCAATTCTTCCAGATAGACTTTATAGCCGCCCCGTGGACCGCTTTGCCACAATGGAAGCAAGTTCCTTTAGTGCGCTTTCTTTGGTTTTCTTTTGGCTGCACTTCCTTTTGGTTTCTTAGATCTTTTCTTCTTCGCTTTTTTTCTTTGAACCAAGAAGAAGAGTCCACCACAAGCAACGGCTTGCTATCCTTCTGACAGACTTGCTCATTGTTTTGAGTAAATTGATCAACTCGTGGATTGTCGTGGATATTTGGTTCATCCGATAGTTTAACACAAACTGTGAATAACTATCAGACAATCCAACTAGAATTAAGTCAATACTTAATTCATAATCCATAATAAAACCTAAGACGACCAACCTCTCAATATACCCATTCATCTTCAGCGCATACTGCACTGCAGATGAACCTGGAGTCATCTTAGTAGTGAAGAGTAGCCTCGAGGTCTCGAACCTTTCAGACCGAGCTTGCTCATCGAAAAGCTCTCTAAGATGATACACTATGGTATGAGCATTCATAGACTCATGTTGCTTCTGCAGCTCTGGTGACATAGAGGCGAGCATAATACAGGTAGCCATATCACTGTCTTTGAGATGCTTACGATAAACTTTCTGATCCTCATCAGAAGCATCAACAGCAAGTGGATCAGGAAGTGGAACATCTAGGACATAGTCCAGTTCCTCATATCTAAGAACAATTCTCAGATTTCTCAGCCAATCGAAAAAATTAGGTCCAGTTAATTTATTAGAGTCCATAAGTGAGCGCAAATTCACACTAGAAGTCATCTTCAATCAACCTAAAGAGAAAGAGAGAAAGAATGTTAGAATAGAACTACATGCATGATCATAAGGACTTGCATGACATGCATATGGCTCCCACTAGTTTCAAAGAATCCATAACCCTCATTACGAATCCAAGAAATATTATGAGAAAGTGTCCTAGTGGGTCGATATCCGACATTACTAAAAATGACCTTGGGTTTACCCAACAAGCCACCTTAGGCCAATCGGTAGGTATCGGTCATACCAATTGCATTATAGATATCCGACATTACTAAAAATGACCTTGGGTTTACCCAACAAGCCACCTTAGATCAATCGGCAGGTATCGGTCATACCAGTTACATCACAGGTGCAATTATCGACTAGTGCTATCAACTCGTAATGTATGCACACACATTGGGTTATCAACTCTTGATGCGCGTACATCTAATGTACACTACCCAATTTCGCCTCTGTCTACGTTGACCTTGAGTTTACTCAACAAATCAATGCTTCTAGTGAAAACCGACCCATTAATCCGAAAATCTTATTTCCATGGTTCGAACATATCCGTATAGAGTGAGCTTGAGTTTACCCAACAAACTTTGGTTCTCCCCATATTAATGGAAGGCGTTAGTTTTCATATTATGTGAGGGATTTCAAACTCTGGTCTCATCCAAGCTGTAGGATTATAGTCACAATGACTATATGGAATGATTTAGGGCATTTCATCAATCACATTGAGTCTATACCTATAATCATCCATCATCCCACCTAAGCATGTTGTAAGTCGACTTGTGCATGTGTAAGTCGACTTACCCGAGAATGCAAGTCGACTTATGCATGTGTAAGTCGACTTATGCATGTGTAAGTCGACTTATATTTAAAATTGCTCTCTAATCAGCTAATTTCTCAATCCGTGCAGTTCAAATTCACAATACCAAGTGTAATATACTTTACTTTGATGTATCAATGAAGCACTTTCATTGTATCATGCTTACCATGTATAATCATACTATACATGAAAAACTTGAAATGGATTAATACACTATTAATCTCTTAGATTTCCAAATAATTTTGCGAATACCAAATAATCTTCCTAAGTATCTCTAGGTAGTCTACACTTTATCAAGACTACTTCGGCACTAGTCACTAAATTGGTGATGGCCAAAACAATCAAGACAAGGAAATATACTAACGAGACGTTAATGAGACACATTTGACATCCGAAAATTTTTGGAAACCCAATTTCAAGAAAATGAGTTTGGAAAGCATACAACATAAATGTAACATAATTTTAATCACATTAAAAATGATCTAAGGCATTGGAACCGAAAACTACACAATCAATCATTCCAAACAAAACAACTCCAGCAACTTTTTCAAAACTACCAAGCTCTGTCTTTTGCTTGGAAAAATCATTGAAACAATTTCAATAAATTCTGAGAAAATTACAGAGGTTACAACATGTTCACAACATGCTCCATGAATTTTTCAAGGATTTATTTCCAACAAATACTCATCTAACCTCAGCAACCAAGACAATGCTGAATCTGTCTTTCTCAACACAGATATTCCCAGCAGCACACAATAAATTCTCAAATAAATAGTAAATCACCTCGAAAACATTTTTCCATCCTCATAGACATTTATAAACATCTTAGAGACATGTCGGTGAAAGAAAATCTGAAAAAAAAAATTCTACAATTTCTTCTCGAACTTACAAGCATGCCTGTTCAAGGAATGTGCACAAACACAGCAACCCAAACATAAGGGAATAAATTAGGAAAACTATATCAAATCACATTGATAAATTCTTTCCTTCGACAGACATATTCAGCAACATCTTATGAGCAATTTTGGCTAGAAAATTCTGAAAACAAGATTTCTACACTGATTTCGAATTTAACATAGTCAACATGCACAATGATCACAAGCAATAGGCAGCATCAAACTAGTCATGCTTTCTTCTTTATATACGACACAAGTGGCTTTGATACCACTGTAGAAAAATCCCGGTGTGTACATCACATGTACACGGTGCGGAAAAACAAAAATGTTTATTCCGGGACCTTCCCGAAGGCCAGGATCCATGTGTCTATACAACAAAGTCAAACCATAACGACCAAAGGAGACCATCTCTAACGGTATCCACGCAGAGGTCGAAGAATCTAACCGGAACAAACCCTTTGACCCGGAAATAGCTAGAATAAAGTGATGAGTGCTAGCTCTTACCTTATTCTTGGAGAGCTTGGTGAAGAAGCTTGAAGAAGCTTGGAGAAGAAGATGATCAAGCCTTGGAGAAGATGAAGAAGAGATTGAGAGATCAACCTTACTTTCAAACCTTAGGTTTCTAAGAACACTTTCTTAAAACCAACGATCATCATCTCTACTTTTTCTCTTAAGCCATTTGTCTTTAACTCTTTTAAAGACATTAAATGCTAATGGTGGTGGCTAGTTCCACGTTAGCCTTTATATATATATATATAAAGTTAAGATGATAAGGCTTATTCTTCTCCTTCCACATAAACCACACACATATATATATATATATATATATATATATATATTAATTAATTACTTAATTAATTAATAAGATATATATATATATATAAATGCTGAAGTGGTCCAACACACTGGGTCGGTCCTATCGCCCTACAGTGTCCCTGATGGAAAAACATCAAGACTGTTTCAGAATATCGATGTCGCGATCTCATCTAACATATCCCAATCTCATCGGGATCCATTTAGTTCTATTGCTCTCCATATATTGGATCTCTATCCAAAAATATTTTACGAATTCTCCGAGCCACTTTTATGCGTGTGACCCATTAGGTTCCCGGTTATGTTGGTCACTTAGATTAACACTTAATCCAAGCAAGTCATGAGCGGTATCTAGCAATACATCATGACCCCCAATTGACCGGAAAGTAATTGGTTTGACTAATGAACTTATGTTCATCATGAACCATATCACGAACCTTTCCATAGACAATTACTGTGCAATTCGTCCTTTCACCATGCTATACCCCACTTGGATATGAGTATGGCCAAAGTGTCAACTCTTACTAAACTGACTACGTCAAATCTAGTCCAAGTGATATCAGTTCTTGTCCTGGGACTCATTACTTTATATGTCACTGAAGACACTCTTCATGAAATATAAACTCCGGCCAGAGATTTCCAAGTAATGACCCTGACAAGAGGCCATGGGTATCATCTTCTGCTATCACAGAAGTGGTGAATCCTTTATTGGCTACTCAATTACCTTCAAATACCTCAAGCTGTACCCAATCACCACCCTATGAGCGACCTTCGTATGGCAACAAGGAATGGAGTCAAAGCACGTAATCAAGATTCAAGATATCCTTGAGTACCTCAAGTCTAAGGATATTTGCACCATTGCTATGATGAGATTATCACCGACATTAGAATAGGACATCCATGTGATGATCTCATAGCAGTCATCCAATGTACTTACTACCTCTAGTAAGCATTCACATCTCAACCCTAAATATCTCATATTTACGCTTCGAGATCCACCGCTGATCAAATCAAGGAGCTTGAGATGTGCTAGTCTCTCGGATTAATGATGTCCAGCCAAGAATCCTATGACTAGGATAATTTAGATATCGACATAATTGCACATGATAGGAATCTCAGTAGTATGATCACATCATAATTTCCTTCATGCTATGTCATATATCATGGACTTCATTAATTTGCTTATAGATCAATATCCATTCATAAACAATGAACAACAAAGTAATGAAATATGCTTTTCTTTATTTATTCATAAAGTCTGTACACAACTTTGTACAATGCGCGCTAAAGGCGATTGCCTTTAGGGCACTACTCTAACACCTCGGTGATTGCTTCAATCTGTACAACTATTTATTCAATTTACAAACCCAATTTTCTTTACCAGCAACTTTGAATCCATCTGGCTGAGACATATAGATTTTCTCCTCCAAGTCACCGTGTAGAAACACGATTTTCACATCAAGTTGAGCTAGCTCCAAATTCAATTGCAGTATCAAGGCCAACAAAATTCTAATGGAAGAATGTTTAATGACCGGAGAAAATACCTCATTATAATCAATTCCTTCCTTCTGAGCATAGCCTTTAGCCACCAACCTTGCCTTGTAGCGAATATCACCTTTGTCAGGAAATCCTTCTTTCTTTGCAAATATCCATTTCCATCCAATTACCTTCTTTCCTTTCGGTAGTTGTGTCAGCTTCCATGTCTTGTTCTTCTCAAGAGATTGCATTTCCTCTTCCATTGCACCTGCCCATTTGCTACTTTCTGAACTTAGGATTGCTTCTGGGAAGGTGGATGGAACATCATCAACAACTGGAAGTGCATAATCTACCATGTCAATAAAACGAGCAGGTTTTTGAATCTCTCGTCTAGTCCTTCTAGCGGCAATTGACTCTGATTGCTGCGGAGGTTCTTGGTTCGGGACCTCTTCCTCATCTTACTCTTCTTTTGCCATAGAAGACTCACTAGTAGTACTTTTTGCTATGATCACCACTGTTTGTTCAAACTCCACTTGCTGCGAAGTACCATCAGCCCCTTCTAGAGTTATCTTATTTAACATGGTAGATTCATCAAATGTAACATCCCTGCTGATAATTGTCTTCTTTGACTCTAGACACTAGAGACGATATCCTTTAACTCCAACATTGAAGCCCATAAAAAGCGTCTTCTTTGCTTTTGAATCCAACTTTGATTCATTAACATGATAAAATGCAGTAGAACCAAAAATATGCAAAGAATCATAATCTGTTACAAGTTTTCCAGAACATACCTCTAATGGAGTCTTGCCACCAATTGTAGATGTTATTGCCTCAGCCCAAAACTTTCTGCCTAACCCAGCATTAGACAACATAAAACGAATTTTCTCTACCAATGTCCTATTCATACGCTTTGACACCCTATTTTGTTGTGGTGTTTTTCTAACTGTAAAATGTCGAACTATGCCTAACTCTTGACATACCTTTAGGAAAGGATCACTCTTGTATTCTCCACCATTGTCTGTTCGGAGAACTTTAATCTTTCTTCCTAACTGATTTTTCAACCTGAGCTTTCCACTTAAGAAAAACTCCAAACACATCATCTCTGTTCTTCATAGTAAACACCCATACTCTTCTGGAAAAATCATCAAAAAAAGTGACAAAATAATGCCTACCTCCAAGAGATGGAGTCTTAGCAGTTCCCCACACATCTGAGTGCACATAATCCAAAATTCCCTTGGTATTATGAATAGCAGTGCTAAATTTCACTCTTTGTTGTTTTCCCAGAACAGAATGCTCACAAAATTCTAATTTGCAAGTCTTCGTACCTTTTAATAATCCTTGCTTGGCAAGAATTTGCAAGAATTTTTCACCAGCATGTCCCAAACTTATATGTCACAGCTTTGAAGCCTTTGCATCCTTCTTCCTACTAGAAGTTGCTGCCGCTATTATCCCAACAATTGTAATTCTTTGGTAGTAATACAAATTATTTTTTTATGCCTTTCAACATCACAAGTGCTCCCAAAGTTGCCTTAAGAATTCCATCTCGCATCATCACAACTAGGCCTTTTGATTCTAAAGTCCTCAAAGAGATGAGATTCTTTTTCAATTTCGGCACATATCACACATCCCTCAAAATTCTGGTGGATCCATCATGATTCCTTAGCTTGATTGATCCTATCCCAACAGTTTTACATAGAGTCATTACCCATATAAGCAACTCCACCGTCAATTTCTTCAAAATCAAAGAACCACTCGCGAATGGGAGATATATGATAGGTGCAACCTGAATCCAGAATCCACTCGTCTGAATGGAATGTTGAAGGTGATACCACCAAAGAGACATCTGACTTTTCGTCACTTTTACATTCTGCAACATTTGCATCTTGCAGAGCCTTCCACTTCTTCTTCAACTTTGGACAGTCTTTATTCCAGTGTCATTTATCATGACAGAAAGCACACTCATCTCTGGCAACTCTACTTTTTGATTTGGATCTTCCTCTTTTTCCCTTCAACCGGCTCTGTTGACGACCTCTTGCCACAAATGCTTCATCTTCTGTAACCGCTTTACTTTTCTTTTTATTTTTTTTTCGCAATTTATGACTATACAAAGCAGAACACACAGCATCTAAAGATACATTCTCCTTCCTATGAAGTAAAGTAGTTTCTAAATGTTCAAATTCATCTGGAAGGGATGATAACAACATCAAAGCCAAGTCTTCATCTTCAAATTTCACATCCAAATTCAACAGGTCTGCTACTAACTGATTAAACATAATGATGTGTTCATTCATAGCGGTAATCAAATCGGAACAATCTTTTTTTCATAAGGAGCTTATTCTGACCACTTTTTTCAGAAATTTGTCCTCCAATGCCTTCCACAGTTTATGCGCAAAAGTCTTGTTTTTGAAAGCATACTTTTGCTCTCTAGACAAACATGATCGAATTGTCCCGCATGCCAACCGATTTATGATACTATAATCCTTATCTTCTACATATTCGGGTTTCTTTTCTTCAATAGCTATGTCAAGGCCTTGTTGGAAAAGGAAATCCAGAACCTCACCTTGCTACATCCCAAAATGACCAGTACCATCAAATATTTTCAACACCAGCTTCATACTTAACATTGGAGTCCTCTGTCATGAGGAAGTCAATGTCATTTGTTTCATATTTGTTATGTCCCTAGTTGTTGGTGAATTTACAGACGTCATTATAGACTCAAATAATAGTATTCAATATTACAAATATTACAAGCAAACTAAATGACGAACCTTCGGCTCTGATACCACTTGTTGGAAAAATCAGGTAATTTTTTCCTCTAAGGTAAACAACTAGTGAAGTGAACCAATTCGGTAATACCCAGGAAAGGCCGTCAAATGGACTCCTAAGACAGTATTACTATTCCACGTAAAATCTCAGGAAAAGGCGGAGGGGTCACAAACAGTCCCACTTAAAATCCGGCCTCCTAGACAGAAATTACGTGCACGGTGTATTTATCACAACCTAACCCATGTACACAAACGAAAAATAAATACACCCAAATAAGTTGAACACAACACTACAAATATACCCGACAAATAATATTGAATACTATAAATGTGAAATAAATAAAAGAGATAAGGAAAGAACACACCCAAAAATTGATATAAGAGTTCAGTCAATTTTGCCTACTTCTCCGAGCACCACTTAAGGCAGCCTGCTCTTATTAAGAAGAGAATGATAAATTTGATATGTATACAAATTTTTGAGTATTTATCAAATTTTTTGGATGATTTGATATGGAAGGGGGAGGAGTTCTTTTATAACTTAACAGACTCCTCCCATTCTCATTTCTTCCCAATATGGGATAGAAATTGAGCCACCAAAGTCAACAATGAACAAGGACCAAAGTCAACAATGAACAACACTATTTTTCTTGCATCTTTGTATCGCCTAAATCCCAAACTCATCCCTCACCATGAATAAAATTACTCACCTGCTCTACCCCTTACAAACCCAACAACCACTGACTCGAAAACACCACCAATCATCCAATATCAAACCGAAAATCCAAGCTTCAGTGTTGGAATTATTTTAAATGACACCAACTATGATGTTTGGGCTCAAATCGTGGAGATTCATGTAGCTGCCCATGAGCGGTTGACATATATTCTCAGTGATGAAGCACCATCGGCAAAGACAGATCCAGCTTACAATAGTTGGAACATTGAAAATCAAAAGATCCGAGGTTGGTTACTTACGTCAATGACATCATATTTGATGAAGAGATATATGAGATTACCAACAGCTCACGCTATCTGGATGGCTCTTGCCAAAGCCTATTATGATGAAGGTGATGAGGCACAAATGTTCTCCTTACATCAACGAGCCTTCATGATACAATAGGCTGGTCGGACACTTCCAGTGTATTATGGCGAGCTATCGGAGATCTTCACAAAATTGGACTATGATGACAAGGTTGTTATGAAGGACCCCGAGGATATTGTCGCTCATAAAACATCTATTGAAAGGTTGCGAATATACATGTTTCTGAATGGACTTGATGTTGAGTATGATCAAGTTTGCGGAGAAATACTTCACATAGAACCAAAACCGGACCTTGAAGAAGCGTATGCATATATAAGGAGAGAAGCAAATAGGAAGGCCTTGAGTCATGTTGACATTCCAAATGAAGTTGCTGTAATGTTTACACGAAATCAAGGAAATAGAAAGGACAAAGGAAAAAAGGAATCGAAAGAAACTAGCATAAGTTATGGGGTGCATGTAACATCCTGTCCCCATATTAAGGGTTAGAACCGAAATCTCAGTACATATGTGCTCAAAGAGAGACAAAGGAAATGCGTTGGTCTTGCTCATGATATATATATATATATATATATATATATATATATATATATATATATCATGAATGCTTGCACTTTGGAATGAGGAATTATTGGTGTTTAATGTTTTACTTGGGTAATGTTAATTGGAACAATTGCAATGTTACTTTGAGGGTAATACATGAAATGGGTGTTTTTCTGTTTGATTTTGTGTTAATAATAGACATTGTATGAGATTTTGTATGATTTGTGTGATTGAGAAATGCGTATCCGCATATCCTCTGTAATCGATTGTTTGTGTTGGTTTGGCATGTGGGAGATTTAAATTGAGTTTGCGATGTATGTGGTATTGGGAATAAGTGAAATTGATGTGTTGCTAAACCATCATAAGTGTAGGAATGGTGTTCAAAAACTTCAACGGTAAAACTGTACTGATCTAGATGGAATTAGTCAAAGTGGTCTTAATGAAAGCTGTAGCTGATGTTTCCATCTTTTTAACGTCGTAAAGTATGCAATTTTTCGATATCAGGGCTAGGAGTTATGATCGATTTTGGAAGTTGTTCAGGAAGAGGTGATTAGGACAGAAAGTTTGATTGAATTTTCGACCATTATAGAGACTGATTTTGGCTTTAAGTTCTTCATGGAATTGATAGATTATGTTTTTACCTCTTCATTGATATAGAGTATGGAAATATTGGACAAGGGCGTAAAAAGTTATGAAAGTTGGAAGATAGGATGTTGAACTGGGAAACCTCTGCTGGCCGACCGACTGAACGAGCGCTGGCCGATCGGCTGAGCGAGCACTGGCCGATCGACCGAGCGAGAGTTGGCTGACCAACCGAGCATTGAATTGAAAATAGCAGATCAAATCCAAATGGGATGATTGATTAAAAGGTTATGAGTTAGATATTTTTTTGAACAGACTTCAGTATTTTGGAGATATCATGAGCTATAGAGCTTCAATCGATCAGATTTTTGTTTCAAATGAAACTAGAGACATGGATGTACAAGTTATATGAGGAACCGATTGAAAAATTAGCCTTTAAGATGTTCAACTTCTGGAGTGAAGTTACGTGTAGTGTTCAGTCATGATTTAGTTTTGGTCTAAACGAAATATCGAATATACTTCAGTATTTTGGAGATATCATGATCTATAGAGCTCCAATTGATCGAATTATTGTTTCAAAGGAAACTAGAGACATGGATATACAAGTTATATGAAGGATCCGATCAACAAATTAGCCTCTAAAATGTTCAACTTCTGGAGTGAAATTACGTGTAGTGTTCAGTCGTGATTTAGTTTTGGCCTAAACGAAATATCAAATAGACTTCAGTATTTTGGAGATATCATGAGCTATAGAGCTCCAATCGATCGGATTCTTATTTCAAATGAAACTAGAGACATGGATCTACAAGTTATATGAAGGAGCCAATCAACAAATTAGCCTCTAAGATGTTCAACTTCTGGAGTGAAGTTACATGTAGTGTTCAGTCGTGATTTAGTTTTGGTATAAACGAAATATCGAACAGACTTCAGTAGTTTGGAGATATCATGAGCTATAGAGCTCCAATCAATCTGATTCTTATTTAAAATGAAACTAGATACATGGATCTACAAGTTATATGAAGGAGTAGATCCAACAATTAGCCTCTAAGATGTTCAACTTCTGGAATGAAGTTACGTGTAGTGTTCAGTCGTGATTTAGTTTTGGTCTGAACAAACTTCATTATTTTGGAGATATCTTGATTTATAGAGCTCCAATAGATCGAGTTCTTGTTTCAAATGAAACTAGAGACATGGATCTACAAGTTATCTGAAGGAGCCGATCAACAATTTAGCCTCTAAGATATTCAACTTCTGGAGTGAAATTACGTGTAGTGTTTAGTCTTGATTTAGTTTTGGTCCGAACGTGCTTTGGCCATAACTTCTTCATTTCTGAACTGAATTGAGCGATTTTAGTGTCTATAGAAAGCTCAGACAGAGAGGAACATTTCTCTAGGAGAAAGTTTTATCATATTGCTTCTTTTACCTGATCGAATTAAGGAGCGACGGTGTCAGTTTTTAAGGCTTATATGTAAGGGCAAATTGGACATTATGCTCTCATTAATGGCATTTTGGTAAACCAGACAAGTGGAGTTTTGTTTAAATAGAAGAAGAAGAGAGCTGTCGTGGGACTTAGAAAAAACAGCAGAGAAATAGAAGAAGAGAGAAGAGTGAGAGCTTTTGGTGGAGAAAGGAGGAAGAAGAAAAGCAAAACTAGGCCTTCATTTTCTAAGCCCTTCAAGAGGGATTTTCATGGTGCTCAAGAAGAGAAAAACGTGGAGGATGATGAGAGCTTCCATCCAAGCTAAGAAATTCATTGATTGGTGAAAGATCAAGGTAAGATTGAGATTTTTTATTTCTTAATTTTTGAAGGGTTTTGGTTCATATGGCTTAAGATTGGTATATGGTTGTGTTTCCTAAGCTCAATTTTAGTGTTTATGCAGTATGTGATGTTGAATTTGGATGATTATGGTTTAGAAAATTTTAACTCTGATGAAGAAAAGATATAATGGAGAAATTGATGATTTGGACGAGTTTCAAGCATGGATATTAGGTGAGTGACCTAGATGGTTCCTCAATTATTATGTGCTTAAAATTCTGTCTTTACAAAACTGTGGTGAATAATGGTGGGTTAGTGAATTGCGTTTGATTATGGATTCCGGACAGAAGGTCCGATAAAATGGGAGATTATGACATAGAAGTGCAAATTGTCTGTGAATTTGGACCATCCGTGTTTGAAATATGCATAAATAGGATTCTGGTTAAAATGTGATTGTGAACTATTTGGGATTGATTGTGATTGAAATACTGCATTATGTCGACATACGCATTCCATATGCATCTGAGTGAATAATTTGATTTGGTGAAAGCCAAAAAAATTCCTTATACTTATTTGATTGAAAATGTGTATTTGGATATGAACGAAACTGTGAAATGCTCCACTTCAAGGGTGGAATGTCGGACAAAAGTTCAATGATATGAGAAGTGATTGAAAGGGATAGATAATTGTGGGTGATACATTGTGAAATATGCATTACATATATGAATGCATGATCAGATCATGGCCATTGTGACTAGAGTAGCCACCGATCAGAGCTACAAGCTCAACAATTAATAAGCCCTTTATGAGACAGCTATCAATGAGCCCTACATGAGACAGTGACCAATGAGTCCTACATGGGACAGTTATCAATGAGCCCTTCATGGGACAGTTATCAATGAGCCCTTCATGGGAAAGTTCAGGCACTCGGTCACAACAGAGTAACAATTAGAAAGTGAGTCTCGTATACACTGAGTATGCATGACATAAATGATTAAATGATATTGAATGTGAAATAACTGAACAAGTTTATGTGATTCAATATGGTTGTTAATGAAATGATATGAATATGGGAAATAATGTGATATAGGAAATAAAGTGAGATTGGTTCAGTGATTGAATGTGGAATAATATGAATATGTGCGATATTGGAAAAATGTGAAATGAAATGTGATTTATGAAATATATGTCTTATGTGATGTGTGATGAGTGAGCCATCGATGATGGTCACTCACTGAGTTCGCAAAACTCACCCAAAATTTGCAATTATTTTTTTCAGGATCAGAAGAATACCCCGTTAGGCCAACGAGAGTATATTTGCAGGATTCAAGTGTAGGATAAAAGTCGAGATCAGTTCGCGTCTGCATTGCATGTCTTTATTTATGTAATGAAATGTATATTTGTATTTGGGAAATGGGCCCGAGTGGCTATTGGAAATTGTGTATAATGAAATTGTATATGATTGAATGAGGACCCAACTTGGGCATTGAATTCCGCATATATTGTTATGTGAAAAAATATATATACCGATTACTGAATGAGTGTTTTAGTACGCCACCCTCGCAGGGTACGGACTCGGATATCACCGTCGATGTCAGGTTCGGGTCGCACGAGAGTGGGGTGCTACAGTGCATAATCCTGAAACGAAGAAAGCTGACAGCAGTTTGGAATGCACATATTGTGACTTACCAGGTCACATTTGGAAAAAATGTTATGAAAGAATCGGGTATCCTGATTGGTGGGATCCGAAGAAGGCACCAAAACGTAAGGGTAAAGCAAATGTTGCACAAACAAGCCCTGTTGAAACAAAATCTGAAGGTATGGAGTCCAAAATAGCCTTAGCTATGAATGTCTCCTCGTCTGGTAAGTATCTGACTTCTGCTGCACTGTTTGGTTCAAATACATGGGTAATTGATTCGGGAGCGACTGAGCATATGACTTATGATTAAATTGCGAAAAACTTGAAACTATCACAAATAAAAGATGTCACCATTACTAGTGGAGAAAATGTGCCCGTTCTAGGTGAAGGATCCTTAATAGTGAATAACCTCAACCTCGAAAAAATTCTTGTCATACCATCTTTAAATTATAGTCTTTTATTTGTAGCACAAATAACCCATGCCTTGAATTGTATCGTAATTTTTTGGCCTAATTTTTGTATTTTCAATGACATCAAGACGAGGCAGACGATTGGCTTTGGGACTAGAAGAGGCAAATTATACTATTTGGATTTTACTACCACTTCTTCGAAAGCTCTGGCGATGGCTTCATGTTTATCAAATGGTTTTTCTAATATACCCAAACTTTGGCTTTTACATAAACAGTTTGGTCATGCATCATTTAGATATTTGAAATATTTGTTTCCAAATAATTTTTTGAATTATGAAATAAAGGATTTGAAATGTGATGTCTGCGAACTTGCAAAAAGCTAGCGTGTATCTTTTCCACCAAGTACCACTCGAAGTCCTAAACCTTTTATGGTAGTGCATTCTGATGTATGGAGTCTGTCACGTGTGTCCACATTAAATGGTGGTAAATGGTTTGTAACTTTTATAGATGATTTTAGCATAAAGACGTGGATTTGCTCGATGAAACATAAAAGTGAGGTAGGAGAATTATTTAAGAAATTTTACAACATGGTTGAAACACAGTATCATAAGAAAATTCAAATCCTTAGGTCGGATAATGGAGGGGAATTTACTAGCCACGCATTAAAGGATTTTTTGCACAAAAATGGAATGATTCATCAAACTAGATGTCCTAATACTCCACAACAAAATGGTATAGCTGAACGTAAAAATAGACACCTATTAGAAATGACTATATCCATGTTAATAGGAGCAAATATGCCTCTTTCATATTGGGGTGAAGCTATTACGACATCTACATATTTGATAAATAGGTTGCCATCACGAACCTTGGGTTTTAAAACACCTTTAGATACTTTATGTTTGCATGTAGAGACACCAACACTAATGAATTTACCTCCACGTGTATTTGGATGTACAGCTTTTGTACATTTGCAAAACGTAGACAAAGGAAATAAATTAGAACCTAGAGCATATAGATGTGTTTTTGTAGGATATGACATCAATAAAAAAAGGATATAGATGTTATTATCCACAACAACAAAAAATGTATGTCACATTAGATGTTAAATTTCATGAAAATTGCATGTATTATAATAAGGGGAAGCAAACTGCAAGTAAGGGGGAGAGCATCACAAAAACTAGTGATTTAGAATACTTGCAATTAGGAAATGGTATTGCACAAAATGACAAAAATGAATCTCACGAACATGAACCACCACCAACATCAA
Organism: Erythroxylum novogranatense; assembly: GCA_029891385.1. Lineage (NCBI taxonomy): Eukaryota > Viridiplantae > Streptophyta > Magnoliopsida > Malpighiales > Erythroxylaceae > Erythroxylum > Erythroxylum novogranatense. Next base: position 101,480,599 of record CM057229.1, read on the forward strand.
AGCCATGCACTCATAAAAATGAAAACAAGCCAAGTGCACATAATGGAAATGAAATTTCTTCTGAAAGTCTAAATGATATTGAATCTGAAACTTGTATCAGCCAACCTGGAAATAATGTCAGTCAATTAAAACCAAACCAAACTGAAATATGTTTTGAAATGAAAAAATTAAAACAGGTGATATGCATAAGTTATGTACGTCTCCTGGAACTGAAAACGAAGATGAAGATAGTATAATTGATTCTTCCAAACTAGTGCAAACACTGCCAAGTCAAGATGACCAAGTAAGTAAAAAGATTCTTCCATATCGTAGTAACTATGGAAAACCCAAACAGTCATATGAACCCACTCTTTCTTCTATATCAAAGTATCCTATTGCTAACTATGTATCTTATCACAGAATCACAAGGGAATCTCAGCCTTTTTTGAATCAAATATCTACTGTAAATGTTCCTAACAGTGTACAGGAGGCATTAGAAGATGCTAGATGGAGGAAAGAAATGGAGGAAGAGATGAGTTCACTTGAAAAAAATAAAACATGGGAGATTGTTAATTTACCTAATGGAAAAAAAAACTTGTGGGATGTTGGTGAGTGCATGCCGTGAAACACAAAGTCAATGGTGAAATTGAAACATTCAAGGCATGGTTAGTGGCAAAAGAGTATAGTCAGAAATATGGCATAGATTATGAAGAAACATTGGCACCAGTTGCCAAGATCAATGCAGTACGTTTTCTTTTATCCTTAGCTGCTAATTTTGATTGGCCCTTACATCAATATGATGTAAAAAATGCTTTCTTGCATGGTACCATTGAAGAAGAAGTATATATGGAGTTACCTCCTAGTAGTATCTTGAAAATTGACCAAAGTAATAAGGATTGTAAATTAAAAAAATCTTTGTATGATTGAAACAATCTCCAAGAGCTTGGTTTGGGAGGTTAACCTCTTCTATGCAGTTTTTTGGTTATAAACAGTGTAATTCGAATCACACATTGTTTTTGAAACGAAATGGTGAGAAAATTACTATCCTAATCATTTATGTAGATGATATGACTGTGACTGGAGATGATGAAAAGGAAAAGCAAATGTTGCATGAATACCTATCAACGCAGTTTGAAATGCGAGATTTGGGAAATCTTAAATATTTATTAGGCATTGAAGTGTTAAGATCAAAGAAGGGAATATTTTTAACACAACGAACATATGTGATGGAATTGCTTAAGGAAGTAGGCATGTTGGCATGCAAACCTGTGGATACACCTGTAGCTGAAAAAATAAAATTGAGTAAGGATAGCAATGGTACACCTTTGAACAGAGAATAAGTTAATAAGTTAATAGTTAATAAGCAAATAACACTCATAATTCGTACTAAATTCCTTTAATATTCTAACCCCTAATTTGGGGCGTTACACAAAACGTTTCACACAGGTATTTTTAAAAACTAAACGTAACACACATATAATACATCTCATAATTTCATAAACAAATCGAAAGAATATTTACAGCCCAAACAAACCAAACAAAATACATTTTAATGCAACACAAAACTCGGACTCTTTTGGCCATCTGCGGTTGACTTGTCCCATCCTTAATCTCTTAGCTCAACCTACACGGGCAAATCCATCATGCTAAGCATATAGCTTAGTGAGTAATAACTAATCTATATTAACCGATTTGAAAAATGAAAGAATGCATTTGAGCATGATTTTATACTAAATGTAAGCAAGCGAACACGGAGATCCTTCGAATCGTAATAATCAATCGATATCGAATCTGTAACAAATCAAACTATAAATCCATGAATAGAAGTGGGTAACGGACTTATACAGAGATACCATAATTAGTATCGGCAGGAGAGACATATGTCTCGATATCAGGAGACACCAAAGTGTCAAATAACAGGAGCAGCTGCAGACCCTTCTAGGCATGTCTATTTACCCACAACTAGGACTTAACAGTTGTAAAACAGAACAAGGTCATTTCATGTGCAGGCAAATAGCACTTCCAATAAATCAATCCTCGACATCATCTAGGTGTACCTAAAGTACTTACATCAAATTTTCTACCTATGTTACGTCTTCGAAATTATCGACCAGACATTTACCTAAATCGCCTTAGTGTTTATTGTCCCGATAATATCCGGCAAGGGGTCTTTCCTCTATCATAGGAACACGGACACAAATTATTATTGTGCTTAATTATCGTATGATAACCGAGTATGATGCATGTTCATGACAAATTTCCGGATTAATCAACAACTCATAGTACCAAATGATCCATGAAGTTTCGGAAATTAGCGATCTGCGAGTATTCAAATGAAAGCAAGTCTTTACCAATTAAAGTGAAAATGTACAAATTACATTAATTCTCAAATGCTATGCCAATAAGTAACATAAAGATCATAGGACATGCTAAAAGAGAAAAGAGTGCGAAATGAATCATTTAGCTCTACACTAAGAATGAAACAAAGATACATAATAATAAAAAGTAGAAAAAAAAATGAAATAGCGGACAACATTTGAAATTTGATTTTCGTCAAGAATCACTTGTGAGGTAAGGGATGAAGTAAATGATGGAGGAGTGGTATCTATTTATAGATCATTTTTGTAAACTAGCCGTTTTTGTACCATTAACTAGTCGTTATTACCTAACCGTTATACCTAGTCGTTAGACATTTTTGGGTGAAAAATACGTATGACTACTATTCACAAATACATATGGTTACTGTTCATAAATACGTACGGTTACTATTCACAAATACATACGGTTACTGTTCACAAATACGTACGATTACTGTAGCAAGACACTATTCACCGACACTGACACTGTTCACAATTCACTATTATGCACTACCGTCAGAAAATAATGACTCTCAAAATAAATTGGCAACTCAAAACTAATCCTCCATTAATTTCTAAAAATATTTGAAGTATACAAAAATTACGAAAATTATAATAATACTGTCCAAATCACTCCGAAGTTTCATTAAACCAATTAACCCAAAAAATGCCATGAATGCATGCCAAAATACTTATGCACAATTTAAGCCAATAGTTAATAAGTTAATAAGCAAATAATACTCATAATTGCATTAAATTCCTTTAATATTCTAACCCTAATTTGGGCGTTATAACTCTTCCTCCTTAAGAAATTTCGTCCTCGAAATTCATACCGATCCGAATAATTGCGGATCTTTGGGTCTTCATGATTTCCTCTGGTTCCCGTGTTGCTTCCTCAATTCCATGATGTTGCGGAGGACTTTTACCAATGGTACCGTCTTGTTCATGAATTGTTTTACTTCTCTCGCTAATATGGAAATGGCCCTTCTTCATATGACAAATCTGTTGTACTGAATCTCTTGCACCTAATCTTATGTGAGGCGCCGATCGGTATCTCCTCAACATAGAAACATGAAACACATCATGCAATCTAGCCAATTCTCCAGAAGAGCTAATCGATAAGCTCTGTGTCCAACCCTCTTGAAATTTCATAAGGACCAATGAATCGCGGACTAAGCTTACCCTTCTTTCCAAACCGAAGTATATGCTTCCATGGTGACACTTTCAGAAACACCTTATCACCCACTTGAAACTCAATATCCTTCATTTTTAGATCAACTTAAGATTTCTGCCGATCACTAGCAGCTTTTAATCTCTGTTGAATTATCTGAATCTTTTCTTCTGTATCTTTCACAATGTCTGGCCCGATCATCTTGTTTTCACTCAACTTCGTCCAACATACCGGAGTTCTACACTTCCTACCATACAACGCTTCATAAGGTGTCATGCCAATGCTCGTCTGATAACTGTTATTATAAGCAAACTCCATCAAAGTCAGATAATTATCCCAACTCCCGGGAAACTCTAACACACAACCCCTCAACATATCTTCCAAAATCTGTATAACTTGTTCTGACTGTCCATCTATCTGGGGATGAAAAGCAGTACTAAACTTAAGTTGAGTACCCAATGCTTCATGTAAACTTTTCCAGAATCTCAAAGTAAATCGAGGATCACGATCAGAAATAATCGATAATGGTACTCCATACAGTCTTACAATCTCATTCACATACAAATCTGCAAGCCTATCCAATGAATAGTCAGGACGAACAGGTAGAAAATGAGCAGATTTGGTGAACTTATCCACAATAACCCATATCACATCATGTTTCCTTTGAGTAAGAGGAAGTCCAGTGACAAAGTCCATGGTAATGTTATCCCATTTCCATTGAGGAATAAGAATAGGATTTAACAAACCCGATGGAACCTGGTGTTCAGCCTTAACCTGCTGGCATGTCAGACATTTTGCTACATAATCCACAACATCTCGTTTCATACCTGACCACCAATAATACTGCTTCAAATCCTGATACATCTTGTTTCTACCCGGATGCATAGTAAAGACTGTATTATGAGCCTCAAACAATATCTTCTTCTTCAGTTCATCATTAGCTGGCACACACAACCGGTCCTTATAATACAATTCACCATCACCCTGCACAGAAAAATCAGTCTGTTTACCTTCCTGAGTAGCCAAGATAAGTTATTGTAACTTATCATCAGCTCTTTGAGCATGACAAATCTCCTGTCTCAACGTGGGCCTTGCGATCAATTGAGCCATCAAGGCTCCATCAGATCCAAACTGCCATCCAATCTGCTTCAGTGATAAAGCCGAGATAGTTTTTCGACTTAAGGCATCTGCTACAACATTAGCCTTACCCGGATGGTAGTCTACAATACAATCATAGTCTTTAAATAATTCCAACCAACGCCGTTGTCTCAAATTAAGTTCCTTCTGAGTAAGCAGATACTTCAGACTCTTATGATCTGTAAAAATTCTACACCTTTCACCATACAGATAGTGTCGCCAAATTTTTAAGGCAAACACTACTGCTGCAAGCTCCGATCATCATGGTAGGGTAATTATATTCATGAGTCTTTAGTTCACGAGAAGCATAAGCAACTACCTTCCTTCCCGCATCAAAACACAACCTAACTCAATCCCGGATGCATCAGTATACAGAACATACTCCTTACCAAAAGTAGGTTGAACTAATACAGGAGCTTCAGTAAGCATACATTTCAACCGATCAAAGCTACTCGACATCTATCGGACCATTCATACTTCACTCCTTTCCGTATCGCTTTAGTTAAAGGGATGCTATCACCGAAAACCCTTAACAAACCGACGGTAATAACCAGCTGCACCGAAAACTTCTCACATCTGTCACGTTCCTTGGTGACTTCCAATTAACAACCGCCTCTATCTTACTAGGATCAACTTTAATTCCTTCAGATGAGACAACATGCCCTAAGAATGATACCTCCTGAAGTCGAAATCACATTTACTCAACTTCATATAAACCGCCTTTCCCGCAGGTCTGTAATACAATTCAAGATGGTCAATATGCTCATGTTCATTCTTGGAATAGACCATGATATCATCAATAAACACCACAACAAACTGGTCTAGATAAGGCCTGAATACTCTATTCATCAAATCCATAAATGCTGCTGGAGCATTAGTTAACCCAAACGGCATTACTAGGAATTCGTAATGTCCATAACGGTCCTAAATGCGTCTTGATATATCCACATCCTTTACCCGAAGCTGATAATACCCCGATCGCAGATCTATCTTCGAAAACACTCCTGCATCTCTCAACTGATCAAATAGATCGTCAATCCTTGGCAGTGGATACCTATTCTTCACTGTGACCCTATTTAACTGTCGATAATCGATGCACATGTGCAGTGTACCATCCTTCTTCTTCGAGCAACACCGGCGCACTTACGGTGATACACCGGGTCTAATAAACCCTTATTCGAAGTTCTTGTAAATGTAACTTCAACTCCTTCAACTCAAGAGAGCCATTCTATACGGTTGCTCGGATATCGGGCGAAGCGAGCATAACTTCGATAGATAACTCCGCTTCTCTCTGGAGGAAGCCCATGTAGTTCCTCGGGAAAACATCCGAAACTCATTCGCCATGTAAATATCAAGCGTTTATCCTTACCACCTTCCTTCGGGAATCAAGTACAAACGCTAGATAAGCTTCACACCCTTTCTTAGAAGCTTTTGAGCTTGCATAGCGATACTACATTAGTTAAAGCACTTGTGCAACCACCATGAAATACAATCTCGATCGGTCGGGCCTCCTCAAGAAAACTATCTTAGCCTTACAACAATCATTCTTTGCCGATGTTTAGATGACCAATCCATACCCGTAATCAAATCAATTCGTGAAACGGTAATCTAATCAGATATGCTGCATACTCACTGCCTTGAATCATAACTGGAAAATTCCTAACCACCTGATTCACCAACACACTACTGCCCAGAGGACTAGTTACATGCATGTCATATTCTAACTGATCTATAAGTATCTCCTTATCAAACATTTCTCCAGCACAGATATATGAATGTGAAGATCCAGGATCAATTAATGCATACAATTCAGAACCAAAGAGAGAAACCATACCAGCAATGACATCTGGTGCATCCTGATCCTCACGAGCTTTCAGTGCATAAGCTCGAGCTGAAGCAGAAGGCACAGCTGGTCGATTCACAGTTTTTGAGTGCGAGCTCGAATTAGCCCTATTCTGATTATATCCACCTCGACCTCTTCCTCGACCTCTGTTCCCAACTGAAGCATGCGAAACGTCTCCACTAGCTTGTGCCATCCCGCATCGCCGGAGGGCAATTTGCAATCATATGCTCTGATCGCCACAACGAAAACATGCACCGTAGCTCTCCAAACAGACACCCCGATGGTGAATAGTGCGGTGTGGGCACTCTGAGCACTAGAACCTCGACCCCAGAGGAACCCCTACTAGAGGCGTCGGTGTAGGAAAGTTTTGTTGCTTTCCCCTCATCACAGATCTCTGAGCAACTCTCGGTGCAGATGAACTACTTTCCCGACTTCGTTTCCCCGAAGACTGACCTCCTTTATTAAAGCCTCTTCTCTGACTTCTTTCTTTCCTGATCGTCTCTTGTCTTTCTACTTTTATTGCAGCCTGTACCAACTGATGGTAAGTAACGTGTTGTAACATAGAAAATGCTGCCAGATACTCCTTGATCGAATCATGCAATCCCTCCTCAAATTGATGACATCGAAACTCTTCAGTCAGTACAGATTCAGGGGCATATTTACTGAACCGATTAAACTCCCGATCATACTCAGCAACAGACAAACTCCTCTGCTTAAGATTCAGGAATTGCTTCCACCGATCCTTTCTGTAAGCTTCCGTCACATACTTAGTTCTAAATTCTTGGGCAAAGAATTCCCAAGTCGAGGCACCGTGGCGAGGACTCAGAAACAAATTTCCACCATTCATAAGCAGCTCCCTGAAGAAGGGAAACAGCACAGTGAACCATCTGCTCTGCTGGACAACTAATCTCATCCAGTACCCTCTTCACCTTCTTAATCCAGAACTCGGCCCCTTCAGATTCCTCCATAGATGTCCCCGAAAATTCTTCAGCCCCATACTTCCTCAGTTGATCAATCGGAGCCTTAGGTGTTGTCATTCGATGCAACAAGGTCATCATATCCTGGGATAGCTTAATCAAAGCTTCTCCTTGAGCTAGAGGAGGAGGTGGAACCTCAGCTTCTCCTCGATTGACCCTTGATGGTCCTAGTGTTTCCGAACGTGTTTGCTCCAGCTGATTACTCTCAACAACTTCGTCAACAATCTCGTGAGATCCTTCCATCGTGCTTACTATAGACAAAACATGGGACACCGCATTAGGCCATAACACAACGTAAACACCAACAGCAAACAATAGGCAAGTATTTGTTAAACCAGAACCGCCTAAACCAGGCACTCTGATACCAAAAATGTAACACCCAAATACCTCCTGGGAGGATAAATGGATGTCATCCAAGACAGGACAAACAAATCAAAACGTTTCACACATGCATTTTTAAAAACTAAACGTAACACACATATAATACATCTCATAATTTCAAAAACAAATCGAAAGAATATTTACAGGCCTAAACAAACCAAACAAAATATATTTTCGCGCAACACAAAACTCAGACTCTTTTGGCCACTGCGGTTGACTTGTCCCAGTCCTTAATCTCTTAGCTCCGAACCTACACGGGGCAAATCCACCGTGCTAAGCATATAGTTTAGTGAGTAATAACTAATCTATATTAACCGATTTTAGAAAACAGAAAGAATGCATTTCAGAACAGATTTTTATACTAAACAGAACGACAAAACACATGAGATCCTTCAGAATCAGAATAATCAATCAGATATTAGAATACAGAACAAATCAAACTATAAATCCATGAATAGAAGTGGGTAACGGGACTTATATAGGAGATACCATAATTAGTATCAGCAGGAGAGACATATGTCTCGATATCAGGAGACACCAAAGTGTCAAATAACAGGAGCAGCTGCAGACCCTTCTAGGCATGCCTATTTACCCACAACTAGGACTTAACAGTTGTAAAACATAACAAGGTCATTTCATGTGCAGGCAAATAGCACTTCCAATAAATCAATCCTATACATCATCTAGGTGTACCTAAAGTACTTACACTGAAATTTTCTACCTATATTACGATCGAATTATCGACTGTATTACATTTACCTAAATCGCCTTAGTGTTTATTGTCCCGATAATATCCGGCGTTGGTCTTTCCTCTATCATAGGAACACGGACACAAATTATTATTGTGTTAATTACTTGTATGATAATCTGAGTATGATGCATGTTCATGACAAATTTCCGGATTAATCAACAACTCATAGTACCAAATGATCCATGAAGTTTGAGAAATTAGCATATCTGCAGTATTCAAATGAAAGCAAGTCTTTACCAATTAAAGCTGAAAATGTACAAATTACATTAATTCTCAAATGTTATGCAAATAAGTAACATAAAGATCATAGGACATGCTAAAAAGAGAAAAAGAGTGCGAGCTGAATCATTTAGCTCTATACTAAGAATGAAACAAAGATACATAATAATAAGAAGTAGACAAAAAAATAAAATAGCGGACAACATTTGAAATTTGGTTTTCGTCAAGAATCACTTGTGAGGTAAGGGATGAAGTAAATGATAGATGAGTGGTATCTATTTATAGAGCATTTTTGTAAACTAGCCGTTTTTGTACCGTTAACTAGCCGTTATTACCTAGCCGTTATACCTAGTCGTTATACATTTTTGGGTGAAAAATACGTATGACTACTATTCACAAATACATACAGTACTGTTCACAAATACGTACGGATCTTGCTCAAAATACATACTGATTCTCGTTCACAAATACATACTGATTCTTGAGCAAGACACTCATTCACCGACAACGATTAATCGCTCACAATTCACTATTCTACACTACCGTCAGAAAATAATGACTCTCAAAATAAATTGGCAACTCAAAACTAATCCTCCATTAATTTCTAAAAATATTTGAAGTATACAAAAATTACGAAAATTATAATAATCTTGTCCAAATCACTCAAGTTTCATTAAACCAATTAACTAAAAATGCCATGAATGCATGCCAAAATACTTATGCACAATTTAAGCCAATAGTTAATAAGTTAATAAGCAAATAACACTCATAATTCGTAATAAATTCCTTTAATATTCTAACCCCTAATTTGGGGCGTTACACAAAACGTTTCACACAGGTATTTTTAAAAACTAAACGTAACACACATATAATACATCTCATAATTTCATAAACAAATCGAAAGAATATTTACAGGCCCAAACAAACCAAACAAAATACATTTTCGCGCAACACAAAACTCAGACTCTTTTGGCCACTGCAGTTGACTTGTCCCAGTCCTTAATCTCTTAGCTCCGAACCTACACGGGGCAAATCCACCGTGCTAAGCATATAGCTTAGTGAGTAATAACTAATCTATATTAACCGATTTCGAAAAGAAAGAATGCATTTGAGCAGATTTTATACTAAATGAACGGCGAATACGGAGATCCTTCATAATCGAATAATCAATCGATATCGTAATACGTAACAAATCAAACTATAAATCCATGAATGAAGTGGGTAACAGGACTTATACAGAGATACCATAATTAGTATCAACAGAGAGACATATGTCTCGATATCGAGAGACACCAAAGTGTCAAATAACGAGAGCAATTGCAGACCCTTCTAGGCACGCCTATTTACCCACAACTAGACTTAATAGTTGTAAAATGTAGCAAGGTCATTTCATGTGCAGTGCAAATAGCACTTCCAATAAATCAATCCTAGACATCATCTAGGTGTACCTAAAGTACTTACATTGAAATTTTCTACCTATATTACGTCGGAATTACCGACCATTACTTACCTAAATCGCCTTTAGTGTTTATTGTCCGATAATATCCGGCAAAGGTCTTTCCTCTATCATAGAGAACACGGACACAAATTATTATTGCTTAATTATCTGTATGATAACTGAGTATGATGCATGTTCATGACAAATTTCCGGATTAATCAACAACTCATAGTACCAAATGATCCATGAAGTTTCGTAAAATTAGCGATCTGCAGTATTCAAATGAAAGCAAGTCTTTACCAATTAAAGTGAAAATGTACAAATTACATTAATTCTCAAATGCTATGCCAATAAGTAACATAAAGATCATAGGACATGCTAAAGAGAAAAAGAGTGCGAGTGAATCATTTAGCTCTACACTAAGAATGAAACAAAGATACATAATAATAAGAAGTAGACAAAAAAATGAAATAGCGGACAACATTTGAAATTTGGTTTTCGTCAAGAATCACTTGTGAGGCAAGGGATGAAGTAAATGATGGAGGAGTGGTATCTATTTATAGAGCATTTTTGTAAACTAGCCATTTTTGTACCGTTAACTAGCCGTTATTACCTAGCCGTTAGACATTTTTGGGTGAAAAATACGTATGACTATTGTTCACAAATACATACGGTTACTGTTCATAAATACGTACGGTTAATGTTCACAAATACATACGGTACTGTTCACAAATACATACAGTTACTGTAGCAAGACACTGTTCACCGACACTGACACTGTTCACAATTCATTTAACCTTCGACTTCCGACTCTGAAACTTCTTCTTTTTTTTTTCACCTTCCTTTAATTTCTTCACTTTACAACTAACCTATTTAGTAATTCTAACCTATCAGAATTATCCTAATCTTCAAACATGATAAATCTAAACAAAACAAAAACAAAGATATAAATCGCGTATGATAAACTAACCGTCAATTTCTACTTACCAGCTTTCTAAAGAAAACGCCAATAGCAGGTGGTGGTGAGTGAATGACTTCGCTATCTCTACTGATGGATGGGTAAAGGAGGCATTCGGTGAGGAATAAACGATAATGTTCGATTTATATCGTTGCGTTTAGGTTTGGATGCGATACAACTAATAAATAGCTAATAGGTCCAAATAGTACTAAATAACCAAAAACATTGTTATGAATTCTTAGTTATAATAATTAACCAACAATTCCAGAAAACTTTCGAAAATTTACCAAAATTCCGTCAGAAAATAATGACTCTCAAAATAAATTGACAACTCAAAACTAATCCTCCATTAATTTCTAAAAATATTTGAAGCATACAAAAATTACGAAAATTATAATAATACTGTCCAAATCACTCCGAAGTTTCATTAAACCAATTAACCCTAAAAATGTCATGAATGCATGCCAAAATACTTATGCACAATTTAAGCCAATAGTTAATAAGTTAATAAGCAAATAACACTCATAATTCGTACTAAATTCTTTTAATATTCTAACCCCTAATTTGGGGCGTTACAAGATATCTAACCTTTGTTGGGGGGAATTTAGTGACTTAGAGAAGTAAAAAACAAGGAGTAATAGTTAGATCTAGTACAGAAGCTGAATATTGTGGCATAGCAGTAAGAGTTTATGAATTGTTGTGGATTAAAAATCTCTTGGAAGAAATAGGAATTAAGTTTAATCAACCTATGAAATTGTATTGTGACAATAAAGCAGATTGTGACATAGCTCACAGTCTAGTTCAACACGATAGAACCAAGCATGTGGAGATCGATAGATATTTCATTAAAGAAAAAATTGAAAATGGCATCATTACAGTCCCTCATATCTGTTCAGGTGAACAACTCGTCGATATTCTCACAAAGGTAGTGACAAGTCCATTATTTCACAAATTTATCAAGGAAATTGGAATAGAAGACATTTACTCTCCAACTTAGGGGGAGTGTTGAGTAAATCAGTCAATAAAGTTGGAGAATAATCAGGAGAATAATCGAGATCAAGACCTATTTATTATGAGATATCAAAATATATATTACTTCCTTTTGTATATATCTTCCTTTTTTGTATATATCTTCCTGGTCAGGGACTGTATATATATATATGTAGAAATGTAAAGTGTTTGAAATATATGAAAAACGCTACTTTTCCATTCACGCTTCAATAGCGTGAGGGTGAGACGGTGAGAGAAAACGAGCAAGGAAAGAGAACAGAAGAGTCTGGAGAAAATGAAGAATGAGACGTGAGACAGTAAAATGTCGAAGGCAAAATGGGCATTAAAAAAATTATCAATTAATTTGGGTGAAATGCTCCTATAGAGGGGCTTATTTAAAATCAACTGGATGGGTTGAATCAACCAATTCGAGCTGAATTAGCCAACCTAACCAGCTCTTTACCAAACAACCCAATTAGCTTTTTTATAAAGTCAACAAATTAAAATGGGTTAATCAGCAAAAAAAGAGCTTATCAGCTTTTCACCAAACAAGGCCATAATGTAACCTATTATTAAGAGGTTCAGGCTTGGGATTAAATTGTTTTATGATTGTTGGCAAGTAGGTGAATCAAATGCTCCCTCTAACTCCTTACTTTATCTCGCTGAATCAAATGTTTTTCAATATGCTTATCAGTTTTTTTAGATGAAGTAACTTTTATTAGTTGCAATGTCATCTAATCTTTGTTAAATTTCTCTTATTTTTCGACCAACTATATGACGAAGACCAACATCACGCATAACAAATCAAATGAAGCAAAAGATGGAAAGTACCTTGTCCAACAGAGGAATGAGATCGGAACAGTAGTGTCGGTGTTATAAATCAACTAAAAATGTTAAGAAACATTATAAAATTGAAAATTATTTACACAAAGCATTATACTTACTAATTTAGTATATTTTTATATGTTAATTTATAAAAAAATATATTAAATTAGTAAGTATAATGCTCTGCCAAGGAATTCGTCCATAAGAAATCAAAGAATAAGCCATAAACTTAAAAAGATTATCATATTGAGATGGGGCACAATTATTTATCATTCATTCATCCATTCATCCCTACTTGAATTTCTAAAAGCCCTACTTATGACGTTAATGTACATGATACAGATAATCATTGAATAAAGTTGTGATAATCATTAACTAAAGTTGTTGTACCAATCTCTTTAAGAATAGCTCTAGATAGTTTCAGTTATGTAATTGTTGTACTACTTACTCTCTTGAGAAACCCAGTGGGTTGACATAAGTGATGCATATTTTCGTCGCTTAACCAAGTGGTTCCGGGTTCGATCCCTATCTTTGGAAATGCAACAAACTCCTAAGCTAACTATAGCCTCCATATGGGATGTGTCACACATTGAAGGAGGATTAGTCACCGGCCTCAGTCCAATGGACACCTTATGGGAGATTTAAAAAAAATTCTTACTCTCTTAAGAATCAAATGCTCCCTCTAACTCCTTACTTTGTCTCGCTAAATCAAATGTTTTCCAATATGCTTATCAGTTTTTTGAGATGAAGTAACTTTTATCGGTTGCAATGTCATCTAGTCTTTGTTGCAGTTCCTGAAAAAATAATGTTGTGGCTACATGAAGGAAAGGGTATTATATTAACCAGCCTTTATACATACTTGGAAGTTTTCAGTTTTTGTAAGAAGGAATCAACAAGCTCTTTCTTTCTCATATTTTGTTTCCTCTCTTGCAGTTTGTTTACGGTATTGACGATACCCTTTTATCTAACACTTCATGATATGGTGTGTAAATCAAATCATTTTGATGCTACAAAGGGGTCTAGAACCATTTCTGCATGATCTCTCGCTAAAGGAGGAAGGCCCTAAAACCCTAGCTAGTTCCGGATCCTTGCTATATGAAGAAATATAAGAAACTTCAATGCCTTCTTTGCTCGTTTGGGATGTGGCATAATTGTGATTACTCCTTATAAAACTGTTATGAACAGGATTGAAAGTAACATATTTTGGCTTGGCAGAAGCAGTTTCCATGTGCTATATATTCGTAAACATTGCACTCGTTCTTTCACATCCTCAGCCATCATAATCCCTCTTCAAGTATTTCTCTTCTCAAGTCTCTATACAATCCAAATCATGATGAGCAAATTAGCAACCATACTTCGTTTTGTGTTTGAATTCGTCTGGTAAATGTAGTTTTCGTGAAAGAACTTCAATTTCAACACTTTCATGTTAAGTTCTTTAACTAAATTCTGTAAAAATTCTGCACGACTGATGAAGGTGACCAATGGAGAGGTGAAACAGGGGAGAAGCTGCAAAATCTTCATCTACAGAAGCAGAACAGACTGCAAACATCAACTTTGCATGTGATCATTTACTGAGCTGCGAAAAGATACAACCACATGGCTCTTGCTACTATCCCAACACTGCAATCAATCATGCCTCGGCTGCAATGAACCTTTACTACCACCAATATATGCGCAAGCACTCATGGAACTGCGACTTTGGAAACTCTGCTCTTTCCACCATCTCTGACCCCAGTAAGATTATTGATAATCATAACTCTAAAACACCATCACAAAGACAAACACAAAACTATAAGATGTCTGCAGGCTATGATAACTGCACATATGCTTCATGACTGCACTAAATCAAACCCCTGACGCTTTCAGAGGCTTTTCTGAAATTTAGATTATGCAATAGTAGTGGAAGAAGAACCTTTCATCTAAATTATGATATGTCTATGTATTCCATCATCCAATCTCCCAATTACTTGTGTACTTTTATGATATAAAAAAATAATTTATTTAATAAATTACTAAAATAATAGCTGCGTCGGTCCGTGAGTAAAACAGTAGACATTTATGTCCAATGGGAAAAGTTGCTCTGTCCCTGTGCCATGTCCCTGAATTATTGCATAGTACATGAACTGGATGCCATTAACCTCTCTTTTGAAAATTAAAATGCACGTGTCAATCAAATTGTATTTATTAGTTAATTTAAATTTATCAAATAATAATTATGAAACTGTAAATATAATTTGAATTAATTCATCAACCATATTGAAACGTTATTTTCTAATATCATTAATGGTTAATTATAAAAAACTTAAACTTTCGTCAATTTTTAATTAAAGCTCAAACTTTAAAATTAACAATAAAATACTTAAACTTTCAATTTTTTCAATTCTAACCCAAAATTAAAAAGTAACAATAAAATATTCAAATTTTCAACTTTTCAATACTTGTCCGACGTTATCTGTTTATGTTAAGTTTGTTTACGTGACTTTGTTACATGTTTTAGCAATTTTAACTATTAATTCGTGTCAACAAAAATAATAACAATAAATACTTAAGCTTTCAATTTTTTAATTATAACATGAGCTTCAAAAATAATAATAAAATACTCAAATTTTCAATTTTAAAAATTTTAATCGAACATTAGTGTTTCTTTTAAGTTTATTGGCGTAACTTTGCTACATGTTTTAAAAACTTTAACTATTAATACTTATTAACAAAAATTAATAACAGATTAAATCACATAATTAAAATAATATCGTTGTTTAAAAATGACCTAAATCAGATTATGCAACCCGACGACTTTACGCTTTGATTTCTGTTTTTATTTTCGTTTTCAGGTTATTCTCTCAATGCTCTCACCCTTCGATTATCAGATTAGTCAGTTTTGACATCCTCACATTAAGGGCATTAGGAAAGCGAACTAAAAACGAATAATTTATTAGATAGTACACTGTAATATAAGAGTAGTTTAAGGCGTCAGAAGAACAAACAATAAACGAAAAGGTTGAGGGCATTGGAAGAACAATAGATAACATCGAGTAAGAATTGAAGAAAATTGAAAGCTTAAACATTTTATTGTCATTTTTAAAATTTGAGCTATAATTTAAAAATAAAAATTTGAACATTTTATTGCTACTTTATTAAGTTATAGCTATAATTAAATAATGGACGAAAGTTTGAGTTTTTTTGTTAATTAACCTTATGATTTATTAACACAATAACAAAGTTTTAAATTGCAAATTGCAGTTATTATTATTATTATTATTATTATTATTATTATTATTATTATTTATTTTGATATTTTTATCTAAATTTCCTAGTATTTTTATTTTTACTTTTATTTCATTCATTCATTTATTTTATTTTATAATTTTATGGTTATTTATTTGTTTATATTTTATTTGTATCCTTTTTTATTATTTTTATTTATATATGTGAGTCATTTGATAATGACGTTTATATTAGTTAGGGATAAGGTTGCATACTACAGAACTTCCTGACTCAATGTTCCAACTAAATTTATAATTGACAATGTTGTTGTTGGTAAAGTTTATTTTATGACTATATTTGTAATTTTATGTTTTATGATAAAATAAGAAATTGTTTAAGTGATTTTATAATAATTACCTTTAATATTATCTAAACTATTCTTATAAATGCTAAATTTTATTTATATACAAAAATCTTATGTAATATTTACTTAATAATTATAAAATTATCATTAAAATTCAACTCTCATTTTATAAAAACATTTAATTTTTATTTATTTTAATAAATATTGATATATAAATAAATTAAATTATTTGATTTTGTAAATTAATAAATTTTAAAACAAAAATAAATAAATTAAAATTTATTTAACAATTTTTTAATTAATTTTAAATTTTTGATACGTAATAATAATTTTAAATTATTTAAAATTATTTAATTTTAGTAAAATATATTTTTAAAATTTAAAATTTTTATTTTATATATTTAATTTTCGTAAGTCCGTTCAAAAATGCACAAAATTCCTCGCTTCTCCACGTGGGCCCCGCAAGTTCCATTTCTTCTTCCAATATCACGCGTGCTCTGTCATCCAACGGTCAGCCTCTCATCCGCATAACACGGGATTGTTTCTCGACGGCCCAGATTATCGGTATTTGACACTTACGTTTGTCAGAAAATTGCACACCTTCCCACCATTAAAGAAAAATATATCCTTCACTACCAAAAAGTCGAACTGAAAAGAAGTCTTATTAATGATAGCTTTCACTCACAAGTCACAAGTCACAAGTCACAAGTCACAAGTCACAAGCGTCGTCAGTTACATTTCCTTGAATCCTTAGGTTTGTGGTTGTTTGAAGTTCTTATGTTTTTGTATTGCATGTCTATGTAATTGTTGTTTATATGTTGCTTTTGGGTTTTTCAGATATCTTGCACTTTTGGTTTTGTTGTGCTTTGAGGGTGTTAGGCTTCTTTGTTTTTGTGTTTCAGGTTGTCAAGTTGAGAACTATTCTTAAGTTGGCTCTCGTGTGTTGATTCGTTAGTGTTAATGGACTTCTTTAATACTTTTTTTTTATCTGCTTGATGTATGTCCTGTTTCTTTTATGGTTACGGAGTTGGAATGAAGTTTCGTTTTTGATTTCTGGTTTTGGACTTGAAGTTTTTTTCTTGTAAGGTGAAGGGCATGCTTCTCAGGCTCCAAAGTTGAGGAAGTGGTTTGTGTTTGTTTGTATATTTGTTGTGTTCTTGATGACCATTAAGCAGCTTAGGTGGGTACCGACCATGGCATTTCTGCTTGTATTCATTTTGGTGTCATGTTATTTATTTTATCGTCTTTTTGTTTTTGTTCTTATTTTCAGTTCAGACTGATTTGGTGTGATTTAAAAGAAATTGGGATTGAAGAAGAACAGCAAGATGCCCTGGGATTCCTCTCCCGTGGATTACAGCAGGAAATGCATCCGTTTGGTGGTCTTCTTTCTTGTCATCCTGTAATTGAGTTCGGTAAGTCTCTCTTTCTATTAGTATTTTCTGTTTCATGAGTTGTTCCTCATACATGTTTATATGCACGAGTTCTTGGTGATATCCCTTTAATGCTATGGGTGCATATATTGTTTTTCTTTTCTTTTTAGGTTTTGCTCTTTCCAGGTGAGGTTGATAAGTGGGTGTGTCTTTTATCCTATTAATCATTGTTCATGAAGGTCTAAATTTAATACTGGGAATTTGTGTCTACTCCTTGTGGTAATACTTCAGCTCATTCTTGTTTTTCCAGGGGGGTTCGTTGTGGTCTTGGAGTAACTTCTGGGTTGATTGTTATTCAAAAGCGGCTTGAGGAGTGAGAATGTACATTGCATTGTCCATAAAGAGACACAGAGCTGTTGATGAAATAGGGAAGGTTAAAATGCTCGTCGGGGTTCCTGGACATTGCCAAGTGATGCAATTTTGTCAGGTATAAGTATCGTCCTCTTTTCCAGGACAGGAAAGTGGACACTCACGCTTGCTCCTATTGCTATTGTTTGTATATGGATGTATTGTCATTGCTAGTGATGGTTCAAAAGTTCAATCATATCTACTTATGATTCTTCTAGCACTAAGACATTTTGTTCTCAATGGTGCCTTCCTAATAATTCACAGGGGTTTCCATTTTGTCTTGCAGGCTGAGTATTTCCGTCAGTTGCTTAAACCTGTTACGTAGTTAGTGTTTCAGAACAGACTGGGCTATTTAGAGTTGGGAGGACTGGTTTTTGGTTATGCTCATACCTTTGAAGGCAGTTTACTTAGCTATTTGGCCAGGATGGCAAAAAACTGATTAGCTGATTTTCTGGAAGTCCAAGATCGACAGTGAAGTAAGAATTATTAACTCAAGTGCAATAAGCCTTATTTTTCTTCTGAACTTTTAGTTTGATAGACAAGCTGAGATGCAGAGAGACCGAACATTTTACACCCGAAACTCACAGCCTCAATGTGAAAATCAAATGGGGAATGCTTACATGCATTTTCCCTCATCGTCTTCGTTCCCTGCAGATTTAACACCTCCTGCAGGACACTCAACTCCCTTACATGGCCTTGCGAGTCATCCTTCCGAGGTTTTGCCAAGGAATCTCGTTATATTTGATCAGAACACTCATCAAAGCCAGATTATGTTCCATCCTGCAATGGCCCGAACATTCGGTGGTCCTGCCACAGAAGTTAGTCCCTGTTATATCCAAGGGAATTTTCAGACAGATGTCAATCTTGTGGAGAGAGAAATGGTGTTACTGAAAGAGGATTCAGACGATATTGATGCGTTGCTAAGCTTGGAAGAGGAAGAGGAAGATGATTATGAGGAGGAAGAGGTCAGCACTGCACGGACTTATGGAAGTAATTCTCCTGATTCTTACTCGACTGGTGGTTCTAAACCCTTGAAGAATGAATCTTCTTCCTACAAGTCCTATGGAGGTGGTAGCAGCTCTAAAGGTGAAAGGAAACGGCAGAAAATGAAAATGATGGTGAAGGAATTGAGAAGTATTGTACCCGGCGGGGACCAGATGAATACTGTTACTATTTTGGATGAGGCTGTTAGATACCTCAAGTCTCTTAAATTTGAAGTCAAGAAGCTTGGAGTTGGAAATTTCAGGAACTAATTAAGCTTGAATCCAAGCCATGGACCTCCATTTTCTAACCACGACCACCATGGAGTTGCTGTTTGCTTGTTGATCGTAGTCTTTAGAATATCTGCTGCGGTATTGAATAAGGAGAAGTGTTAAGATTTTACTTGCAAACTATTATGACAGGCTTGCTACTTCTTGAGTTGAATTGGCAGTGTTGAACACTAGCCCCGTGCTTATTGCTTGATATGCTTCTTTTGTAACCTAGGCATCTTCTTATCTTGTTGAGGCTTGTATTTCATAAATGATAATAGATCACAGTTGTATGATGCTTCCTAAGATGTGTGGCCGGAAAAGTAGGCGTTCTTAGCATCTCGTGAATGCTTAATGGCTATTTACTCATTTCATGTCTGATGCATTCCCAACTTATTTCATTTCGTATGGTCCAAGTTTAGTATACTTTTGAAGCGAGGAAAGTGGTTTCTGTACCGCCCCCGTTACTTTATGTGAGTGAGCATGACTTACTACCCAAATCTCTGCCACTTAGTAATAAAGTTTTAGCCTTTTCATACTACCGGGCACGGATGTCACTATCATGCATGAATGGTGCTTTTCTTCTTATCACAACGTGCTTCTGCTGAAAGTGGTGACAGTGGAGCACAACCAAGCCCTTGACTAGCTAACTTCCCATCCTTTCTAAGGCTCATGAGCAAGCAACTAATCAAGAACCCAACTTTCTCAAGTTGCATAGTTTCAAGGTCTTCTGGTACCATTAGTGCTGTATTTCTGGGATTTTCAAAAGCATACTATGTGATAATTACAGAATGGTTTAGGTGATTTCATTGAAGCACCTAGATCATCTACTTCTATGAGTGCACCCGCCTAAAATCTTGGATCATAATGGAGTAAAACTAAATGATGGCTAGCACAAACCAAGAAGTTGACTTTGAGACTGTTTTGCGGAAACAAGCTGAATGTATCCAGCGAACAGATGCTTAAAGAAAGTTCTAGTTTCAGCATCATGATTCCTTTGTCTTGTGAAACTCGAAACGATCGGCTATGGTCTCCATTACTATCATTCCTCTTTGTCTCTATCCCAAAAGACGGGAGAACAAAGACACTGTCACACAATACTTCGTAGCAACCGCCAGCCTGCCAGGTCTGACAAGGCAACGGGTCAATGGTAAAAGGTGTTTTCAAGTAGCAGAAACAACAAATAAGTTAACTGAAGAACTCTCTTATTACGAAATATGCATGTGATGATCACATTTACATAAAATGACTCGATTGCCTTTCATCTAACAGCTAGAGTTTAAAGAAAATCTGAAACCCTACTTAATTATTGGAAGCTAGCTAGAAAAACCTTACTAAAAAAGAAAAAGAGAAGAACTAGACTAACAAGGAAGGATTTCAACGGGGAGAGAAACAAGATCATCCCCAATAACTATAGTGTGAGTGCCGGCGGCCAAAATTCTGTAGGCACTGAAGTCTATCAACTGAAAGCTCTTGCAAACATTAATGTCGAATTCTACTGTAGCAGATTCTCCAGCTTTAATGAAAACTCTTCTAAATGCAATAAGTTCTTTGATGGGAGCTTCGGCAATTCCTTCTGGGGCCTTGTGGTAAACCATCACTACTTCACTTCCATCGTATGACCCCACGTTTTGTACAGAAACTTTGATCTTGACAGTTTCGTGACAACTTAAATGTTCATTGATCACAACTCCAGGGCATTCAGGTTTGTCTACTCCGCACTTATATTCTAAGTCCTGGTAACAGGGTTGGAATTTTTCCAACTTTACATGCACAGAACATGGTTCCGTCAGCAAACTGTAATTGAACTTAGTGTAACTCAGTCCATAACCAAAGGGATAGACTGTTGAACCATTGAAAAATTTGTAGGTTCGACCCGGATACCCTAACTCATCAACTGGCCTCAATCGCATGGCTGTAATAGGTATCATATCAACGTAGCTATTTTCATACCAGGTAAGCGGAAGCCTTCCACCTGAAATGCAAATAAACATGAAAGTTAAGATTACGGCAAGAAAATGTATATGCATGTATCACTGACTAATCACAAGCAGTAACCTGGATTATATTTGCCAAAGATGACATCTGCTATAGCGGCGCCACCTTCTTCTCCAGGATATCCAGCCCATATAATAGCTTTAATGTTAGGGTGGTTCTTAGCAAAAGTGATGTCTAGCCCTCCTGCAGAGAAGAGAACAAGAATTACAGGGCCTTTGCAAGAATCGGCAATCTGTTTGATAAGTTCTGGTTGGAAATTAGGTAGGAGAAGGTTGGATCTGTCCCTGCTCTCTGCCTCGATTGATAAATCAATGCCCATCACTAAAATGGTTGCATCGTGCTCATTCATAATCTTCAAAGCTGGAGGGAAGAGGTTTGCATCGCCGCAATTTACATCCCAGCATCCCAATGCAGAGTCCACACTCGCGTATCGACTCAAACCTTCAAAAGGAGTTGTGTAACGACATGGCGTCCCTTCATAGTTGCCCAGCATTGTTCTTGTAGCATTCACAAATTGACCAATCAGGGCAATGCTTTTGCATTTATCGGTCTTCAGTGGCAAAGTTTGATCATCGTTTTTAAGAAGGACAATTCCCTCTCTTGCTGCTTCGGTAGCAAGCTCTATACTTTCTGCAGTGCATATGTCCTTTTTCCCAAGACACTCGTACTGTGGACTTCCATCAAAGAAGCCCAACCTCATGAGCACAACGTAGAGATAAGTCAAAGAAGTGTCTATGGTTTCCTCCCTAACTTTCCCTTGTCTTACTGAACTTTCAGTTGATGAGGGATAGAACTTTCCACAGTCCAAATCCAAACCTGTTAATAAACAAAGAAAGAAAATTCATCAAAAGTATTCATTCCATTAATATCCAAACAAATGAATTCACTTACCTGCTTTGAGTGTTTGCGCAACTGCATCCTCTGGTGCGTCACCTAGCCAGTGCTGGGCATGGAGCATGACTTCAATGGAGTCACAGTCAGATACTATATATCTGATGATTAAGAAGAAGCATAGTTCAACATACTGGCATGCTGCAAGTCAATACAATAAAATCATATATAGAAATAAATAATCATTACCCATGTAAATTCCAATCTCTTCGGACGGTTTGGTTTAAGAGTTTAGGGTCGGCACATGATGGTATTCCGTTCACTTTATTATAAGAGCACATAACACTGCTCACGTCGCCATCCTTCACGCACATTTCGAAAGGTCGAAGGAAGGTTTCAACCATATCTCGTTCTTGGACCCTAGCATCAAAATCATATCGTTGGACTCCTTTCCAGTTGTCGACGTCATAGGCAGCGTAGTGCTTGCAACATGATGAAACTTTGAGAGGTCTGGTGTTCAAATCTTGATGTTCCTCAGTTCCTTTAACATCTTGAAGCCCTCTGACATAATTTGTTGCGTAGGTTCCAACAACAAATGGATCTTCACCAGGCGTTTCAAGGGCCCTTCCCCATCTGGGATCTCTCACTACATTGATGTTAGGACTCCAAAAAGTTAGTCCAGCACGACCGAGGTTATACATAGCCCTTGCTTCTGTTGAAACAACCTGCAAAACGGGATAATTTAAAATTAGAAAAGGTATTTAGAGAGCATATGAAATCAAAGACTGTAAACTCAAATTACCTCTCCAATGTTTTTCCATAATGATTCGTTGAATGCAGCTGCGGTGAGGATTACTGGGGGGAAGCTTGTTGCTCCAGGAACGACAGAATCGAAGAAAGTTCCTGGACCTACATAGGACACACCATGAAGAGCCTCCGACCACCATTCATATCTAGGTAGCCCTAATCTCGTAACCCCTTCAGCATTGTTTCCAAGTTGATTGACCTTTTCTTTCAGTGTCATATGTTTGACCAAATTCCTGGCCCTAACCTCAAAGGGAAGGGACGAGTCACAGAATGGAAACTGTGCCATATTCAATCCCAGGAGAGCATACCTCTTGGGATCACAAACATACGTGAAATTTGAACCTGTAGGTGTTGCAAAATCCTGTCTCGCTTCAATGGTTGAATAAAGCAAGAAAACAGTGAAGAGATAGATGAAGGTCGTGGTAATGGATGCAGCCATTTTTGCCATGGCCAGTCTTTGATTATTTCTGATGATCGAAGGCATGCGGCACACACATGCACACCCTGCTTTTTATAGAGTGCATATACGACTATCTTCGTTTTTGTTATTATCTACGAAATCTAGACTATCCCATTATGATCTTTCTGATTGTATTACGACTATCTTTCGTTTTTGTTATCATCTATGAAATCTGGACTATCTCAGTTATGATCTTTCTGATTTTCAATTTTCATGCATCATTATTCATATATGTATAGCATTAGATAGCTATCTTGTGTTTCAATTTCAAACATAAGATAACATTAAGCGGATCCATGTTTTTTCATAATCATTAAGGTCTATTCTTATTAGAATCTCAACCAAAAAATCAATTTGAACTAAGTTCCATTTTTACTTTCCAATAGAAATATATGATATTAACGTTAGGATCAATGGAAACGACTTCTTTCCTGTTCAGCTGCTCGATCTTCTTTTCTCTCAACCTTTCAAATCTGCTTCTTGTACAGAATCTCTTCGCTTTATTTTAATTAAAAAATTAATTACAGCTATAATTACTAATCACTTTAATTTAATTTTAAAACTTATATTTATCAAATTAATTACTAATTACTATATATTATTTAATATATTATATTAATTTTTTTATCAAACTTATATTATTTGAAAAATCTTATAATATAATAAAATTAACTCCAGTTTTATAGTATAGAAGGATAAACTAAATCGGGTTTAATTATAAATATAGCACATCTTTCAAGTTGAATTATCATGTAAGAACATATAATTAATCATTGTTCTTAGTTTGTTTGTATTCTTAAATGACTTTGAATTCTTATATAAATTCATGGATCTTGAACTATTTGATATATTTCTACTCATGATTTAGTCAAAATATATCAAATTCTCTTTTTTAAACGCATTTTCAAACAAAAATTATTTATATCGTATTTGAATCACCATCAGAGCACGGTTGTACTCCTAATATATGACAACAACACCATTGACAATTATGTTATAGGAAGGGGTAGTGGTACACTGCTGAAACCAATGAATAAAGAGGGTTGGGAATCCAAAAGCATGGGAATCAAAAGCTTTTTGTAGGTCTATTTTGATGGTGCAATCTTACCAGACTCTCCTATGGTAGTTTTTCAATAGCTTCTAAATTAATTCTATGTTTGTTTCAACTTTTGGAATCTCTAAATGTACTTTTTTTATAGCAAAAATAATTTTTTTAATAAAAAAAGTAGTACTTTTTTTACAGCAAAAATAATTTTTTTAAAAAAAAAAATATTTAGCTGAAAATTTCAAAAGTCCTTTTGAAGTAGAAATAATTTTTTTAAAAGCCAAAATATAACTTTTTTAGAAGCTAAAATTTGAAGCTTGTAAATTTGTCACCAACGGATCTATCTTGCACAAAAGTATCCTAGGCTGGATTAATGATATGAGGAAGCACTAACTTTAACTGTTGGCTAAAAGTTTGGCATAATTTTGGAGAGTGTATTATAACATGATATTAGCCTATAATCTTCCTAAGAAGCTGAGTTTCTAGCTTTAAAGACTAAGTAAATATAGGTTTTATTCCAAAATTTAAGCATTTTACCCTTAAAGAAGAGCTTTAGGGTAGTATTACAAACTTGAGGTTTTAGGGTATCCCAAATCTTATGGAAGAAGAGACCATTAAGCTCATCAAAACCTAGAGCTTTGTTTGGATTTAGGCAAAAGACTACCTTTTCTATCTTTTATATAAATAGGGTGAGTTAAGAAAGCGATACTAATTTGTGATTATTGAAAGTTTTCTTTCTACATTATGACGAATTTTACTTAAAATAAGTCATTTATTTGCTTCATCTGTATGGTTATTGTTATATTCAAAATCTGAATGTGCACAAATAATTTACAAATGATTCATAATTTATATATGATTTATGCCTTTGATATTTAAATTTTAAAAATGAAAAACTTAAATAGTAAGCATGCATAGAGTCATTTGGGAGTCGGTAAGCTATGAGGGCTTGCATACCAGCCATTAGGCCGCTTGGATTGACAGTCTATGCGATCCGATTAGAAGATAGTGATCCATTTCTACGAAACACCACAACAACTGTGTTGTTTGGTGGGTTTAGAGTGCAGTGCAAAAAAGAGCCCAAAACAGGAAGGCTAACACAAGTTGGGTTCAGAGTCCAGTGCAAGAAAGAGCTGAAAACAACCCATCAAACATATCAACTTTTCGCAGAAGTGGATCACTATCTTCTAACTGGATCGCATGGGGCTGGAGAAACTATAGCTTCTACAGTATTGTGCTAGGGATTGAACACATGAGGAGATTACTCGGACGCAAGAAAGTAACAAGATCTGTATAGTTCTGTCCAAGGAATTTTAGACCAGCTAAAACAACCAAGCTTGTTATCACTGTAGACAGGAAGAATCTTCGAGTCATGTAGTACGTGACTGCATTTCCTTCCTACCACATGCAGTGTCCGCGGATTATTTTCAGTAGGCCGTCTCGGGAGTGGCTCCTCCACAATCTCCAACACCACCATCAAATTTTTGGACAAGATTGGGCGATCTTTTTCGGCATTACTTGCTGGTTCTTGTAATAATGGAAGAATAAGTCTCTCTTCGATACACAATTTACTTGGTCTTCCTCACTTCATTCCCTTATTTTGTCTTATGTTATTTGGTCTTCCTCACTTCATTCCCTTATTTTGTCTTATGCAGGTATCCTCCGTGACTCAATCAAGTGGCAAAGTCGAGCAGTTCCTACTGAACCTCAACCCCATCAAGAACGTCACATCGGCTGGAGCAAGCCTCCCACCGGTTAGATCAAGTTCAATACTAATGGAACATCCAAACGGTCTTCATCTACAGCCACAACAGGCGGTCTTCCACATGATAGTGCAGGACACTTGCTAAGTAGATTCTTGCAGCATATCAATTGGTGCTCTCCTACGGAAGCAGAACTCTAGGGTGTCTACACTGCACTGACACTGGCGTGAAATTTGAGTCATCGACGGATTGAACTTGAAGTTGATTCTACAGGGATTTCTGATATCCTCTCTTCTTCCGATCGGTGATCCAAACATCTTCATCCCATTGTTTGGACTTTGGAGTATCCATGAGTTGTTCACCAGGAACTAGACTCTTGTTTATCGTCATGTTTTTCGAGAGAGCAACAGATGCATCAACTAGTTAGTAAACTATGCTCGTCATTTTGATGTAGGCGTCACATTTTTTCTTACCTCACTCATTAAGTGTCACCTTATCTTATTAGAGGATTTGTCGGGAATCTGTTTCCTTAAACTAGTTATGTAATCGCTCTGTTCGTTTTCTTTTATGCAAAAAAAAAAAAAAAAGTTTCAGAAATATGCGCACAGAAATATGATCACTTCACGTGAGACAAGTTTTCGGTATCTGGGTAAGTCCCAAAATGAATCTGTGACATGTTTCCCTGAGTTGGGGGCTCATTTTCTCGGGCTGGAGACGGTAGAACAATGAATCGAGAAGGTTGATATGAATAGATTAGATGCCAAGAGAACAGAAGTCTGAAAAGTAATAATCAAACACAGAACAATAGGCTCTTTCATTGTCTTCCAAGATATATGCATTCAATATTACTACGCTTTTCCACACTTAAGGCATAAATATTTATTATGGCAAGAACAATCAAAGAAACAAGATAGACCTTTTGTTTTGCCGTTAAAGTTCAAGCCTTGAACATTTGTTTTCACTCGAGATAGAATGGTTTTCTGACATTAAAAGCTACACTGAGATTAACTTCATCGATTTATACGGTAAAAGCAATCTCATCAATCTTGCACCAACATGAGATCTGAAAAGATACGATAATACAAAACTTTATTCCTATTTTAAGTAAAGCAATTTGATACACAAAATCTACAAAAGTACATTTATAGATTTTAAAGTATATTTATAGATTTTTTATATAAAATCTACAAATGTACTTACAAATATTTTCAATGTTTTAAAATCGAATTTAAAGTTTAAAAGATTCAACTGATATTACATCGTCAAAAATCAGCTAAAATTAAATAAAATAAATAAAAGACGATCCAAAAATTTGTCTTTAATTTGAATTTTAATTAAAAATAGTGTTAAATAAATATTAATTGACTTATTTTGATTTTAAAGAACTTATTAATTTATATAAATTGACCGATTAATTATTTTTAGCAACAAGAATTATTGAAGTAAATTGAACCAAAATCTAAAAATTGAACCGAAAATTGAAAAATAAAAAAGTTGATTATTATCTAAAGGTATGTTCAGTTCTCCTTTCTATCCAAAATACTTAAACCATCCAAAGTAAAGTAAATTTGGTTTAAATTGTTGTATGAAATCATAATATCAATGATTAAAAATCAATTCAGCCTCTCTATTCATAAAAATTTTGAACCGTCTAATTTTTCAGTTCGATTTACTTTAATATTTTTGTTAAAACTGATTAATTAATTAATTAATTAATCAATTTTCATTAACTAACAATTTATTAATTAGTCGAGACATTTCACATAAACAACTTAGGCTGTGTTTCGTTGGACGTAAAATTTTTAATGGAATGGAATGATTTATAATAAAATTGAATGTAAATAGATATAATATTTGAAAATTATTGCTTTTGAGAGGTAGAATGATTCATAATATAATATAGTAAAATATTGTTTGGATGAAGTGTTTATAATGTAATATAATGTAAAGTTGTTTATCGTTTTACATTCCATCCTAAATCCTCTAAATCGGAAGTTTTTCATTTTTACCGTTTATGATAAAATGAGATGTAATATGAAATTCTCCTCTTCCAACCCATTTCATTCTATTTCATTATAAAACTTCCTCCCAAACAATGGAATAATATTATTTTCTTTCAATTCCATTATAAAACTCTCAACCAAGCATAGTCTTATGGAAGTATACGAAGACTTTGGACCAATTATTAGTAATTATAGAGAATCTATTGAAATTAATACCATAATAAATTGCTTAATTTGGTTTTTAAAAGGTTGAAGGATATTTCATATAAAATTTAAGTTAGACTATAAAATTTAATGTATATGGTTTTAATATTAAAAATTAAAATAGTATTTCAATTAGATAACTTTTAAGGTTAAACCAATTAGACCTCTTTATAGTTTTTATATTATTAATATATTGTCTAAAATTTGAAAACTATCAACCAAAAACTATTTAGCTTTGTCAAGATTTAGGATACTAATAGTATTATTTTGAGAACCTTAAAGTGTAACGTGATACTATAGATAATGATAAGAACTATCTTAGACTTTTAAAGAAATGTTAGGGATGCAAATTGTTTACTTATAATGATTCAATATCTTCATGAAAAAATAATTACATCGGAGTATTTCTGTCGTCGAATCCTTTTCGAGTTCAATAAATGCTTTATTTGTGAAGTATGTGTTTGTATATGTCCTATAAATCTAATTGTCGTTAATTGAAAATTGGAAACTGATATTCCAAAGAAAGCATTAATTAATAACAGTATTGATTTCAGAATTTGTATTTTTAATTCGTATCTTTACCAATTTAAAATCTAACTTAAAATAGGAACTTTATTTGTAAGAATGATTTCTCTAACCTATATGATTGTCTTTATAGCAAGATTTTTACTTCTCCATGGCTAAGCCTATGATTGTCTTCATAGCAAAATTTATACTTCTCCATTGCTAAGCCTTCATGTAATATAGCATAAATACTACATATGAAATTAGTTTTAAGAAAACAAGCATCACGTTTCATACCC
The DNA here is from genome assembly GCA_029891385.1 of Erythroxylum novogranatense. NCBI lineage: Eukaryota > Viridiplantae > Streptophyta > Magnoliopsida > Malpighiales > Erythroxylaceae > Erythroxylum > Erythroxylum novogranatense. Next base: position 101,510,075 of record CM057229.1, read on the forward strand.
TTTATTGCATTGCTCACCCGTTTAACAATATTATGCCATTTCCACAGGCCTTAGAGATTATATCACAGACCTTAGCATTGTAAAGAATCCACATGCTGAGACTTAAAGGCAATTTGTCATTTGATTATAGAAGAATAAGTGAATGAGATAACTAAGTTAGTCTAGAGCAATTTCAACTTTTAACGACGACAAATTTGAAATATTTACACCTAGTATTATATGCAGTTGATTGTAACATAGAAAAAGTCATTACTTTACCATCCTTAATTAATACACCTATTGGATTTATCATAATTCAAAATATTTTAATATTTTAATGTATATTAATATATTTTATTACTTTTTCCGTGATGTCCTTATTTTGATTAATTATTTTAATAATATAGTTTTATTTTATAGAATTATATAGGAGCAATAGGTAGGACACATGTTGATACAGATGTTCTGACTAATAAACAAATATTATATATGGGTAAAAGAGCCGAACTAACCTAAAATATTTGGCATTGTTACTCTTTTGATAAGCATTTCACATATATAATGATTGGGTGAGAATGTACAGCAAATGAATATCAAGTTCTTTTAAAATTGTGATAAATCCAAAAACTAATTTCCTATGTTTCGAAAAGGTAACTACTTTATTTTAGATAAATATAGAAAATTTCATTAATATTATATTCTTTATATGTTTAGGTAAGTGTTTTCTTATTAACTCAAGTTACGCTAACATGCTTTAGACATTATATCGATGTGAGATTATAGTGGCTTAAGGTCTATATGAATTGTATAACTCATTCATTCTTCATTGAGAAATTAATGTTATTAAAATATATTTTGGCATTATAAAAGTAAACTTTCTTATACTTTTGAACATATCTTGTTATGATATAAAGGAACAAACATATATCATTATTTCTTGTTGCATTATACATAATGTTATCGGAATACATAAATAACCTGGTCCATTTATTTGGCTGTTGTATTTAAAACAAAGAGCATATTGTGGAAAGCGTCAATGAAGATGTAAAAGAGTATAATATCACTACTGCAAAATTTTGGAGTATATCCTGAAATTAGGATAAAGTTGCAAGACAAATATAAGACGATTATATTAATAAAAGTTGCGATTGATTTATGTTTCTTTTATAAGTGATCTTACCGGTATGCTTTAAAGCATTGTAGCTTGATGAATTTTTATTATTTGATTTACTTTTTATTTTATAAACTCTTTTATATAAAATCGATCTGTAAATTTATTTGATTATATTAAATATTCATACGTTTTATTTCTAATGATAATAAAATTAATTAATTTAAAAATATGATTTAATGTATTAAGAAATGAATTAATAATAATATTTTAATTAAATATAATGTAATTAATTAAAATATTATTAATTAGTTACATAAAGCTCTTGTAAGAGGATCAATGATTCCCATTCCTTTCAATTACTAGGGGAATGGAGGATTGCCAAGAAGTAGGTGATGAAAATGTTACCCCTTCAATGATAGTTTGATGCCAAACACAAGTTTTATTCATTCCATTCCCATACATTTTTTTCATTACCCCAACCAAGCACCCCATATTAACATCTAATAGAATAATAAAATTAAACAAAAATAACAAGATAAAACTAAGCATTCTTTATTTTCAATTTTTATTTTAACATAAATAAAACAAAATTTACTATAAAAAACAAAAGTGAAACTAAACGACTTTTTAAAATATTATGTTTATGAAATTTTTTAGTTGCATTACAAAATAAAGAAAAGGGTAATTTTAAACTTGTCCACTCTTAATGCTTCTAAAGTTAAATTTTGAAGTGTCAAACTCTATATTAAGGATAAATTAACATAATAACTCATAGTGATTAACTTAGTTAAATAATTAATAGCCTTCTTGCTTTACACATGATATCTAGTTATACTTAGTTAAGTCTATCATTATTGCAACCTAACTTTTAATCTTTCTAATATCCATACATCATTTTATTGATTTCTCTGTCTATACCTCTAAATGGAAGGTAAAATGTTATTTCTAAAAGATCTTTTGAACCATTTAAAGTATTTTATAAATTTTAACTATTCTTATATCGATTGAAGAATAAGAAAATTAATATATATTAATTTTCCGTCTATAAGATGAAATAATTTTTTAATTATTTATAATAATAAAATGCAAAGTTGTCAATATTTTAAATGAATTACATATTAATCGGAAAAGTAATTAAATAAGATGTACCTTTTTTCTCATCCTTTTATGTTAAATATGTATACATATCTACCATCTTTATATGTTACGGAAGGTAGACTACCAAAGTTAAATATTTTCATATAGTCATATACCATGAATTTATTACATCATCTTCTATAAATACCTCTATAAGTAAAGTAGTACAACAGGAAAGCAAGAAACTTTAGTCCTGTAATCACTCAATTCCTCCGTATTGAAGTACTAGTCAAACTAGATCAATGGCAACCAAGAAAACAAAAGGGCGCCAAAAAATTGAGATAAGAAGGATTCAAAATGAAGATGATAGGCTTGTTACTTTCTCCAAACGCAGGTCTGGTATCTATAAAAAGGCAAGCGAATTGATCACCTTAACTGGTGCTGAAGTCGCATTTGTTGTGCTTTCCCCAGCAGGTAAGCCATTTTCCTTTGCCCATCCATCCATTGAAGCAGTTGCTAATCGTTTTCTTGGTCATGCTCCAAACCCCATTAATGATGATAGCACAGCATCTATTATCGAGGCACATCGACAGATGAGGATTGATGAACTTAACAATCAATATAATCATTCAATTCACCAGCAGGAAATGGATAGGAAGAAAGAGTTTGAGCTTAAACAAAAAGTCATTGGGATAGAAACTAAGGGTTGGTGGAGCGCAAATGTTCAGGAACTTAACGAGCTTGAGCTTATCCGCTTGGAGGTTGCTTTTAAAGAGCTCCAATTCAAACTGCAAAGAATTATCTATGAGAGGGCGAAATAGAGCTTCTTTTTTGTTGTATGCTTCCTTCAGCAATAATGCTGCAGCTGCACCAGCCTTTCCTCCAAGTTTTGACAATTCAAGTGGATGATTAACTCCAGTGTTTTTGAAGTTGTTGTGACTTTTCACTTTGAAGTTGTGTTGCAAGGTTTCAAAACTCATTACATTCAATACAAATCATATGATGATGATATCATAATTAATATTTGTCTTTCTTTAAATAATTTCAACTAATAATAATAATAATAATGCAAATGTAACATACTTCAATATAATATTTTTATAATACTTTTTCATATAAGTAATAATGGTATCATCACATAATAGAGGCATATATATTCTACATCATCTAATAAAAAATATCTTAAACATCTAATATTATAATGCTTTAAATATAAAATACTGAATCCACTCATCTCATAGTTAAGAGATTGCGAGAGTATAGTTCCTAAAACAAAATTTGAATCATAAGTTGCAAAGTATTGAATCTAATAAATCTTGCAACGAAAAAGTTATTCGTTGTTCGGTTTAAATAGAACACTTCAAGTTGAGTGTACTTATTTTTGAATCAAAATTTAGTATTTTTTTGCATTTATATTCATAAATCGTGTGTTTTAGAATAAAATTAGCATATAGTTGACAAATTTTGGGTTTAAATTTACAAAATTTATAATAATTATAAATATAGAATATTATTTCTTAATAAAGAGTCAAATTGATTTGTATAATAATTTCTAATTATGAGTAGTTTACTTTTATTTATTCTAGATATGGTTACATTTTTTTATAACCTTTTAGTAGGTGCCAAGCATCTAAGGTAACTCATTTTTCTGTTTTTAGTTTATGGCTGTGTTTGTCAATAGGTTGGTTATAAACTTAACAATAGAAGAATTTAAAAAAGGAATTTTGGAATTGGCCCAAATTAGACCATTCTCACAATGCAAGACATAGAAAAGAACAAAAATTAATATAGATCATTTATAATTTTATTTGAGATTTATTCCAGATGACTAGACTCTTCCAAACTTCACATGTCGATCCTTTATAATTTTATTTCAGATTTGTTCTCAACAACTAGACATTTTTAAACTTCACATGCCAGTCAAAATGTTCCTGAATATTGTTTTTTTTCCCCTACATATAGGCCTCAAAATGAAATAAAGTGAACCATGTACTCTAATAAAAGAGTATAAGGGTCAATGAAATAAAAACAGATAACAGATAACAGATAACAAACAAGTAATTCAGACATAAAAATAAGGTTGTTTTGTCCTAAATACGCAATTGACGGGAACATATTATATGTTTATTAATCAATTCCTACTCTATTTTATTAAATCTCTTCCACATGTTTATATGAGATCCACATAAATGGTGAACAAAATTAGATGACACAAAATTGAAACACCTTAATAGGAACAGAGGATCTCGTTCCGCAATTGACCTACGTGCTCCTTAGAACATGCGTTCTTCATTTAAAACTTTGACAAGAAGTTGTTGTAAATAAGAAGAGTATTAACCTTTTCTTTTTGTTGTTACCAATTATTTAAAAATTAGATAAAAAAGTTAATAAGTAAAACAAGAAAATTAAAGTTTCAAAAGTTCAATCAAGATTAAATTATTATAAAATTGGTTAAATATTGAATAAAATTAAATAACTTAAAATATAATTAAAAATTTTATCATTACTTTTGAAGAATTTAAAATTTAATTAAAAAGTGATTATTAAATAAAATTAATTGAATTATTTTTGCTTAAAAGAACTTATTAATTAATAAAAGTTGACTGATTAACTAATAGATTGATTGATTTTAACAATAAAATTTATTAAAATAAATCAAATAAAAGTTAGAAATCAAATCAAAAATAAAAGGTTGAAGGATCGAATATTTTATCTTTTAACATTTCATATGAAAATTAATTTAGACTATAACATTATATATATATATATATATATATATATATATATATATATATATATATTAAAATAGTATTTCAATTAGATAACTTTTAAAGTTAAAATCATTAGGTCTCTTTATAGTTTTTATATTATTAATATATTATCTAAAATTTGAAAACTTTCTACCAAAACTATTTAGCTATGTTAAGATTTAGGATACTACTAGTATTATTTTGAAAATCTTAAGGTGTAACATGATACTATAGATAATGATAAAACTATCTTAGACTTTTTAAGAAATGTTAGGGATGCAAATTGTTTACCTATAACAATTCAATATCTTTATAAAAAACAATTACATCGGAGCATTTCTATTGTCGAATCATTTTCTAATTCAATAAATACATTGTTTGTGAAGTATGTGTTCGTATGTCCTACATATCTACCTGTTGTTGGTTGAAAATTGGAAACTGATATTTGAAAGAAAGAGTTAATTAATTACAATATTGATTTCGGAATTTGTATATTTTAATTCATATCTTTACTAATTTAAGATCTAACTTAAAATTGAAATGTAGCTAAAGGGATCATAATTAATATTTCTATGTTTAAGATCTACCTTAAATTATCAATTTAAGATTGATCTGTCTTTTCATTGCAGTAAAACATCTAAGCATAGATGGATAAAGCTTAGCAGCAATCATTTTTGAGTAATTGACCGTCTTCTTGGGCCTTTTTCCTTCCAAATTCCATCTAATATTTACTTGTGAACTTGCACCCATATGAGCCTTATTTGTAAGAATGATTTCTCTATTCTATATGATTGTCTTTATAGCACTATTTATACTTGTCCATTGCTAAGCCTTCATGTAATATAGCATAAGCGTCATGTTTCATACCCTTTATTGCATTGCTCACCCGTTGAACAATATTATGCCATTTCCACATACCTTAGAGATTATATCACAGACCTTAGCATTGTAAGGAATCCACATACTGAGACTTAAAGCTAATTTGTCATTTGATTATAGAAGCATAAGTTACTATAAGGCATAGTGAGACAACTAAAGTTAGTCTATAGCACTTTCAACTTTTAACCACGACAAATTTGAAATATTTACATGTAGTATTATATACAGTTGATTCACATGATCGAAAAAAGTCATTACTTCACCATTCTTAACTATACACCTATTAAGATTCATCACAATTCAAAATATTTTTAATGTTTTAATGTATATTATTATATTTTATTACCTTTTCCATTATGTCCTTATATTTAATTAATTATTTTAATAATATAATTTTATTTTTAGAATTATATGGGAGCAATAGATGGTACACATATTGATACATATGTTCCACAAATAAACAAATACTATACATGGGTAAAAGAATCGAACTAACCTAAAATATTTGGCATTGTTACTCATTTGATAATTAAGCATTTCACATATATAATGATTGGATGAGAATATACTGCAAATAAATATCAAGTTTTTTAGAAATATTAATAAATCCAAAGAACTAATTTCCTATGTCTCTAAAAGGTATTACTTTATTTTAGTAAATATATAGATTTTATTAATATTATATTCTTTATATGTTTAGGTAAGTGTTTTTTATTAACTCAAGTTACGCTAACATGTTTTAGATTTCTTTCGCAATATCGATGTGAGATACGATTATAGTGGCTTAAAGTCCACAGAATTGTATAACTACATTCATTGAAATGTTATTAAAATATATTTTGGCATTGTAAAAGTAAAATTTCTTATACTTTTGAACATATCTTGTTATGATATAAAGTAACAAAATATATCATTATTTCATGTTGTATTATACATAATGCTATAGAATGCATAAACAACCTGGCCCATTTATTTAGTGGTTGTATTTAAAACAAAGAGCATATTGTGGAAAGTGTTAACAAAGACGTAAACGCTTAAATAGAGTATAATATCACTTCAAGAGAATGTTGAAGTATATCCTTAAAGTAGGATAAAATTGCAAGACAAATATGGGACGATTATGTTAATAAAAGTTGTAATTGATTTATGTTTCTTTTACAAGTGATATTATTGTTATGCTTTAAAGCATTGTATCATGATGAACTTTTTTATTATTTGATTTACCTTTTATTTTATAAACTCTTATTATATAAAATCGATATGTAAATTTCTTTGATTATATTAAATATTCATACATTTATATTTCTAATGATAATAAAATTAATTAATTTAAAAATACGATTTAATGTATTAAGAAATAAATTAAATGAAAATTTAATATTAATATCTAATAAAATAATAAAATTAAAGAAAATAACATGATGAAACTAAGCATGCAAATGTCAACTAAATTGTTATTCGCTTTTAATTCTTTATTACTAATTTCAATCAAACAAATTTTATTTTTAATGAAATAAAAAATAAAAACAAAAGTGAAAACAAACTACTTCTTAAAATATTATGTTTATGAAATTGTTTTAGTTGCATTCCAAAATAATGAAAAGAATAATTTTCAACTTATCCACTCTTAGTGCTTCTTCTAAAGATAAAATTTGAAGTGTCAAACTCTATATTAAGGATAAATTAACATAATAACTCATAGTGATTAACTTAGTTAAATAATTAATAGCCTTCTTGCTTTACACATGATATCTTAGTTATACTTAGTTAAGTCTATCATTATTGCAACCTAACTTTTAATCTTTCTAATTTCCATACATCATTTTATTGATTTCTCTGTCTATACCTCTAAATGGAAGGTAAAATGTTATTTCTAAAAGATCTTTTGAACCATTTAAAGTATTTTATAAATTTTAACTATTCTTATATCGATTAGAAGAATAAGAAAATTAATATACATTAATTTAATTTTCCCATATATAAGATGAATTATTATTTTAATTATTTATAATAATAAAATGCAAAGTTGTCAATATTTTAAATGAATTACATATTAATCGGAAAAGTAATTAAATAAGATGTACCTTTTTTCCCATCCTTTTATGTTAAATATGTATACATATCTACCATCTTTATATGTTGTGGAAGGTAGACTACCAAAGTTAAATATTTTCATATAGTCATATACCATGAATTTATTACATCATCTTTTATAAATACCTCTATAAGTAAAGTAGTACAACAGGAAAACAAGAAACTTTAGTCCTGTAATCACTCAACTCCTCCATATTGCAGTACTAGTCAAACTAGATCAATGGCAACTAAGAAAACGAAAGGACGACAAAAAATTGAGATAAGAAGGATTCAAAATGAAGATGATAGGCTTGTTACTTTCTCCAAACGCAGGTCTGGTATCTATAAAAAGGCAAGCGAATTGATCACCTTAACTGGTGCTGAAGTCGCAATTGTTGTGTTTTCCCCAGCAGGTAAGCTATTTTCCTTTGCCCATCCATCCATTGAAGCAGTTGCTAATCGTTTTCTTGGTCATGCTCCAAACCTCATTAATGATGATGGCACAACATCTATTATCGAGGCACATCGACAGATGAGGATTGATGAACTTAACAACCAATATAATCATTCAATTCACCAGCAGGAAATGGATAGAAAGAAAGAGTTTGAGCTTAAACAAAAAGTCATTGGGATAGAAACTAAGGGTTGGTGGAGCGCAAATGTTCAGGAACTTAACGAGCTTGAGCTTATCCGCTTGGAGGTTGCTTTTAAAGAGCTCCAATTCAAACTGCAAAGAATTATCTATGAGAGGGCGAAATAGAGCTTCTTTTTTGTTGTGTGCTTCCTTCAACAATAATGCTGCAGCTGCACCAGCCTTTCCTCCAAGTTTTGACAATTCAAGTGGATGATTAACTCCAGTGTTTTTGAAGTTGTTGTGACTTTTCACTTTGAAGTTGTGTTGCAAGGTTTCAAAACTCATTACATTCAATACAAATCATATGATGATGATATCATAATTAATATTTGTCTTTCTTTCATCTAATAAAAAATATCTTAAACATCTAATATTATAATGCTTTAAATATAAAATACGAATCCACTCATCTCATAGTGAAGGGATTGCGAGAGTATAATTCCTAAAACAAAATTTGAATCGTACGTTGCAAAGTATTGAATCTAATAAATCTTGCATCGAAAAGGTTATACGTTGTTCGGTTTAAATAGAATACTTCAAGTTGTGTGTACTTATTTTTTAATCAAAATTTAGTGTTTTTTATATTTATATTCATAAATCGTGTGTTTTAGAATAAAATTAGCATATGGTTGACAAATTTTGGGTTTAAATTTACAAAATTTATAATAATTATAAATATAGAATATTATTTCTTAATAAAGAGTCAAATTGATTTGTATAATAATTTCTAATTATGAGTAGTTTACTTTTATTTATTCTAGATATGGTTACATTTTTTTATAACCTTTTAGTAAGTGCCAAGCATCTAAGGTAACTCATTTTTCTGTTTTTAGTTTATGGCTGTGTTTGTCAATAGGTTGGTTATAAACTTAACAATAGAAGAATTTAAAAAAGGAATTTTGGAATTGGCCCAAATTAGACCATTCTCACAATGCAAGACATAGAAAAGAACAAAAATTAATATAGATCATTTATAATTTTATTTGAGATTTATTCCCGATGACTAGACTCTTCCAAACTTCACATGTCGATCCTTTATAATTTTATTTCAGATTTATTCTCAACAGCTAGACATTTTTAAACTTCGCATGTCAGTCAAAATTTTCCTGAATATTGTTTTTTGTTTTTTTTTTCTCTACATATAGGTCTCAAAATGAAATAAAGTGAACCATGTACTCGAATAAAAGAGTATAAGGGTCAATGAAATAAAAACAGATAATGATAATGATAACAAACAAGTAATTCGACATAAAAATAAGGTTGTTTTGTCCTAAATACGCAATTGACGGGAACATATTATATGTTTATTAATCAATTCCTACTCTATTTTATTAAATCTCTTCTACATGTTTATATGGGATCCACATAAATATGTGAACAAAATTAGATGACACAAAATTTAAACACCTTAATAGGAACAGAAGATCTCGTTCCGCAATTGACTTACGTGCTCCCTAGAACATGTGTTCTTCATTTAAAACTTTGACAAGAAGTTGTTGTAAATAAGAAGAGTATTAACCTTTTCTTTTTGTTGTTACCAATTATTTAAAAATTAGACAAAAAGTTAATAAGTAAAACAAGAAAATTAAAGTTTCAAAAGTTCAATCAAGATTAAACTATTATAAAAGCTGGTTAAATATTGAATAAAATTAAATAACTTAAAATATAATTAAAAATTTATCATTACTTTTGAAGAATTTAAAATTTAATTAAAAAGTGATTATTAAATAAAATTAATTGAATTTTTTTGCTTATAAGAACTTATTAATTAATAAAAGTTGATGATTAACTAATAGATTGATTGATTTTAACAACAAAAGTTATTAAAATAAATCAAATAAAAGTTAGAAATCAAATCAAAAATAAAAGGTTGAAGGATCGAATATTTTATCTTTTAACATTTCATATGAAAATTAATTTAGACTATAACATTATATATATATATATATATATATATATATATATATATATATATATATATATATATATATAGTATTTCAATTAGATAACTTTTAAAGTTAAACTCATTAGGTCTCTTTATAGTTTTTATATTATTAATATATTATCTAAAATTTGAAAACTATCTACCAAAAACTATTTAGCTTTGTTAAGATTTAGGATACTACTAGTATTATTTTGAAAATATTAAGGTGTAACATGATACTATAGATAATGATAAAAACTATCTTAGACTTTTTAAGAAATGTTAGGGATGCAAATTGTTTACCTATAACAATTCAATATCTTTATAAAAATAATTACATCGAGACATTTCTATCTTGAATCATTTTTAATTCAATAAATACATTGTTTGTGAAGTATGTGTTCGTATGTCCTATATATCTACCGTTGTTGGTTGAAAATTGGAAACTAATATTTGAAAGAAAGAGTTAATTAATTACAATATTGATTTGAATTTGTATATTTTAATTCATATCTTTACTAATTTAAGATCTAACTTAAAATTGAAATGTAGCTAAAGGGATCATAATTAATATTTCTATGTTTAAGATCTACCTTAAATTATCAATTTAAGATTGATCATCTTTTCATTCGATAAAACATCTAAGCATGGATGGATAAAGCTTAGTAGCAATCATTTTTGAGTAATTGACCCTCTTTTTGGGCCTTTTTCCTTCCAAATTCCATCTAATATTTACTTGTGAACTTGCACCCATATGAGCCTTATTTGTAAGAATGATTTCTCTATTCTATATGATTGTCTTTATAGCACTATTTATACTTGTCCATTGCTAAGCCTTCATGTAATATAGCATAAGCGTCATGTTTCATACCCTTTATTGCATTGCTCACCCGTTGAACAATATTATGCCATTTCCACATACCTTAGAGATTATATCACAGACCTTAGCATTGTAAGGAATCCACATACTGAGACTTAAAGCCAATTTGTCATTTGATTATAGAAGCATAAGTTATTATAAGGCATAGTGAGACAACTAAAGTTAGTCTGTAGCACTTTCAACTTTTAACCACGACAAATTTGAAATATTTACATGTAATATTATATGCAGTTGATTGTCACACGATCGAAAAAAGTCATTACTTCACCATTCTTAACTATACACCTATTAAGATTCATCACAATTCAAAATATTTTTAATGTTTTAATGTATATTATTATATTTTATTACCTTTTCCATTATGTCGTTGTATTTAATTAATTATTTTAATAATATAATTTTATTTTTAGAATTATATGGGAGCAATAGATGGTACGCATATTGATACATATGTTCGACAAATAAACAAATACTATACATGGGTAAAAGAATCGAACTAACCTAAAATATTTGGCATTGTTACTCATTTGATAATTAAGCATTTCACATATATAATGATTGGATGAGAATATACTGCAAATAAATATCAAGTTCTTTTAAAATATTAATAAATCCAAAGAACTAATTTCCTATGTCTCTAAAAGGTATTACTTTATTTTAGTAAATATATAGACTTTTATTAATATTATATTCTTTATATGTTTAGGTAAGTGTTTTTTATTAACTCAAGTTACGCTAACATGTTTTAGATTTCTTTCATAATATCGATGTGAGATACTGATTATAGTGGCTTAAGGTCCACATGAATTGTATAACTACATTCATTGAAATGATATTAAAATATATTTTGGCATTGTAAAAGTAAAATTTCTTATACTTTTGAACATATCTTGTTATGATATAAAGTAACAAAATATATCATTATTTCATGTTGTATTATACATAATGCTATAGAATGCATAAACAACCTGGCCCATTTATTTAGCGGTTGTATTTAAAACAAAGAGCATATTGTGGAAAGTGTTAATGAAGACGTAAACGCTCAAATAGAGTATAATATCATTTCAAGAGAATGTTGAAGTATATCCTTAAAGTAGGATAAAATTGCAAGACAAATATGGGACGATTATGTTAATAAAAGTTGTAATTGATTTATGTTTCTTTTACAAGTGATATTATTGTTATGCTTTAAAGCATTGTATCATGATGAACTTTTTATTATTTGATTTACCTTTTATTTTATAAACTCTTATTATATAAAATCGATATGTAAATTTCTTTGATTATATTAAATATTCATACATTTATATTTCTAATGATAATAAAATTAATTAATTTAAAATACGATTTAATGTATTAAGAAATAAATTAAATGAAAATTTAATATTAATATCTAATAAAATAATAAAATTAAAGAAAATAACATGATGAAACTAAGCATGCAAATGTCAACTAAATTGTTATTCGTTTTAATTCTTTATTAAAATTTCAACCAAACAAAGTTTTATTTTTAATGAAATAAAAAATAAAAACAAAAGTGAAAACAAACTACTTCTTAAAATATTATGTTTATGAAATTGTTTTAGTTGCATTCCAAAATAATGAAAAGAATAATTTTCAACTTATCCACTCTTAGTGCTTCTTCTAAAGATAAAATTTGAAGTTTTAAACTATATTAAGGAAAAATCATAGTGATTAACTTAGTTAAATAATTAATAGCCTTCTTGCATTACATGATATCTTAGTTATACTTAGTTAAGTCTATCATTATTGCAACCTAACTTTTAATCTTTCTAATATCCATACGTCATTTTATTGATTTCTCTTTCTATAGCTCTAAATGGAAGGTAAAATGTTATTTCTAAATGGTCTTCTTGAACCATTTAAGGTGTTTTATAAATTTCACCTATTCTTATATCGACCAAACAACAAGAAAAATTAATATATATTAATTTTCCCATATATAAGATGAATTAAAATTTTAAATTATTTATAATAATAAAAAGCGAAGTTGTCAATATTTTAAATGAATTACATATTAATTAGGAAAAGTAATTAAATAAGATTTATCTTTTTTCTCATCCTTTTATGTTAAATATGTATACATATCTACCATCTTTATATGTTATGGAAGTAGACTACTAAAATTAAATATTTTCATATAGTCATAGACCGTGAATTTATTACATCTTGTTCTATAAATTCCTCTATAAGTAAAGGAGTACAACAGGAAGTTAAGAAGAAACATTAGTCCTGTAATCACTCAACTCCTCCGTATTGCAGTCAAACTAGATCAACGGCAACCAAGAAAACAAAAGGACGACAAAAAATTGAGATAAGAAGGATTCAAAATGAAGATGATAGGCTTATTACTTTCTCCAAACGTAGGTCTGGTATCTATAAAAAGGCAAGCGAATTGATCACCTTAACTGGTGCTGAAGTCGCATTTGTTGTGTTTTCCCCAGCAGGTAAGCCATTTTCTTTTGCTCATCCATCCATTGAAGCAGTTGCTAATCGTTTTCTTGGTCATGCTCCAAACCCCATTAATGATGACACAACATCTATCATTGCGGCACATCGACAGGTGAGGATTGATGAACTTAACAACCAATATAATCATTCAATACACCAGCAGGAAACGGATAGAAGGAAAGAGTTTGAGCACAAATGTTCAGGAACTTAACGAGCTTGAGCTTATCCGCTTGAAGGCTGCTTTTAAAGAGCTCCAATTCAAACTGCAAAGAATTATCTATGAGAGGGCGAAATAGAGCTTCTTCTTTTTTGTATGCTTCCTTTAGCAATAATGCTGCAACTGCACCAGCCTTTCCTCCAGGTTTTGACAATGCTAGTGGATGATTAACTCCAATGTTTTTGAAGTCGTTGTTACTTTTCACTTTGATGTTCTGTTGTAAGGTTTCGAAACTCATAATATTCAATACAAATCATATGGTGATGATATCATAACTAATATTTGCCTTTCTTTAAATAATTTCATCTAATAATAATAATAATGCAAATGTAGCATACTTCTATATAATATTTTATAATATTTTTCATATAAGTAATAATGGTATCATCACAAAATAGAGGCATATATATTCTCGTCATCTAATAAAAAGTATCTCATACATCTAATGTTATAATTCTTTAAGTATAAAATATGAATTTACTCATTTTAGAGTAAAAGATTACGAGAATATAGTTCCTAAAATAAAATTTGAATCAAAAGTTACAAAGTATTGAATCTAATAAATCATGCATCTAAAAGTTATCGTTGTTCGGTTTAAATAGAACACTTCAAGTTATGTGTACTTTTTTAATCAAAATTTAGTAATTTTTGCATTTATATTCACAAATCGGTGTTTCGAATAAAATTAGCATATAGTTGACAAATTTGGGTTTAAATTTACAAAAATTATAATAATTATAACTATAGAATATTATTTCTTAATAAAGAATCACTTGATTCAGTATAATAATTTCTAATTATGAGTAGTTTACTTTTACTTATTCTAGATATGGTTTACATTTTTTATAACCTTTTAGTAGGTGCCAAGCATCTAAGGTAATTCATTTTTCTGTTTTTAGTATATGGTTGTATTTTTCAATAGGTTGGTTATAAACTTAACAATAGAGGAATTTATAAAAGGAATTTTGGAATTCGTCCAAATTAGACCATTCTCACAATGCAAGACATAGAAAAGAACAAAAGTTAATTTAGATCCTTTATAATTTTATTTGGGAGTTATTCTCAGTGACTAGACCCTTTCAAACTTTGCTTGTCGATCCTTTATAATTTTATTTCGAATTTATTCTCAACAACTAGACATTTCTAAACTTTGCGTGTCAGTCAAAATTTTCCAGAATATTGTTTTTATTATTTTTTCTCTACATATAGGTCTCAAAATGAAACAAAATGAACCATGTACTCTAATAAAAGAGTAAAATAGAAACAGATTACAGATAACAGATAACAGATAACAAATAAGTAATCCAGACATAAAAATAAGGTTATTGTGTCCCAAATATGCAATTGACGGAAACATATTATATGTTTATTAATCAATTCCTACTCTATTTCATTAAATCTCTTCCACATGTTTATATGGGATCCACATAAATGTGTGGAAAAAATTAAATGACACATAATTGAAACACCCTAAAAGGAACAGAGGATCTCGTTCCGCAATTGACCTACGTGCTCCTTAGAACATGCGTTCTTCATTTAAAAATTTGACAAGAAGTTGTAGTAAATAAAAGAGTATTAACCTTTTCTTTTTGTTGTTACCAATTATTTAAAAATTAGATAAAAAATTAAAAGGCAATACAAGAGAATTAAAATTTGAAAGGTTCAATCAACTTTAAACTATTATAAACTGGTTAAATATTGAATAAAATTAAATAATTTAAAATATAATTAAAAATATTTATCATTACTCTTTGAAGAATTTAAATTTTAATTAAAAAGTGACTATTAAATAAAATTAATTGAATTATTTTGGTTTAAAAACTTATTAATTAATAAATATTGACTGATTAACTAATAAATTGATTTATTTTTAGCTTTGTCAAGATTTAGGATACTACTCGTATTATTTTGAAAATCTTAAGGTGTAACATGATACTATAGATAATGATAAAAATTATCTTAGACTGTTGGGCCTCGTTTTCGAAGCCCAACCATGGTGTTGGACCCCGTTTCCTAAGTCCAACTATCCAATTCGAAGTCGAAAAGCGTAAGCGGGTTTCCTTGTAGGGTTATTTCAACGAACCCTCACTTGCTTTGAATCAATCCTTTCGAATTCAAAGTCAAAATTTACCATTTTTTGTGGAGAGGTATCTAAACATGTTATAAAGCCAATGCTTCAAGAATCAACTTAATCGGAGGTCGGATGAGAGAGTTATGCCCAAAGGAATAAACCATGTTTAAACCCTAAATCTATTTGTACCTCTCTTGGCGCGAATACCATAACTTTTTATAAAAATGTCCAATTGTTTTCGTTTTTAGACCATTGGAAAGAAGAAATCGAAATCTACAACTAGTATTAGAGACCTCAAAGCGAGATTCGGCTTCTAAACTGGTCAAAATCACAAATTACTGAAGCTTACCCATAAATGTCTGTTAAACGGACATGCATGTCCGTTTAACGGACATAGACTGGCAAAACAGCCCCAATTTGTCCGAGAAAGTCCGTTAAACGGATATCCATGTCCATTTAACGGACATACACTGGGCTGAGGGTCCTTTTCCACCCGAAAAGGTCCGTTTAATGGACATCCATGTCCGTTTAACGGACATACGCAATCCAAAACCTCTTCCAAGCCTCCCAATGCTTCCAACCTTTAATCCTAACACCATATACAATCAAAATCTTCCCAAATTAAATCCTTCAAGTGTAAGAACACTCCTCAAACATTCAACTACCAATTGAGATGCATTAAACTTCCCAAATATCAACTAAAAAACTCATTCAACACACAAATTCTCATCATTTACCAAAGTTATCATGTTCATGCCTTTCACACAATATCATCACTTGCAAAACCCGTAACTCTCAATATTGATATCCAAATTTTGCAAACCTTATACCATTAAAAAGCTAAGAGGATAAACTACAAGGTTCAAGAAGACCATTTTGTCCAATATGGCCTAAATCAACCCACTTTTCTCTCATGAATTCAACACACAATTTAGCCCTATGGAACCTGAAATAGGCATTAAACACAACAAGCTAAACAAGCACAAGTACAAGGGAACTTTTCAATCTTCAATTCATTTCCAATCAAAATGAAGTTCATACACGCTTTCATACATAGCTTTAAATTACATATCGGCATTACACAAGTTGCAAAATACATTCAATGCTCAATGTTCAATATGCTTTTAAAGCTATCCAAAAATCTAGCTCCTAACTTAATATAAAAGCTAAATCTCTCGAGATCGTCCAAATGCCGCAAGGATTTACTGATCTTCTCGATCTGCACCTGAGGAGGGGGAAAAATATTAGATTGAGCTTCACAACTCAGTGACTAAAATATTTATAGCCGATGGCACTGAGCCACACAATCAAACACACATATATATACATATGAACAATCATTAAGCATATACTTCACAATGACAATTCAACATCCACAATTCAACATCCAATTCATAATTCATAACATCATCACATATTATAAGTAATTCAATTCAAAACATGGATTTCTCACATCAAAATGTAAATGCACAACCAATTGGCTCGAGGGTTCCGTGAAACAAAACGATGAAACCGAAGTTTGCACCGTGAACGAAACGAGTCCATTTTCGGATCTCGTGGACCACAAGCGGACAGTCGGGATAAGGCTTTTGTCGACATGCACGTAACTACGAAACGGTTCTTCTCTCACCCAAACACAATCAAATTCATGCCCAATTCAATTATTCATAAATTCACATTTCCATACTTTCCTTCTTTCCATTTAATCAAAATGCCATAATTTACATTCAATGGCATAACAATCATTCTCACAATTCAATCATATCAAAAGGTCAATGCATAACATGACATGAACATATCATAAAGCAATTTCCATATCATAAGAATACAAACAATTCATCTAGCACATATTGCATACACAATGCATTTGCTCATTACACAAAGACCATAAATAAATTACCCACCTTGACAAATCTTGGAAAATCTAAAATCAATTGCCTCCTTCTTTTTGCTCTAGGATAGCCTCTTGATTGCATATACACAAAAAAAATTTCATGAATTTCAACTCAATTGGAAAATCCCCAATTTTTCATAATCTTAATCAAATGCAATTAACCCTAATTTAACTCAAATCCAACTTACCCATAGTCCATATAGGTTAGAAATCACAACACTAGCTTAGAAACTCAAAGAAATCCAAAGATTTCTCCATCTTCTTCCTCATCCACGAAAATCCCTCTCTTTCTCTCTAGGTTTCTCCATCCAACATAACACAATCCCTATTTTTTCAACAAATCAAGAAGAAAATAGAATAACTCACCTTAGAAGCTTTGATTCTCTCCTCCTTTCCACGATTTTCCACCTTTCCTCTTGGATTTTCGAAATCTCCTTCTTCTTCTTTATTTCTCCCACTTTTCTCTCTCTTCTCCTCTTGTCCTTGGCATCCCATGACAATTCCCTCCGCTACTTCTAATTTTGTCTTCTTCTATCTCCCTTCTAAGCCCATAATGCCCTTCACTTAAAGCCTCTTTCCAACTATACCCTTAGTTGGCTTTTAACGACCCAACTAGCTTAGTTCAATTCTAACCTCAACCTGCTCTTCTTTCTAATTCCAATTCTTCATCCTTCCAATTCTAAATAAAATAATAAACAAAAAAATTAAACCAATAAATAGGCATAAATAACCAATTAAACAATAAGAAATTCAGAAAAAATTCAAGACCCAACAACCCTCCTCCCCTAAAAGAATTTCGTCCTCGAAATTCTTACCTGAGTCATCGAAGAGGTGCGGGTACTTCTCCTTCATTGCTTCCAAAGGCTCCCATGTTGCCTCTTTTGTCGAATGGTTCCGTCATAAGACTTTAATTAATTTCACAACCTTATTCCTTAAAACTTTTTCCTTTGAGTCTAGGATCTCTACTGGTTGCTCCTCATATGTTAAATCCTCTCTCAGCTGAACCTCTGAAGGTTGAACTATGTGTGAAGGATCTGATCGGTACTTTCTCAACATCGACACATGAAAAACATTATGAATCTTAGACAATTCTGCTGGCAAGGATAACTTGTAAGCTAAAGGCCCAATCCTCTCAATAATCTCATAAGGACCTATATACCTCGAACTTAGCTTGCCTTTCTTGCCAAATCTCAAAACCCCTTTCCATGGAGAGGTTCTAAGGAACACTCTGTCCCCGATTTCAAACTCCATTTCTTTTCTATGTGCATCCGAGTAGCTCTTCATTCTATCTTGAGCTGCTTTAAGTCTCTGTTTCACCAACTTAATTTTGTTAACAGTGACTTGTACCAACTCAGGTCCTACAAGTCTCCTCTCACCTTCCTCA
Organism: Erythroxylum novogranatense; assembly: GCA_029891385.1. Lineage (NCBI taxonomy): Eukaryota > Viridiplantae > Streptophyta > Magnoliopsida > Malpighiales > Erythroxylaceae > Erythroxylum > Erythroxylum novogranatense. The sequence goes on from CM057229.1 coordinate 101,529,423, forward strand.
TCCCAACAAATAGGAGTTCTACACCTCCTACCACAAAGAGCTTCATATGATGCCATTTGAATTTCCGAGTGATAGGAATTATTATAAGCAAATTCTATTAAAGGTAAATGATCATCCCATAAGCCTTTGAAATCCATAACACAAGCTCTTAACATCGCCTCCAAAGTCCGAATCGTTATCTCCGATTGTCCATCAGTTTGCGGATGGAAAGCTGTACTAAAATTTAACTTAGTTTCCAAAGCTTCCTGTAAGCTTTCCCAAAACTTGGAGGTAAACCTGGGATCTCTATCCGAGATTATCGAACTAGGAATTCCATGAAGTCTTATGATCTCATCCATGTATTTCTTGGCCAACACACTCAACGAATCCGTCTGTTTAAATGGCAAGAAATGAGCAGACTTGATTAGCCTATCCACAATCACCCATATTGCATCATGCTTCCTAATGGTTCTTGGCAATCCCATCAAGAAATCCATCGTAATCTTCTCCCATTTCTATTCCGGAATCGACAAAGGTTTAAGCTTACCGGAAGGTGCTTGGTGCTCAGCTTTGACTTGCTGGCACACTAAGCATCTTTTAGCATATTCTGCAACTTCTTTCTTCATCCCTTTCCACCATAAATGCTCCTTCAAATCTCTATACATTCTCGTACTTCCTGGGTACATTGCATAAGGCGCATTATGTGCCTCATCCAAAATTTTATCCCTCAACTCTTGCACATCAGGAATACACAGTCTGTTACCTACTACCATCAATCCATCTTCCTTTACTTCCACTTCAGAACGTTTACCATTCTTTATTTCTTCTCTGAGCTTGCTCAAGTACTCATCTTGTTTCTGCAATTCCTTAATCTTTTCATTCAATACTGGCCTTACTCTAAAGTTAGTCAATATACAATCCGATTCAGCTTGTGTCAATGTCACTCCAAGTCTGGCTAACTCCTTCAGCAAAAAAAAATATACTGTCTCCACATATGCCATAGTCGATTTTCTACTCAGCGCATCCGCTACTACATTTGCTTTCCCCGGATGGTAATCTATCATCAAGTCATAATCCTTTAACAGTTCTAACCATCTTCTCTGTCTCAAATTCAATTCTTTCTGACTCATCAAATTCTTAAGACTCTTATGGTCAGTAAATACCCTAGTGGTGACTCCATACAGGTAATGTTTCCAAATCTTCAACGCAAAAATTATAGCAGCCAATTCCAAGTCATGCGTCGGATAATTCATCTCATAAGGTTTCAATTGCCTCGAAGCATAAGCAATCACCTTATCTCCTTGCATTAGCATACAGCCTAACCCCTTCCTCGAGGCATCACTATACACTATGTATCCATCATTACCCGAAGGCAAAGTCAAAACTGGTGCACTCTTCAATTGATACTTAAGCTCTTCAAAGCTCTTCTGGCATTCATCTGTCCATACAAACTTCTGGTTCTTCCTGGTCAACTTGGTAAGTGGAGCTGCTATTATAGAAAAGCCCTCCACGAACCTCCTGTACTATCCAGCTAAACCTAAGAAACTTCTCACTTCTGCTATATTCTTCGGTGCTTCCCATTTCACAATTGCTTCTATCTTTCTCGAATTCACATGCACTCCGTGCTCCGAAAATCACATGTCCAAGAAACACTACTTCCCTTAGCCAGAACTCGCATTTATCGAATTTGGCATACAACTCGTTCTTCCTCAGAATCTCCAAGGCAATCCTCAAATGTTCCTCATACTCCTTGTCACTCTTAGAATAAACCAATATATCATCTATAAAGACAATGACAAATTGGTCTAAGAAGGACTTGAAGAACATGTTCATTAAGTTCATGAAAGCTGCCAGCGCATTCGTCAACCCAAAAGGCATAACCAGAAATTCAAAGTGTTCATACCGCGTTCTGAAAGCAGTCTTGGACACATCTGTAGGGACCCGACACCAAAGATTGGATCCCAATCGGAGAACTGACAACCAATCCAAAAACGAAGTGAAACAAATAGCTCGAAAGCATCGGAAACAAACGATGCGAAAACAAATCCTAAAGCGGAAATCGAAAACAGAGTATAGTGATTTCAATTTGCGAAACGAAAGGCGGAAGCAAATGAATTGAAGCAAATCAATTTCGCATCGAAAGCCAACTTGAAAATCCAAGCATACAAACGAAGTCAAATCAAATTGGCTCGGAATCAAATTAGTTAAAAGATTCAAGCGAACTGAAACACAAATTTCAGACATCCGATGCGTGAACATTAAAAAAAAAAACTGGTCGCGTTGGAAACCCTATATTAAACTAATTTGAATCCGTAATTTTTTTTTTCACATCTTATGCCTCTTTTCAAATCTCATACTAATCAAAGCAATGTAATTTCCCCTTTGAAAATTTCATCCTAATCAGACTCAAATTTCTTGGTTTCTCTTAATCATGCATATCTCAATATCATCTTATTCTCACACTATCCTTGCCATACAACCCATTTTATTAAAAATTGGGCAGCATGACAGCTGCATTTTTAACCTATCCAAAAACCTGCAAATAGAAAGCTCACTTCTATAATTCCCAATCAATCCACACAAATCCTCGGACTTCCGGTCCGGAATCCAAACTCAATCCAAAACACAATCCTATACCTATAATACTTCAATAATCCTCAATCCAATTACATTTACATACAATCGCAATATCCAATGTCCAATACACATTCGTATTCAAATCCCATTTATATACTTATACAATCACAATCCATAAACCATACACAAATCATGTATCTCCGTTCCATACATAAATTCATAATTCATCACAATTCATACACAATTTCATAATTCAACTCCTTATACAAATCATAGTGGCATTTTCACGCCATAAATAATACATCATGTTTGTATGACCCAAAATACATAGATGTACAAAAATCGAACAAAACATCTTGTCAGTCTTTCATCCGATCTCCCGCTCGAAACCTGGAGATGGGGATGAAAGGGGGGTGAGCTTAAAAAGCCCGTAGGTAACAGGTTTATAATCAATAATAAGCAAAAACCGTTCAAAAGTTTACTGCCATAGAAATCTCTTGTTGAAAACCCGTAAAATGCTCGTTTCTCAAATTTTCGTCATGCATTCAAATTCATAAATCGCAACACATGAATGTATCACTTTCTCACAATCACGATTTCATAATTCAAACATCATCTCATTAACCACAATTTATGCCATTTCATCATTCAAGCATAACACACAAATTCATAAATGTAATGCACATCAATGGCTCGAGAGGTTTCGTGAACGGAATAGAGAAACCGAAGTTTACTCCGTGAATCGAAACGAGCCCACTTTTTGGATCTTGTGTGGCACAAGCGGCCAGCCGGGAGAAGGCTTTAACGGAACGGTTCCTCTCTCACCCAAACAAGGCACATAACAATGCTCAAACTCATTTCATTGAAATGAAATGCTTTCATGCTTTTCATATTCTTTTCCTTCTTTCCATTCAAATCAAAATGCCATAAATAAAATTCAATGGCATAACATAATCATACTCACAATGCATTTTTGCATGTTCACAACAATTCACAATTTATCAATTCAAATTCAATTCATGGAGTATATGAACACATATAAACCAATTCTTCAAATCATTTTAAAACAACTCATGCACAATCATAAAATATTTGAAATCATTTTATTCCTTCAATTTGGAAAAATCCTTAATGGCTTATTATTCAACTATAAACATGAAACACACCTTAAATTCCATACCATAAGCTTGATCCAATCATAAATTTTCCATAGCTTCCTTGGTTCTTCCACTTTAAAATTACCTAAACATATCCACCCAAAAGTCAATATCATAACCATCATATTTCACAAACCCATAAGGTTTCCAACCTATCTATATCGCAATCTTTCAAAATCTCCAACTCATATAATTTGGCATAAGTTCTAAATAATTTTCATCCAAAATTAAACATAACCCAAGACATAAACATCAAATCTAACTTCAAAAACCACAAACCGATAACCATCTCATGCCAAATCAACCAAAAACCTAAGAAAATCTCAAAGCTCATAAAGTTCTCTTACCTTTTTCTTCTCCATTTTTGACATAGCTTGGCTCAAGATGAAGCTCTCTTCATTCTCCACGTTTTTCCCTTCTTGAGCATCTTGGAAATCAATCTTGAAGACCTTCAAAAATTCAGCCCTAGCTCTTCTCTCCTTCTTCTCCACGAAACTCCATCTCTTTTCTCTATTTCATTTTCTTTCCTTCCTTCTTTCTCTAATTTTCGTGGGCTCCCTCTGTCCCACATGAAAGACACTCTCTATTTATATTGCCAGCTAATTTAATGAGTGGCCATTGTCCACTTTTCCCCCCATGCAAGGCTAAACTTTTATCTCTTAAAGTGGACTTCCAAAACTGCCCCTGAATTCATTTCATTTCATACTTACTTTGGGACTTTATTTTCACCATCAAAATGGAGGAATTAGTCCAAACTTCCTTCAAGAGAATTTTTCCTCTATGTCTTAATTTCATAATGCCTCAAGAATCATCCAATTCGGAGCACTATATCAAAAGTTATAGTCCAAACATGTCAGACACATCATTTGCTAACACATTTTCTAGCAATTCACTTCCTTCCACAAATATACATTCTTAAAGGCTAATTTGGAATTTCATTATCTTAGTAATCCAATGCTTCAAGAACCAAGTCATTCGGATGTCGGACGGAAAAGATATAAGCAAAAGATTTAACAAAGTCGAATAAGGAAGGAAATTAGCAAGATCAGAATGGAATAAATCATTCCGATTCTCATATGATTCAATCAAACTCTTTCAATTCAACTCCAATTGATACAAATTTTCATGGAAAGAAAGATACATGTGTTAGGAATTCAATGCTTCAAGAATCGCCTCAATCCGAGGTCGGATGAGCGATTTATGATCAAAACAACTCAACATGTTCAAACTCGAAATTGATTTGAAACTCTTTTGGCGCAAATTCCATAAATTTTTCTAAAAATATCCAAATGCCTTCATTCTTGTGCCATTTGAAAGATAACATCAAGATCTACAACTCGTATTAGAGGCCTGAAAACGAGATTCGGCCTCAAAACTGGTCAAAATCACATTTTTTCCAAGGTGACCCGTAGTTGTCCGTTAAACGGACATACATGTCCGTTTAACGGACACATACGACCCAAAATGTTCCAAACCATCCCAGAATGTCCGTTTAACGGACACCTATGTCCGCCTAACAGACATGAGCAAGGGGAGGGGTCCTTTTGACCCAAGGCTGTCCGTTAAACGGACTCCCATGTCCGTTTAACGGACATGGGTTTTCCAAACCCATTCAAACCTTTTTCCCATGTTTCTCACAACCAAACTAACATCATATACACTTATAATCTCCACATATTCACTTATTCAAATACTTAAACACTTCATAACAATCAAAACAACAAGTTCAATTTACAATCTTCTCAAATCTCAACTTAATTGGTTCTTCAAAACCACAATTCTCAAACATTCATCAAAGCTGTCACTAACATCAATCTTATATAACATCATAACTTGTATCAACTATAACTCTTAACTCTGATCTCGAAAACTTGCATATTTAGTCTCGTTAGAAAGATAAAAGAGCAAGCTACAACTTCAAGGAAGACAACTTTGGCCAATTCTATTTCAATCATTCCCTAATTTCCTTTGAATCAGTATACACAGTTAACATTCATCCTAACTTCACTTTCTTAATTGCACATCATTTATAACAATTCAGCTATCATTTGGAATTTATCCAAAACTCAACCTCAATTCATATGATTTCTTACATTCCATATCATCTTGTCATTCATAATCTCTTGCTTTTCCATAATACCTTACATAGCTAATCATGATTCATGTTTAAGGCTTCTCAGCCCATCATCATACATAAATCACATTTCTTCATCTATAACACAAATCACATACAAAACACTCATTTGATTTCATTTTCAGATTTCTAATTTTCACTCAAGGTTCGGGGTCCAACACATCTGACTCCTTTATCCTCAATTGGTGATAATCCGATCTCAAGTCTATCTTAGAAAAGACTTTCGCCCCTTGCAACTGATCAAACAAATCATCGATGCGGGGGAGCGGATATCTATTCTTGATAGTGACATGGTTGAGCTTTCGGTAGTCCACACACATCCTTAACGATCCGTCCTTCTTTACAAAAAGGACCGGAGCTCCCCATAGCGAAGAACTCGGCCTAATGTAACCCTTCTCTAATAAATCTTCCAGTTGCTCCTTAAGCTCCTTCAATTCCGCCGGAGCCATTCTATAAAACGGAATCAAGATTGGCATTTTGCTCGGAAGAAATTCAATGGGAAATTCAATTTCCCTAGGCGACGGTAGTCCTGGTAATTTCTCGGGAAAGACATTCGGGAATTTCCTGACCACAGGTATTTCCTCTAACTTCTCTCCATTTGCCCTTGTGTCTACCACATAGGCCAAAAACGCTTCACATCCTTTCCTCATCAGCTTTTCTGCTGTCAAAGACGAAACCATTCTAATCGGACTCGCCTTTCTATCCCCCACAAACACTACCTTTCTATCATTGCCGATTTCAAACTCCACAGTCTTGTGCTTGCAATCCAATTTGGCATTGTACTTCTTTAAAGTGTCCATCCCCAAAATTACGTCTAATCCGCGCATCCTCAAAGGCATTAGATCCACCACTAATCGCTCCTCTCCAATAAGTATCTCACAGTCTCTATATACTTGACTAATGATAATGCATTGGCCGATTGGAGTACTCACCATCAAAGGAGTATCCAATGAGCTCAATTCCCTATCAAACACAGTTTTACTCAATGACACAAACGAATGGGTAGAACCCGGATCAATTAAAACAATAACATCTTCAGCAAAAAGTTTAATCATACCAGTCACGACTTCTGGAGCTTTCTTGGCATCCTCCTTTGTCATAGCAAACACTCTAGCTGGCGCTTGTTGTAGCACCTCACTCCCGCAAGACCCAAACCCGATATCGATGGTGATATTCGAGCCCGTGACCTGCGAGAGTGGTATGTTAGAGTGATCAATACAATTTAAAAACTCATTATGACATCTTTTTTTTCTTTTTGAAAACACTCGAGTGCGCAAAAATCATTAAACAATTTGGGCCCGCGATATGGAAACATTTTCAACCAAACACTATTTCAATAATCAATTCACAATACAATATTAATCAGTTGGGGCCCTCTATAATAACAGTACAATTCATAAATCAGAAAGACTTAAATGCAGACATGAGACTGATCTCGACCTGTACTCTGACTTGCTTGCTGTAATTATACTCCCGTTTGTCTAATGGGGTACTCGCCAAATCCTGAAAAATAATTGCAATGTTCGATGTGTTTGCAAACTCAGAGAGAAACCATCATCGATGGTTCACCCAACTCATGCATTCACAATTCAATTTATCTTATATTATCACAAACCAAGCTATCTCATGCATTGACAATTTTACACATTCAAAATCACCACATAACATTTATCAGACGAATATACAGCATTACACCTTTTTCTCATATTCGCACATAAAAGTTTCACTCATGAACTTTCCCCATTATTATCCATTCTTTTTTGAGTTGTGACTGAGCGCTTAACAGTAACAGAATTCAGATACAATTAGGGAGTAGGAGAGGCCTCTGGGTATGCACTAACTCTCCTCGAGCTCAAGGCTCGATTCAGTAGCAGTAATCACCTTTTCGGCAAGTAGGAGAGCTCTCAGGGTATGCACTACTGCCCGCTCACATTAGGGATAGGATAGCCCTCTGGGTATGCACTGATCCCTCTCAGTGGCAGCTCCAGTCACAACCCTTATTAACCAATTATGGAATTCGTTTATCACAATCATAAGGCGTTTCACCTTTTTCTCGACCCACGCTCAGTCATATACATATATACAATACACATGTATCACATCACATTCGCAATCATTTCATAGTAGCATTCACATACAATATACACAATTTGCACTTCAATATCACATTCAAATACTTCAGACACCCGTGGTCCGAAATCAATCAAAACAAACACATATATCCCTCCATTATCTCCACATGGCATCATTGCAAGGTATTAAACACATAAAGGCTAAGGAACTAACTAGGTTACTCACCTGAACTTCCGAGCTGTTGCCTAGAAGCTCCAACGCTGTCCGTGGATTATCGATCCATCGGCTCTATAACAATCAAATAATTCCATTTATTACAAAATGCACAGTCAAAAAGGAGTAATGATGCACATGCCTTGAATAAAGGATGTACTATGCCTATTCATGATTTTCCCGGTACCATTTCCCATTTTCTATTTTCTTTTACTCAGTATCTAACTTTCACTCAATTGATCAATATCGACTCATTTCGATACAATAACATATTACAGAACTTTCAATTTCAATTCTAAATTCCAGTCAATTATCAAGTCATTTTCGCTATGGTATTACCTCAAAATCAATATCACAATTCTCTTAATCGAATGCATTCTTTATGTTCAGTTCTAACTCCAATAGCCTTTCTTTACACTTTGACACCTCACCATTATACCTCAATTACTCAAAACAATTCTTAGGAAGCAATACAATCATATTTCTTAACTTTCTTTACTTTCTTTCACTAGTTGAGATCACAAAAATCCAAATTCAAACTCTCATTCTTTTCCCCAATTGTAGACCTCGTTCTCTAGATCACAACGAATTAAGAATCACGTCAATTGGAGGTCTATATCATAAATTATGCCCCATAAATAAAATACAACCAAATTAAAAATTGCTCCTCGCCGCGGCGTCACATCCCTCGCTGCGGTGTGTAACAGGTCGCTCACCGCGACGTGGGAATCGTTCGTCGCGGCGAACATTTCTTTTACGCCTTGCCGTGGTGCCCACGAACGACTCGACGCGACGTGCAACTTATTCGCTCGCCGCGTCGTCTCTTGGGGCTCGCCGCGGCGAGCACACATTTTCTTGCCGCGGTGTGGCCTTTTTTCAGACGTCGCGACGTGCGGCTACGTCTTCTTCCCTGCTCGATTTTTCTGCCATTAGTACTCTCTGAACTCAACATTAACCACCCTTAACTACTCAATCTTTTACCATAAATGCATCTAACAACAATAATAAACAACCTTAAAGCCATTAAACTTACCAAATCAAGCTTGAATCTCAAATCTCCCAAAAATGTCTCAAACTCTTTCTCCCTTTTCCAACACTCACGAAGAGCCTTAAACACTCAATAACAACATCCTCTTTAAGCCTCAAACCGAACTTTGCACATGGAGGAAGAAATCACGAAACAATCGGGTAGGAGGAAACGAAATCACCGAAGAAGGAGAAAAGATTCGTGCCCTAGGAGAAGAAAACCATTTTCTTTTCCTTTCTCCCCTTTTCAAATGTAGAACATATATATATATATATATGGAACAAAGAAGCCTCTTTTCATCTTTATCCTCCCAAAACATTTAAATCTCTATCTCTAATCAGTTTTATTTCCAGTCCAATTTATCTCCAAATTTCAATGACTCGTCATATTAATTTCTAAAATCATAATTCTAGATTTCCATTGCCATTGGAGAATTATTTCGATCCAATTTATTCAATCAGTCCGCCACTCGAAAGATTTCCGGTCTGGACATTTCCTCCCAAATTTTCATAAAAATTTTCCTAAGGTTCACTGCCAACGGGCGATCACTCTAATACAGTTCCCACTCAATATGCAAACTCAATTAGTCCAAATTTCTCAATAAATCACAATTAAATCTAATATCTCATATTCACGTATTCACAATCAAAAGCCGAGAAATATCATAAATGCGTGTACCTATTTGTGCAGGTGTAAAAGACTCATGGCCTCCAAAATTAGAGGTCAACAAGATGCTCAGTCAATATTATGCGGTAATATTCTATCCCACCTCAATTTACCAATATGATCTTCCCATCGATGACGGGATGTTACACTTGTCCCCTCGGTCTCCCTGGAGGGTTCACTTTCTTGACGACATCAGAACTTCTGTTGCCCACTTCCGTCACTGTCCACTGTCTCAACCCTCTTGGAAGCTTGCATCTGACTTCTCTCATTCCTTGGACTCTGAGGGCACTCTTTTGCCATATGCCCCCTCTCTCCACAATTGAAGCATGCTCCAGTCAATCGATAACATTCCCCTTTGTGGAACCTTCCGCAGTGCTCACATTTAGGAATGAGTGGTTTATCCCCATCTCCCCTCCTGCTGCCTCCAGCCGTTGAGGCTTGATACGAGACAGTTCTCATCTGGCGAGGCCTGCTCGCTCCACTGCTTTTCTCCTCAGACTGTGCAGGAAAGTCCTGGCACTCCTCTCTGACATAGGAGCATTGCCTCCCCTCTTAAACTGCTCTCTGCCTTTCCTCTTCTTGCTAACAGCACTCTTTATGTTTTCAATGTTTTCCACCCTTAGTGCTGCTTCCACCAGTTGCTGGAAATCACAAAAATTCTGCACCACCACTTTTTCCCTGATGGCTAGGTGCAGTCCTAATTCGAACCGACGACACTTAGCCGCCTCACTAAGCCTCATCTCTCATCAGATATCGGATAATCTGCAAACCGACGCTCATACTCACTGGCAGTCATTTCCCTCTGGGTGAGGCTCAAGAATTCCCTCTGCTTCTGCTGAATGTACACCTCAGACAGATACTTTTTCTTATAAGCAGTAAGGAAATCCTCCCAAGCCAACACTGGCGGTTTCAGCTGACTTCCTGGGACACTCTCCCACCAATGCAGAGTATCCCCTTGCAGAAGACTTACAGCATACACTACCTTCTCATCATCTTCACAGTCCATCTGTTCCAAAATCCGTTCTGTCTTTCTCAGCCATGCCTCAGCTTCCCCGGGATCAGTGGTCCCATTGAAATCCACTGCTCCATACTTTCTCAGCTTATCAAACTACCTCCCTTTCTTAACTGGGGCCGGTACAGACGATTGTAGCATCTGTCCCATAGCCTGGACAAACGCCTGGGTGAAAGCTTAAAACAGTCTCGAATCCAAGGTAGGCGCTTGTTCATGCAGAACAGGCGACTCCTATGACTGTGACCGAGCAGGCTCACTACCTTGCTCGACAGAGACCTCAGTATTCACTGGGGCTACAGATTCGGCCATGCCCTCCTCTCTCGGCGGAGGGTCAGGTGCAACCGATCCTTACATAATTCCTCGTGTTCTTCTACGAGGTGGCATTTCACTCCTTCAATAGAAACACTAACGATTAGCTCACATTTTATCTAAATCCTATTTCCTGCATGTATGCATGATATGCATGTCACATAAGGCAAATACTCAATTCACAAAGCAAGCACTTTATCACATAACACCATAATGCATAGCATAACACATTATAAGCCTAGGACTCTTTAAAAGCCTAAGCTCTAATACCACAAGATGTTAGGCCCCGTTTCCGAATCCCAATCATGGTGTTGGATCCCGTTCCCTGAGCCCAACTATCCGATTCGAAGTCGAAAAGCATAAGCGGGTTTCCTTGTGGGGTTATTTCAACGAACCCTCACTTGCTTTGAATCAATCCTTTCGAATTCAAAGTCAAATTTTACCAATTTTTGTGGAGAGGTATCTAAACATGTTAGAAATCCAATGCTTCAAGAATCAACTCAATCGGAGGTCGGATGAGGGAGTTATGCCCAAAGGAATAAACCATGTTTAAACCCTAAATCGATTTGTACCTCTCTTGGCGCGAATGCCATAACTTTTTATACAAATGTCCAATTGCTTTCGTTTTTAGACCATTGGAATGAAGACATCGAGATCTACAACTTATATTACAGACCTTGAAGAGAGATTCGGCCTCTAAACTAGTCAAAATCGCAAACTAGGTAAGTGTTTTTTTATTAACTCAAGTTACGTTAACATGCTTTAGATTTCTTTCACAATATCGACGTGAGATACAACATTTGTGAGATTAGAGTGGGTTAAGGTCCACATGAATTATATAACTACATTCATTTTTTATTGAGAAATGTTGTTAAAATATATTTTGGCATTGTAAAGGTAAAATTTCTTATACTTTTGAACATATCTTGTTATGATATAAAGTAACAAAAAAATATTATTATTTCTTGTTGTATTATACATAATGTTATCAGAATGCATAAACAATCTGGTGCATTTATTTGGCGGTTGTATTGAAAACAAAGACCATAATATGGAAAGTGTCAATGAAGATGCAAACACTTAAATAGAATATAATATCACTTCAGCAGAACTTTAGAGTTTATCCTGAAAGTAGGATAAAAGTGAAACTAAACGACTTCTTAAAATATTATGTTTATGAATTTTTTTAGTTGCATTACAAAATAAAGAAAAGGGTAATTTTAAACTTATCCTGTAACATCCCGTTACTGTTAGCAAGGGTATTTTGGTAATATTGGGTCAGACTGATAGGTTCATTGCATTCACTGATTGAACATGTTACTGGCCTCTGATCATAGAGGAACAGGTTTATTGCATATGCATTTATTCATAGGTACATGCATTCATGATTTTCCGGCATTTTATTGCGAGTATGAATTGATTAGATTGTGAACTGGAAACTGACTGGATTGTGATTAATTGAGAAATTAGGATAAGTGGGCTCGAATGATTGATTTAGAATAGTCTAAGAGCGATTGGCAATTGATAGTGGCTTATAGGAAATTTTCGAGAAATTCGGGAGAAAATGCCCAGACCGGAAATTTTGGAGTGGCGGAATCGATTGATTTGTATAATCTTGAAAGAATTGTCCAATAGCAATGGAAAAATTTAGAGTTATACTGTCAGGAAATTAAAATATTGAGCCATTGAAATTTAGAGACTAAAATTAAGACTGATTGAGAGACCTATGTTTATAAATAGGTAGGTTTGAAATTGGGGATTTATCCTAAGGCAAAAAACATTTCTTCTCTTCCTCCTCCCACGGCGATCTTCGATTCCTCCCATCGGTGAGGATTCTTTGATCTTTCTTTATGGTTTTCTTCTCATTATGCTAGCCTAACTGGTTTATTGTGATTGATGAAGGTTGAGGAGGATTGAGAGTGGGTTATCGTTGATTTGGAAGGATTTTAGGGTTTACGGTGATTTGTGGTTTTGATCTTCAATTGGTAAGTATTTATGACTTTAATGTTGTTATTAATGGTTTCTAATGCATTTATGGCATTTATTATGGTTGAGTTGGGTAGATGGGAGTGTTTTAATGCTGGTTTTAGAGAGAGAAGAGGAAAAATGCGATCGGAGAAGACGGTGGCGTGGTCGCACGTCGCGACGTCTGGCGTGGCCTCGCTGCGGTGAGAAAATTTAGTGCTCGCTGCGATGAGCGTAGCGAGACGCCTCGACGAGCGCCTGGTTCCACGCCGCGGCGAACAATTCCGCCTGCGTCCCGGCGAGCCGCGAAGAGGACGCACGCCGCGGCGAGCGATCTTCTCTTCGTCACGGCGAGGGGTGTAGGTCGCGGCGAAGGACAGTTTTCTGATGGAGTGATTTTTAGCTTATTGGGTATAATTTATGGTATAGACCTCCGATTGAGGTGATTCTCGATTCATTATGAACTAGGGAAAGAGGTCTACTGTTGAGGATAATTATAAGAGTCGGAATTTAATTATTATGGTACTGATTCATAAAGAATAAGGTCAATTATGGTTCATAGTGTGACCTAAATATTGAATTGAGACAATTGGAGTTTTAATTGGGAATTTCAATAAAGGTTTTGACCCAATGGATAGGGAATTGCTATAGGGAGTTTAAATTGAGGAAATTAAACTGAATTATAAGATTGGATTAATTATTGTCGATCAATTGAGCCAAGAGTTAGAATGGGACATAAGAGTTCAACATTGGGTTTTAGCGCCGGGAAAATCATGAACATGCATTGTACATATTTCCACTGAGACATATGCATCACTGAAATGTTTAATTGAGCATCTAGTAATGGGGACGTATTTTCTTTGTTATAGGCGTCGTTGGATCGTCATTTCACGGACGTTCTTTGGGACTTCGAGCAATAGCTCGGAAGTTCTGGTGAGTAACCTAGTTGGTTTCTCAAATTCTGTTGTCTAAATGCTCAATGTGAATTACTTGTCCTTTGTGAAATTGCATGATTCTTGAAATATACATGATCGAATGGTATGCTTCTCTTGTATTGGATTGGACTCTTGCATGACACCGAGAAATACAATCTTGGGCTTTTATAGCCATACAACAATTCTCGAACAACTGCATTGCATGCATAAATGCATGATCGATAATGGAATGTGACCCAAGTTGCTATTATCATTTGAAAAGAGCCTCGAGCTCGAACATTTATCTTGACCGGACCTCGAGCCCAAGGGAGAAATCCAGACGCATCCCCCATCAATCTTGACCGAGCACTTGGGCACAACATCAATAAGCTGGAAAAGAGTCTCATATGCATTGTATACACTTGATTGATTGAATTGCAAACTTCTTGAATTATGTGATGACATGAGAGATTGCAAATTGTTACATGCCATCAAAACTGTTTCATGATTTATCAGAAATTGTGATATGATCATCGTAAACTTTTATATACTATTGTAAATTGCTATTTGATCATCATCAACTGTTATAGACTACATAAATTGTTATATAATCTCATTAATTAAATATTATCGTGTCGTCTTTGTCTTGATTTCGTAATGCATGATTTGAGTGAACCATCGATGATGGTTTCTCCGAGTTCATAAACTCACCCAATATTGCAATTATTTTTAGGATTTGGTGAGTACCCCGTTAGACAAACGGGAGTATGATTACAGCAAGCAAGTCAGAGTTCAGGTCGGGATCAGTCTCATGTCTGCATTTGAGTTTTTCTGATTTTTGTATAAATTTGTATTTCCGTAGAATTGTACTATTATTATAGAGGGCCCCCAACTGATTAATATTGCATTGTGAATTGAATATTGAAAGAGTGTTTTGATTGAAAATGTTTCAATATCGCGGGCCCAAATTGTTTATTGATTTCTACGCACTCGAGTGTTTTCAAAAGGAAAAAATTTCATAATGAGTTTTTAAACTGAATTGACTGCTCTAGCATGCCACCCTCGCGGGTCACGGGCTCGGATATCACCATCGATATCGGGTTCGGGTCTGGCGGGAGTGGGGTGCTACATATCCACTCTTAGTGCTTCTAAAGTTAAAATTTGAAGTTTCAAACTATATTAAGGAAAAATTAACATAATAATTCATAGTGATTAACTTAGTTAAATAATTAACAGCCTTCTTGCTTTACACATGATATCTTAGTTATACTTAGTTAAGTCTATCATTATTGCAACCTAACTTTTTAATCTTTCTAATATCCATACATCATTTTATTGATTTCTAAACGGTCTTTTTGAACCATTTAAGGTATTTTATAAATTTTAACTAGTCTTATATCGATCGAAGAACAAGAAAATTTAATATATATTAATTTTCCTGTATATAAGATGAGTTAAAAAATTTATTATTTATAATAATAAAATGCGAAGTTGTCAATATTTTAAATGAATTACATATTAATTAGGAAAAGTAATTAAATAAGATGTACCCTTTTTCTCATCCTTTTATGTTAAATATGTATACGTATACATATCTACCATCTTTATATGTTATGGAAGGTAGACTACTAAAATTAAATATTTTCATATAGTCATATACCACGAATTTATTACATCATCTCCTATAAATACCTCTATAAGTAAAGTAGTACAACAGGAAGCTAACAAGAAACATTAGTCCTGTAATCTCCCAACTCCTCCATATTGCAGTCAAACTAGATCAATGGCAACCAAGAAAACAAAAGGACGACAAAAAATTGAGATAAGAAGGATTCAAAATGAAGATGATAGGCTTATTACTTTCTCCAAACGCAGGTCTGGTATCTATAAAAAGGCAAGCCAATTGATCTGATAAAAGAAACGTTCTATTTTCTTTCTTTTATTTCCTTTGACATGTATTGTTATATACAGAGAAGATACAGAGAAATTGCAGGGATTCTAATAAATTCTATACTAAAATAATTGCTATATCCATATAAATCAGAGATTTATGGATACGCTATCTTCCCTTTTATAAGAATGTACAGCTCACTCCAACACTCCCCCTCAAGTTGATGCATAGATGTCTCAAATGCTCAACTTGTCGAGTGAGTTGTGAAAATCTTGTCGTGAAAGAGCCTTCGTGAGAATGTCCGCTAATTGTTCTTTAGATTTGACAAAGGGAAATCGAATTATTCTTTCATCCAGATTTTTTTTGATGAAATGTCGATCCACTTCTACATGCTTAGTACGATGAAGCTGGACTGGATTCTCGAGATGTTAATTGCTGCTTTGTTATCATAAAATAGATTCATTTCAGAATTAAGAGCAAAGCCAATTTCTGTTAGTAAATTCTTGAGCCATAGGAGTTCACATAGTCCTTTAGCCATTCCTCAAAATTATGCTTCAGCACTAGACAATGCCACCCCTTTTTGCTTCTTGCTTCTCCAAGTAACCAAGTTTCCTCCTATAAAAGTAAAATAGCCTGATGTAGATTTCCTGTTAGATACACTCCCTGCCCAATCTGCATCGGTATATCCGTCAATGTTCAAATGGTTATTTTTGGAGAATAAAATCCCTTTCCCTGGAGATGATTTCAAATAGTGGATTATACGGATTACTGCATCCATATGACATTTATTAGGGCAATGCATGAACTGACTCACAACACTTACAGCATAGGCAATGTGTGGGCGTGTATGTGAAAGATAGATTAGTTTTCCAACTAATCGTCGATACCTCTCCTTATTGGTTAGTGGATGATCAGTAAATGCACCGAGCTTATGATTTTGAACTATTGGAGTGTCAGCTGGTTTACAGTTCAACATCCCTACCTCTGTCAACAAGTCCAACATATACTTCCTTTAAGAGAGAAATATCCCCTACTTCAATCTTGCTACTTCAATTCCCAAGAAATATTTTAGTCCTCCAAGAGTCTTCATTTCGAACACTGTTGCTAATTGTTTTTGAAGCTTAGAAATCTCATCTACGTCATTCCTCATGATGATCATATCGTCTACATATATGATCAATGCAGTTACCTTTCTTTGTTGATGTTTCAGAAACAAGCTATGATCAGAATTGCTCTGTTGAAAACCATATTTTCTCATAATAGAACTAAACCAACTGAACCAAGCATGAGGAGATTGTTTTAACCCGTATAGAGCTCATTGTAGTTTGCACATTACCTCAATTTTTGACTCTGCTATATATCCTGGTGGAATATCCATATAGACTTCTTCTTCAAGATCACCATGAAGGAATGCATTTCTTACATCAAATTGATGGAAAGGCCAATCTAGATTTGTTTCCAAGGAAAGCAAGACTCTAATAGTGTTTAGTTTTGTCACGGGTGAAAATGTTTCTTGATAATCAATGCCATGCATCTATGTATACCCCTTCGCCACAAACCTTGCCTTATATCTGTCAATAGTTCCATCTGCCTTGTGTTTGACAGAGAAGACCCATTTGCATCCAACTGTCTTCTTCCCTTTCGGTAATGAAGCTAGCGTCCATGTTTCAGTTTTCTGTAAAGCATCCATCTCTTCCTCTACTGCTTTGACCCAATTTGGATCTTTCAAGTCTTCCTGTATCTGATTTGGGATCTGGCAAGATGATAGGGTGTACGCAGAAGCCTTCAAACGTTTTGACATGTTTTGAGAATTCACATAATTGGCGATAGGGTACTCTTGAAAGTGCTCCCTTGAAGGTTTGAAGAAAGCCTCTCTACTGCACAACCTGTTGAGCTAGAATGTTGGTTGAGGCCAAATATCGAACGCCTTCTCTGTTGTTCACTCAAGCTTCAGCTGGATGAATGATGCAGCTTCTGATCTTCAATTTGTAATTTGCGTGTATGAAATGTCTCCAAAACAGCAACTCAGATTGCTGGCTGAATTTGTGAATGTATAGCAGATGATATATGTGAATTGGAAATACTGCAGAATGTAAACTATCGGTTATGTATTTGGGCTAGCTGAACTACTCACTTTCACAAAAACTAAAAAAAAAAATTACTCAAACAAAAGGACAATGCAGGCAAATCATGTGGAATGAATTGGATGTTGTGTATGGATGGATTTTGCTCTCACTCTCATATGCTGAAATCAAAGAACTAAACTTCTGGTTTTTTTCCAGCAAAACAGAAACTACTACTGCTATTTGTTAACTTCTAACTTGCTACTGGAACAAAAACAATAATGAGACATAAGGAAAAATGAAGCTTGAAAGAAAAATGATATTGTATTGAAGGTTTTCTGTGTTTTTCTTACACCCCTTTCCTTCTTCTACTCTTACTTCTATTTCTACTTCTACATCTACGAAAATGAGGAGGATGATGAGCTTTTTATATTAGCTCTACAACTTTCTACTACAACTTATAAAGAAATAACTAGAGAACAAAAGCATAAACTGATGAGTAATGACTAGGCTAGTACAATCTTTTCTGATTTTGCAAAAAACATAAAAGCAATTCTCTTTGTCCCTTTTGTAACTGAATCTGACATTTGGAAAAGCTGAAATTGTGCAGTAGGCAGTGGGGAACATTTTATGAAAAATAGACATGAAGAAGTTGCTGCACAATGATTTGTCCACTTAGCGATTTTTCCATATCTCCATTAATTAATCCTAACAACATTCCTTAAGCTTAATTCTTGTTCATAAACATTGTACAGTCAGCTTGCACTTCATTGCTTCATCTTGTTCCTTTTCTTCTGGTTATTTCTTCTGGTTACTTCCTTCTAAGTAACTAACTGGAATCCTCAACTTTTGTTGTGCATCTGATGAGCTTGCATCTTTCATTTTCCATTCTCTTCTCTGCCCTGTGCTTCATTCATTTGATCTTTGACTTCATTGGTTTGATCCATACATTGTTGAATTATGCTTAGGATCATCATCTTCAATCTCCACTTGCATTTAAACTCCTTCATCTTTCCCTTCAGCTTTCTTTTCTACCTAATCTTCATTGTCATTGCTAACTCCTCCACTAATTTCAACACTTAAAGCTGCCCAAGACAACCCATCTCAACAGCTCCTCCTTTGTCTTGTGGAGCCTGCACACCAATCATCTTCTTAAATGAATCAAACTTCCACCTTGGTAATGCTTTGGTGAATACATCAGCAAGTTGGAAATTGGATCGGCAAAAAGCCAACTTAGTTTCCTTCTCTTCAATCAGCTCCCTCACATAATGATACTTGACTCTCATATGTTTAGTTCTCATGTGATCAGAGGGGTTTTCGGCCATTGCTATTGCTGCACTTGAATCACAGTAAATCGTCACACATTTCCCTTGCAATTCATCAACATCCATCAGAATTTTCTTCATCCATTATGTTTGCTTGGCTGCCATGTTAACAGCCACATACTCAGCCTCAGCAGTGGACTGAGCAATCACCTTTTGCTTCCTTGAGCTCCATGCAAATACACCTGTCCCTAAACTACAACAATATCCACTCCTACTCTTGCAATCTTCATTTCCAGCATAGCTTGCATCACTAAACACATATAACTCCACATTTTTCCTTCGTCCATACCATATACCATGATCAACCGTATGTTTTATGTATCTCAACACAAAGTGTTCCCTTGAAGGTTTGAAGAAAGCCTCTCTACTGCACAACCTGTTGAGCTAGAATGTTGGTTGAGGCCAAATATCGAACACTTTCTCTGTTGTTCTCTCAAGCTTCAGTTGGATGAATGATGCAGCTTCTGATCTTCAATTTGTAATTTGCATGTATGAAATGTCTCCAAAATAGCAACTCAGATTGCTTTCTGAATTTGTGAATGTATAGCAGATAATATATGTGAATTGGAAATACTGCAGAATGTAAACTATCGGTTATGTATTTGGGCTAGCTGAACTACTCACTTTCACAAAAACTAAAATTTCTTTTTGACTCAAACTAAAGGACAATGCAGGCAAATCATGTGGAATGAATTGGATGTTATGTATGGATGGGTTTTGCTCTCACTCTCATATGCTGAAATCAAAAAATTAAACTTCTGGTTTTTTCTAGCAAAACAGAAACTACTACTGCTATTTGTTAACTTCTAACTTGCTACTGGAACAAAAACAACAATGAGACATAAGGAAAAATGAAGCTTGAAAGAAAAATGATCTTGTATTGAAGGTTTTCTATGTTTTTCTTACACCCCTTTCCTTCTTCTACTCTTACTTCTATTTATACTTCTACATCTGTTAGATGCATTTTTATCATTAGATTTAATGGCATTTTCCTTTAATTTCTGGATTAATTATTGGGTCTTATACATATTTTTCCTACTAAATTATTTAGTTGTCTTAATCTGCATTTTTAATGGGTCTTGTTTAATTTGTAGGAAATACACTTGTTTTAATTAAAAAAGACCACAATAATAATTAAATGAGGGATGCTAGTCGCAACTATGGAGAAGCAAGTTGGAGGCGTCGAAAAATTAAATAGGGAAGGAAACCAGCAGCAAGGTAACGCACGGCAATTAGATTGTCACAAGAGAATGACAGCTAGAGGACAAAATGAAAGGAATTAATCGTTGGTCAACAATTCATGCAAACTAGGCAACAGTACATGTACAAGAGAGAGGCGTCATTTACAAGGAGGAGCAAAATAAAACCAAAAGGCAATGAGTTAAAATTACAGCTAGCGTTTTAAACCAACGATGGCGGCGTTGGGAACAAAATCAAGAGGAGAGCTTCAATCACCTAGCACATGGATGGCCTTGATTAAGCAGATGGGAGAGCGAATTAATTGGCTAATGGCGGCATCCACGGTGAAGAAGCGATGCACAAGAAGTAAAATAATTACGTTTGTGATGCAAGTGAACATCAAACAGCTAGCAAAAGGTTCAACAATGGAACATTGCGTTATCAACAGGAACAGGTGGCGTTGTTTGAAGACTCCTGCAGAAGAGGAACAGCGTTGCAACAAGAAGAAAAAAATCAACGCAGCAAGTGATAAGCCAAGAGGACAAGCGTCAAGTTAACTCAGTTAGGCAAACACGTGGAGAGGGAGACGAAAACAAGGAATAAAGCCATGCAATAGCTGGAGGCGTGCCTATGTAACAGTATGAAATAAAGCCAAGAGTAGAATAAATCAAAGGGAGAAATTGGCCATTCACGTGGGAAGCAAAATTAAAGTCAAGATTGGGGGTCCACCTTGGTAAACTCATACATGAAGGCTGCGTTGAAAATTAAGTGGAGAGCAAGTTAAATGGACAGAAAAAAATCAAAGTCAACAGCAAAGAAGCAACTCGTGAGGAACCAGCAGAGAAGGCAATCAACGCACAGTGAGGGGAGGAATATATTGCAACAGTGAGTGGGATTGTGGCGGCAACTTGAGAGAAAGGAGAGCTGGAGAGAAAAGTCAAAGATTTGCGGCAGCTAAGAAACAAAAGAATAAATGAATCACGCATGAGAATTAATTGGAGGGGAGCGTTAGTTGTTGGAAAATTTTCAATGTTTTCAGCTGGAAAATCCAAGAGAAGCACGTCATATACCAACAAAAGGAGGGGAAATTCATGCACACCAAAGGAGTGGGACCAACGTTACAAAGGAGGAGAGCAAGGGAGGCCACTCAACATTAACTCTTCATTTTACTTTGACAATCCACCATTCACGCAATTAAAAAGGGGGTCCTCACGAAGATGAGGAGAGAGCGGGAGGAATTGCAAAAGAAAAGAGATACTCTTCATTTAAAAAAAAAGTTTTTGCTCTTCATTCTTTATTGATATCCAAGCTCCATTCACGCACATCTCCAGAGGGTCAATTCACATTAAGCATTGATGCACCCATTGAAGAAGAAGTAATAGAGTTGGAGGCAAATTTCAAGAGCAATCACCATTTGTTCTTCCATATCTTCTACTCATTTCATATTCATAATGCTTGCTTTTATTATTTTTATTGTTGCTACTGTCATTATGAATAACTAATCCTTTCAATCTAGGATTTTAATGGAACCTTTGATGTAATCTCGGTTAATTGGTATTTTCTTCGTTTAATCTCTTATGCCCGTTTTTACTTAAAGGTTTGATTATTGCAATTTGTTCTTAATGCTTTTCATAATTTGATTACCTATGAAAATGATTTTCTTAATCTTTGTGTAGCGTAACGAGGAGCGATAGATTTGGAAAAAGATTGCAATAACTTAGGATCACATTCAGTAGTGATTTGTGTCTAGGATCGGAGATACCTATCCACCTAAGTAACCACATTAAGATTGATTTGATAAAGCAATCATCGAATTATCACAATTTACCATAGAAATATAGGAAATTGGTTCGATGATTAGGATTACTAATGATCCGGGAGGGCTTAGTAATTAATTCTGAATCTTAGGTTATCAAACCCGGTATATGAATTAAATCGAAAAAATTTCGACACCGAGGTAAAATCAAGGAGGCAGTTAAATTCCTAGATTTTCATTCTATTGATCTTTCTTATATTTTTATCTTGCGTTAATTCTCGTTTTTATTTTATTTTTCAAACCACAATCAATCAATCTTTTCTTTAATTTTATGTTATTAGCTTAAATTAGAAGTTATTACGAGTATTACTATTTAACTAATTTGGTCTTCGTGGGAGCGATATTTTTACTACTTGACGATAGAAACGTGCACTTGCGTTCATCACCAACAACATCTACGAAAATGAGGAGGATGATGAGCTTTTATATTAGCTCTACAACTTTCTGCTACAACTTGTAAAGAAATAACTAGAGAATAAAAGCATAAACTGATGAGTAATGACTAGGCTAGTACAATCTTTTCTGATTTTTCAAAAAACATAAAAACAATTCTCTTTGTCCCTTTTGTAACTGAATCTGACATTTGGAAAAGTTGAAATTGTGCAGTAGGCAGTGGGGAACATTTTATGAAAAGTAGACATGAAGAAGTTGCTGCATAATGATTTGTCCACTTAGTGATCTGTCCATATCTCCATTAATTAATCATAACAACATTCCTTAAGCTTAATTCTTGTTCATAAACATTGTACAGTCAACTTGCACTTCATTGCTTCATCTTGTTCCTTTTCTTTTGTTTACTTCTTCTGGTTACTTCCTTCTAAGTAACTAACTGGAATCCTCAACTTTTGTTGTGCACCTGATGAACTTGCATCTTTCATTTTCCATTCTCTTCTCTGCCTTGTGCTTCATTCATCTAATCTTTGACTTCATGGGTTTGATCTATACATTATTGAATTATGCTTAGGATCATCATCTTTAATCTCCACTTGCATTTAAACTCCTTCATCTTTCCCTTCAACTTTCTTTTCTTCCTAATCTTCATTGTCATTGCTAACTCCTCCATTAATTTCAACACTTCAAGCTGCCCAAGACAACCCATCTCAACACTCTTGAAAGTTGCTCCCTTGAAGGATTGAAGATGGCCTCTCTACTGCACAACCTGTCAAGCTAGAATGTTGGTTGAGGCCAAATATCGAACACCTTCTCTGCTGTTCACTTAAGCTTCAGTTGGATGAATGATGCAGCTTCTAATCTTCAATTTGTAATTTGCGTGTATGAAATGTCTCCAAAACATCAACTCAGATTGCTTGCTGAATTTGTGAATGTATAGCCTATAATATATGTGAATTGGAATACTGCAGAATGTAAACTATCGGTTATGAATTTGGGCTAGCTGAACTACTCACTTTCACAAAAACTAAAATTTCTTTTTGACTCAAACTAAAGGACAATGCAGGCAAATCATGTGGAATGAATTGAAAGTTGTATGTAGATGAATTTTCCCTCACTCGTGTATGCTAAAATCAAAGGAATCAAACTTCTGGTTTTTTTCTCAGCAAAACAGAAACTACTACTGCTATTTGTTAACTTCTAACTTGCTACTGGAACAAAGCAACAATAAGACATAAGGAAAAATGAAGCTTGAAAGAAAAATGATCTTGTATTGAAGGTTTTCTGTGTTTTTCTCACACCCCTTTCCTTCTTCTACTCTTCTATTTCTACTTCTACATCTACGAAAATAATGAGGATGATGAGTTTTATATATTAGCTCTACAACCTTCTACTACAACTAGAAACTAGAAAACAAAAGCATAATCTGATGAGTGAAGACTAACTAGTACTAACTTTTCCAGATTTGGAAAAACACAAAAAGTAACTTTCTTTGTCTTTAACATAACTAAACTAACATTGGAAAAAAGCTGAAACTTGTGTAGTGGGAACAATAATAATTCTTTTGATTCTCCAGCACCAAAAACTGACATGCAAATCTGATTGTCAGTTGTGGATTACTTACCTCAGGAACATTCTCAGGAGGAGGGACGTCAGGTACTAAGGAGATAGGGGATGTATCTATTTCTTCTTCAAACTCAGGCAGTTTAGGATTGGTCCTTGACCCGTTAATCTCATCCTGATTAAGTCTCATCACTTCACTACTATTGAGTATCGGTGCACGACTCTCATCAACACCTAGCCATTCAAGGCCTATCCAATTCAAGCCTTCATCTTTATGCTTCCCTTAGAATGAAGAATTAGATATTGTAGAAGAAAAGAAAGTATTCGACTCGATAAATGTGACATCCATAATGACATAAGTACGTCTGTTGTTAGGATCATAACATCGATAGCCTTTTTTATGAGAGGCATATCCTAAGAAAATACAACGAATTACACAAGAATCAAGCTTACTGCGCTGATTTTGTGAAGATGGACAAAAGCAACACACCTAAACATGCGAGAAGGAATCAATAAAACACTAGGTAAGGGAGCATAAGCGAATAGCACCTGTAAGGGAGTCTTAAAATTTAAGATCTTTGAAGGCATCTGATTGAGTAAATGTACCACTGTAGTGACAACATCATCCTAGAACAGATTCGGTACATGGGCCTTAATCAATAGTGCTCGAACAGTCTCCACTATGTGCCGAATTTTCCTCTCCACAAGGCCATTTTGTTGTGGAGTCTGAGAACAAGATGTCTCATGTAAAAGACCATGACTCCTAAAGTATGCTTGAAATTGATGATTAACATATTCACCTTCATTATCGGAATGGAGGACTTGAAGCTTGGTGGAGAATTGAGTCCGAACCATTACATGAAACGCTTGAAACACATTAAACACATTAGACTTATGTTTCAACAAATACAGCCATGTCATCCTTGTACAATCATCTATAAATGTAACAAACTAGTGAACACCAGAAGACGTAGCAATCGGAGAAGGTCCCCACACATCTGAATGGATCAATGAAAATGGAGTCTCACATTTATTCAAACTTATTGGATCAATGAAAATGGAGTCTCACATTTATTCAAACTTATTGGATAGGAAACTCTATGACTTTTGGCTAAAATACATGTCTCACATTTGAAGTCCGACTCCCTTACACTTGAAAACAAATCAGGAAATAAGTGTCTCATATAACTAAATGATGGATGCCCCAGTCAATGATGCCATAGACGGATTTGCTTCTCTTTGTCATTATTTGAATAAGACATACCGTTGGCTCTTCCCAAGTTGAAATCATCCATATAGTACAATCCCCCTCTCTTAGTACCACACCCAATGATCTACTTGGTGAGAATATCCTGGATAAGACAAAAAGTGGAATATAAGAGCACTACACAATTGAGCTCAGAAGTGATCTGACCAACAGATAATAATTTATTTGCAAGTGATGGGACACGTAAAGTATGAGACAAAGAGAGTGAAGGTGATAAATCAACAGTTCCTGCTCCTGTTATTGGATGCACAACACCATTTGCATTAGTGATGTCTTTTCGTCTTGGTTGAGTTGTCTCCGAGAAGTCATTTGAGTCAAATGTCATGTGGTCTGTTGCGCCAGAGTTGATAATCCAGTGTTCACCGTGACATTTGTTAAGACCAAGTAATGCTAGACCACGATTACCTTGATCTTGGAGAGTTATTGAAACATTTATAGATTCTTCATGTGAATCGAGGTGCAGTTTTGGCTTAGCAGTAACTAGAGAAGCTTTACCAGAACCTCCAGCAGCATCATTTTGTTTTCGAGCCTTGAGTTCATTCCACCATTCTAGATAACCATGTAATTTGAAATAAGTTTCACGAGTATATTTTGCATTTCCACAATGAGTACAACCTTCTGTTTGCACCTTAGACCTAGGGTTCATAGCCTGTTTTCCAATATTCATGGACAAGATCCCAATTTTCAATAGTGATTGATGTTGTCCCGATCTTTCTCCTTTGGAAATCATAATAGCACCAGTTGTGTTCTCCATGCCTGTCATCATTACTGCCTGTCTGATATCTTCTCTACGGACATGAGCATAGGCCTGTTCCACTATGGGAAATGGCTTCATTTGTAGCACATGAGCCCGAATATTATCAAGCTTGTCATCAAGGCCATCAAGGAATGTATAAACTCTATCTTCTTGTACGATTGAGTTATACTTTTGTATATCAACCACACACTCTGAAAAATTAAATCGTTAATCAATTCGCAGGCTATCTTCAAATTCTTCTTAGCGCAAGTAAATAAAAATCATAACTGCAAAATAATGAGAAACACCGAACAACACGCCGACGTTTGGTAACGCAGTTCGGCAAACTTGCCTACGTCTGCGGGGCCCTCACCCAGATTAATTTTTTTCACCGTAGTTTCCAAAAGTTACAAGGATTGATCAATTTCGCAAAACCCAATCTATGTAACTAACCCAAAAGCTAACTACCCGTGAAAGATCTTCACGCTCAATAACACGACCAACTCGTGTTAACCTCGTCAGAGGATTTTTCAAGCTATATCTACTCAAAGACCAATAGCAGAATAAAATCACAAGAATATTAATCTTCAGCTTTTAATAAGTCTCCTCACTGTCTGCTGGATATTTACTGCTACCCACCAAAGACACCTTCCCAAGGAACAACTTCAACAAGGGAATCAGTACATAAAAACACCGCAGCCAATCCACACTTGACTGCGCAGTATAATTCACAACCCACCAAAACAACAACACCCAGCGCCAAACAAAAGAAGCACTAATAATTCAACATAACCTAATCCACGTCAGCAGGAAGCAATTTAAAACCACCAGCCCTTATCCACGCAATCTCACCACAAATGCCTTAGGAGAATCCTTTTCAAAAAAAATTACGATGGACAACCAATTAATTCACCACAAGATTTCCAAATTGGATTTTACTTCCAATACTGATCCACGTACCATCCAATCTTCAATATCTAATTAAGGCACATCTTTAATTTATGACAATTCCCATGTCCAATTTAAATGCCAAAAATAAGAATATAAATAGGATGTATTAAATCCTAACAATCTCCCCCTTTTTTGGCATTCTTGTCTCAACACAAAAATCATCAATTGAAATTGGACATGCTCCCCCTAAGTCACAAATCCAAACAGTCCAAACAGCAATGAAACAATCAAGATCACATCAGCCAAAAGGCAACAGAAATGAAGACAGAATATTTCTCCCCCTTTGAGACAATACATGGCAAAAATTAAGGATGAAGGACACGGTTCTTCAATTTACGGACAGCCTCAGAAAGGAGCAAAAGACCACCTTCAATGCGTTGCAACTCAGAAACAAATTCAGCATTTGGACTAGCCGAAGTACCCGAAGGTCCCGAAGCAATATAAGGCAAATCTACCACCCGTGGTTGTCTAAAGATCCGCGGTGAAATGGTCATCATAGGAACAGACTCCAAAGTGCTCGACTCGAGCCTAGGCACTCCATTTGCATACAAATATTGTGAGATTAAACACGGAAAAGACAAAAGAGAGTGAGGCTTACCGCGAATACATAACATGGAGTCAATAATAAATCGGCCAAGATTAAATGGGATGCCCGTGCCAATGGCATAAAGAAGCTTGGCTTGAGATTGATAAATAGTGACCGCATGAGTGCTAGGCATCCAATTAGTAATCACCAATTTGAACAAGACAAAGTATTTCTGAGTAAGCATAGAGGAACGAAGCACAGAAGTAGTCGGCCAAGCAGTGAGCTTGCCACCAGTTAAAGCAAGGGCAAGTTGATCCGTAGTAATCTCCCAATCATCATCATAAAATGAACGATCAATCGTTGTGTCAAATTGCAAAAACAAATTCAGACGTCGAGCATCGAAACTAACAATTCTCCCCCTTACATATACAACACCAAACATAGCAGCATTTGCATTCAAAATGTCACCAGACAAATTAGAGTAAAACTCCCTTACCAGATCAGAGTCATAATGCTGAGGCAACAAAGAGGCATGAAGCAATGATCGCTCGCTAAGGAGAGAATGTAAACCCTGATCTCGAAAATCATCCAAGCTAATAGGACGATCCATGAGAACACCGGAATCTGACAAAGACCGCCATTTATCCTCTGCGGCGAAGTGTAAAATTTAAAGGAAACACTCTATCAGCAGCAATCGAGCACTGGATGACTTCTAGGTGGACGGACTGATTTGGTATACCTCATCTTGTACCGCTTTCGAGGAACTGGAGGAGGAACAGGCTGAACTGAAGAGAGATTGTAAACGACTAGAGCGTCGCATAGGATCTGCCCCCTTTTTCTCCGAAGTCGAATAGATCACTGTTTTTCCCATATCAATGCAGTAACAAGCGAAACAATCCAACCGCAATTCTAGTCCCCAAAATTTTCTTACTCGGTCAAAATTCAGCGAAAAACCACGACTCGTAAACCGACACGAATCACGCGGTCCTCAAATAGCCAAAACAATTATCCACAAGACCATACTCTTGTCAAATGAGAACAGAATCAAGAAGACTATCAACACCGAAACATGAGGGTCATCACCACCGATGAAAATTTGCTTATTGGAATTATGTTTCTAATTCAACTTTTACCCAAAATCAACTCGAGTATTCCAATACGAAAACCGACACAAATGAAGAGGAATCCACCGAAATCGTGAACCCAAAAATAGCTAAGGTAACGATCATCACCTCGAACATGAAGAGATGGAGAAGTAGGAAATAAGCACAGCTCCACGCACAAGGAGACCGAAATCCACCTCTTGAACCTTGACCAATGAAACAACTGGAGAAGAGAAATCAAGCAATGAAGAGACTCACCAAAGATGAGGGTGAACCAACGTCGATTGTGAGGAATAAATCCACAAAATTTCTCAGCACCCACCAACAAGGAAGAGACGCCGTGAATGAGCAAGGGAGAGAAGCCCAAAGTGAAGGAGCAAGGACGACGATATACTTGAAGAGGAGAGAAAGTGGACAAGTAATAAAAGTTAGGGATTTTAAATCCCAACAACAGTGGACGCAGCAATTAATATCGCCCCCCTTTTTTTTTATAAAAAATAAGGAAAGACATAATTTAAAGAGGGAGGACACATAGTCCTAATGCTCCTCGAAGCTGCTCAAATCTCAATGCATCCAAAGGTTTTGTAAAAATATCCGCCAATTGTTTCTCGGTAGACACATGAGATAAAATAACCAGCCTGCTCTCAACTAGTTCCCGAATAAAATGATGACGGAGATCAATATGCTTCGTGCGCGAGTGCTGAACCGGATTCTTTGAAATATCTATCGCGCTCTTATTATCACATAATATTGTTAATTCTTTCTGATCAATCCCATAATCCTCCAACATTTGCTTCATCCAAAGTAACTGTGAGCAACAATCGCTATGCTATGTATTGACCTCATTTGTAGAAAGAGATGGAATTACATTTCTTCTTGTACCATGAAATCAAATTATTTCCCAAAAAGAAACAACCTCCTGAAGTACTTTTGCGATCATCTAGATTTCCATGCATCACTATATCCAGCTAAATAAGATGTAGAGTCCGAAGTATACCAAATCCCAAAATCTGACGTTCCACTTACATATCTAAAATTCTTTTAACAATTTGTTATATGTGTTTCCTTGGATTGGATTGATATCGAGCACATACTCCCACACTGTAACAGATATCTGGTCTACTGGCAGTTAAATATAACAAGCTACCAATCATGCTTCTATACAAACTTTCATCTACGCTTTTTCCATTCTCATCTTTATTCAATTTCATTGAGCTACTCATTGGTGTTCTCGCATGTCTAGCTTTTTCAAGACCAAACTTTTTGATCATGCTGTGAACATATTTAGTTTGCGATATGAAGATACCATCCTTCATCTGTTTTACTTGCAAACTTAAAAAGAAGCTCAGCTCACCAACCATACTCATTTCAAACTCGGCGTCATCGGTTTAACAAATTCTTGACCATTTTAGAACATGTAGCACCAAACACAATGTCATCGACATAAATCTGTGCTATCATTAAGTCTGATTTGCATCTTTTAATAAACAGAGTTTTGTCGACATTACCTCGTTTGTATCCTTGCTTGACAAGATATTGAGTGAGTCTATCATACCACGCCCTTGGTGCTTGTTTGAGACCATAGAGTGCTTTCTTTAGCTTATAAACATAATCGGAATGGGCTGAATCAATAAAGCCTTTTGGTTGCTCCACAAAGACTTCTTCTTGTATAAGTCCGTTCAAAAACGCGCTCTTAACATCCATCTGGTACAATTTAAACCCTTTGATACATGCTACCCCCAACAATAATCTGATTGATTCAAGTCGTGCCACAGGAGCAAATGTTTCATCAAAGTCTATTCCTTCTACCTGAGAATACCCTTGAGCTACCAGTCGTGCTTTGTTTCTGGTGACATTCCTTTTTAAATGCATTTTATTCAAAATACCCATTTTGTACCAATCACATTAGTAGCTGGTGGTCTTGGCACAAGTTCCCATACATCATTCCGAACAAACTGTATTAACTCTTCTTGCATAGCTGCTGTCCAGTACTCATCTTGTAATGCTTCTTTTACATTTCTTGGCTCAAATGAGGAAGTGTAGCACAAGTACCCTGCAAGCTCTCTATAATTTACCCTTTTTCTCTCTCTTGTACTTCTTCTTTCGCTCAAATCATTTATAACATTTGCTTCTGATTGATTTCTTTGAGTTTGAGATAAAGAACTCTGGTTTAGATTGTCTGCTAGAGATTTTGCTGTATTATTATCTGAAGTAACGAAATTTCTTTGAATTTGAAGTTACTTCCTTATGATAACTAGCGAAAATCACTTTCTGCATTTGTCTCTTTTCAACAACTTCTTGCACCTTATCTTTTCATCATATTTTACGCATCAATCAACTTGATTTGGAATGTTCTCATCATCATCCATGATCACTCATCAAAGATTCATCATCTATCACAACATTGATGGATTCTTGCACTTTTTGTTCTTTGGTTGTACACTCTATAGGCTTTACTATGAGTTGAGTATCCAATGAACACTCCTTCATCACTTTTGCTTTCAAACTTCCCAAGTTGTTCACGGTCTCGAAGAATATAACACTTACTTCCAAAGATATAAAAGTAACTTAGATCTGGTCTCTTTCCTCTCCAAAGCTCATATGATGTTTTGTTTAGATAATTTCAAGATACACTCTATCGCATATGTAGCAAGTTTGTGTTTCTTGCTTGACCCAAAATCTCAAGGACATTTTCTCCCATTCAACATAGATCGGCCATTTCTGAAGTGTTCTATTTTTCCTCTCCATGACCCCATTTTGTTGAGGAGTTTTAGGTCTTGAAAATTCTTGTAAAATACCACGTTCATCGCAAAACTCACTGAAACTAGCATTTTCAAATTCTCTCCCATGATCCGTCGAACTCTCAATATAGTCGATTTTTCGATTCATAACCTGCACACACAAACTTGAAAGGCCTTAAATGCATCGATTTTCTCTAAAAATGCCACCCATGTGTATCTAGAATAGTCATCCACGCAAGTCGAAGTATTTCATTCCACCAATGCTCTCATGTTGTGTTGGACCCACAAGATCCAAATGAAGTAACTTTCAAGTATCTGAGATGAAGTAACATATCGACCTTTTATGTGATGCTCATTCTTTGTTTTCCCATTTGACATGCACTACACTTCTTTGTCCCTTCTTTGTTCATTTTAGCTAATCCTTTCACACCTCCATCTTCGTCGAACTTACTTATGAGATCAAAATTCACATGTCCAGCCGTTGATGCCACAAATGAAGATTATTTTCATGAGTTCTTGACTTGCATGTGCTTGTGACTTGCAACATGTAACAATTATCACCGATAAACGCCCTCACAATACATTTACCTTGTTCGATAAGTACCGACATCCATCACTAGTGAATTTAACTAGCAATCCATCATCACATAATTGACTTATACTAACCAAATTTGCTTTCAGCCCATCAACATGAAGCACATTCTTGAGAGGAGGTAGGCCTTCAAAACACAAAGTTCCTTTGCCTATTACGGATGCTCTCTTTCCATCTCCAAAAGTCACATGACCATCCATACAAGATTGATAATCAGTCAAGTATGTCTTTTCTCCAGTCATATGACGTGAACATCCACTATCAAAATACCAGCCATGTTGTAATGATGCCTTCATCGATGTACATGCTACTAAGGCTTGCAATTCACTTCTTTTCACCCATGAATAGCTGGACACTGAAGGTTTATGTTGAAATGACTGTGAGTGGTGCATACTTTTTCTTCCTTGCTTTCTTTCAAACAACATTTGTAACAGCTGATAGCATCTTGGTCTTATGTGACCAACCATCCCACAAAAATGACATGTAGGAATGAATCTTCTGCCCTTTTTTGATCCTTCCATCTGTTGAGCTGATCTGACCGTAGCAATGTTTTCTCGGTTAACTTTCGAAGACTCTCCTTTGTAACCCATACCTTCAAAATCCCCTTTAGCCTTACCGGTTTCAATCAACTTGTTCAGTGTTTCTGTGCCTCCATTCAACATTTTTAGTCCCTTCTCAGTGCTGACTAGTTTCATTCTTGCGTCTCCAAGCTC
Organism: Erythroxylum novogranatense; assembly: GCA_029891385.1. NCBI lineage: Eukaryota > Viridiplantae > Streptophyta > Magnoliopsida > Malpighiales > Erythroxylaceae > Erythroxylum > Erythroxylum novogranatense. The sequence continues at coordinate 101,562,305 of CM057229.1, forward strand.
ATCTGAGGTCATTTCAAGCTTCTTTTCCAATTCTCGTATAGTATTTTTCAAACTAAGGTTCTCTTCTTTTAAGCACTCATTCTTTCTCTGCATTTTCAACCATTTCTCATACAAGGCTTTGTAGTTTTCCTGTATATTCCCTACTTCATCATCATAGCTACTTCTGTCACTGTCATAGTCTGAAATTAAATTCCGGGCTGAACTGATTTTGAAATTTTCAAGTCTTCTCTCTGCTTTGCTGTCAGTTACTTCCTTCTCAGTTACTGCCAGACAAGTAACTGGATTTTTGCTGTGTAATGCAACCAGTGCTGCATTATTTGCCATTTCTTCCTCACTTCCAAAATCACTCTCAGAGTCATTTTCACTCCAGGTTGTGGTGAAGGACTTTCCCTTTTGTTTCTTCAATGTGTTGGCACACTCAGATTGAATATGACCAAACCCTTGACACTCATGACACTGAATCCTTCTTGATTTTCTGTCACCTTTTTGAGCTCTGACTTGTTGTCTTGGATTATTATTGGATGAACTTCCACCAAATTGTCTAGAATCAGATCTGTCGTTCTTCATTCTTTTCAGCCATTTACCGAAATTTCGAGTGAGCAAAATCATATCGTCATTCACATTGGACTCATCTTCAACATTACTTGCATTCTTTCCGGCTTCCACCTGTAATGCCAATCCTTTGTTTATTTCTTGTTTTCCCCTCAAAAGATTCATGTCAAAATTTGTAAGAATCGATGACTTTCTCCATGACAAATTATCAATATCATGAGCCTCCTCTATTGCTGCAATTTTTGGAATGAATCTCGGTGGCAATGATCTCAATGTCTTCTTCACTAGTTTCACATTTGAGTACTTCTTTCCTAATTGATGAGCTTGATTTGTAATGTCTCTCAATTTTCATGGAATTCACCAATTGTCTCATGCTCTTCCATCTTCAATTCTTGAATCGCATACGATTAACATTTGTAGTTTTGAAGATATTCTGATTTGATCCTTCATGGATAGTTTGCAAAACATCCCATGCTTCTTTTCTTTGTTTCACACGAAATCATGGAAAATCGGCCTTCATCAACTGCACTAAATATCGCATGCATTGCTTGTGAATTCCATGCGCTCTCTTCCTCTATTCTAGTCCATTCAGACGGATCCTTCAGAACTTCCTCTCCTTTATCATCAATGAACGTAAGATGTGTCCAACCATGTACTACTGAATGCCAGGCTCTCGTACTTTGAGCTTGAATAAAAAATTTCATCCGGGATTTCCATGATGGATAATTTGATCCATCTAATAACGGAGGTCTGGTGATTGATGCACCCTCTCTCGTAGCCATATCTGCGAATCTCGGATCTGCACCAACTTGCTACCAAGTTTTGAACTGGTGACCTGCTCTGATACCAATTGAAAAATTAAATCGTTAATCAATTCGCAGGCTATCTTCAAATTCTTCTTAGCGCAAGTAAATAAAAATCGAACGCAAAATAATGAGAAACACCGAACAACACGCCGACGTTTGGTAGCGCAGATTAAACAAACTTGCCTCGTCTGCGGGGCCCTCACCTGATTAATTTCTTTCACCGTAGTTTCCAAAAGTTACAAGGATTGATCAATTTAAAAACCCAATCTATGTAACTAACCCAAAGCTAACTACCCGTGAAAGATCTTCACGCCTAATAACACGACCAACTCGTGTTAACCTCGTCGAGGATTTTTCAAGCTATATCTACTCAAAGACCAATAGCGAATAAAATCACAAGAATATTAATCTTGACTTTTAATAAGTCTCCTCATCTTTATCTGCTGGATATTTACTGCTACCCACCAAAGACACCTTCCCAAGGAACAACTTCAACAAGGGAATCAGTACATAAAAACACCGCAGCCAATCCACACTTGACTGCGCAGTATAATTCACAACCCACCAAAACAACAACACCCAGCGCCAAACAAAAGAAGCACTAATAATTCAACATAACCTAATCCACGTCAGCAGGAAGCAATTTAAAACCACCAGCCCTTATCCACGCAATCTCACCACAAATGCCTTAGGAGAATCCTTTTCAAAAAAAATTACGATGGACAACCAATTAATTCACCACAAGATTTCCAAATTGGATTTTACTTCCAATACTGATCCACGTACCATCCAATCTTCAATATCTAATTAAGGCACATCTTTAATTTATGACAATTCCCATGTCCAATTTAAATGCCAAAAATAAGAATATAAATAGGATGTATTAAATCCTAACACACTCCATTGGATTTGGTCTTCGAAAGTCGATCTCTCTCCATAAACCTTGGAGATCGTTGTAGTATTTTTCAATGGATCCCCCAGCTTGTCTCATCCTTGTGACTTTCCTTCGTAGATCATATACTTGAGAGGTGTCATTTCCATTAAAGTATGTAGTTGCAGTAGCATCCCACAAATCTTCTGCAGTAGGAAAGCGAATAAAATTGCTAATTAAGGCTGGATCCATTGTATTGATTATCCATCCTTTTACGATCGCACCCTCAGTCCTCCATTTTCTGAAAGTTGGTTCTGTTTGTCTAGGTTGTTGAAGTTCTCCATTAATATATCCCAGTTTGTCTTTCCCTGAGATATACATCTCAAGAATCTGGGACCATAAGGCATAGTTGGTGTCATTTAGCTTAATGCCAATCTGTGGGTGAGGATTTTCATGGTTTGTCATAAGAGTTTCGGTTTGATTTCTAGTGAGGACTTTTGTCTTTTTTGTTGTTAGGTCTTCTAGTGTGGAGTTTGTCAGAGAACAACTTTGTTCTCCAATCTCGGTGAATTCCATGGCTGTTGGTTAAGGTTTCTTTGGAGGTTAAGGCTTGGATATAGCACAGATTCTAAAAACTGGCTCTGATACCATGATAAAAGAAACGTTCTATTTTCTTTCTTTTATTTTCCGTAACATGCTATGTTTATATACAGAGAAGATACAGAGAAATTACAGGGATTTTAATAAATGCTATACTAAAAATAATTGCTATATCCTTATAAATCAGAGATTCATGGATACGCTATCTTTCCTTTTACAAGAATGTACAGCTCACTCCAGCATGATCAACTTAACTGGTATTCGAATATTACAAACTGATTTTCGAAAGAAATAGTTAATTAATTACAGTATTGATTTCAAAATTTGTACATTTTAATTCGTATCTTTACCAATTTAAGATCTAACTTAAAATTGAAATGTAGCTTAAGGGATCATAATATTTCTATGTTTAAGATCTACCTTAAACTACCAATTTAAGATTCATGTCTCTTTTCATTGTAGTAAAACATCTAACCATAGATGGATAAGGCTTAGTAACAATCATTTTTTAGTAATTAACCCTCTTTTTGGGCCTTTTCCCCTCCAAATTCCATCTAATATTTACTTGTGAGCTTGCACCCATATGAGCCTTATTCGTAAGAATGATTTCTCTAATCTATATGATGGTCTTTATAGCAAGATTTATACTTGTCCATTGCTAAGCCTCCATGTAATATAGCATAAGCATCATGTTTCATACCCTTTATTGCATTGCTCACCCGTTGAACAATATTATGTCATTTCCATAGACCTTAGCAGTGTAAGGAATCCACATACTGAGACTTAAAGCCAATTTGTCATTTGATTATAGAACAATAAGTTACTATAAGGCATAATGCGACAACTAAAGTTAGTCTAGATCACTTTTAACTTTTAACCCGGACAAATTTGAAATATTTACATGTAGTATTATATATATGCACTTGATTATCACATGGAAAAAGTCATTACTTCACCATCCTTAATTAATACACCTATTGAGATTCATCATAATTCAAAATATTTTAATATTTTAATGTGTATTAATATATTTTATTTTTCATTATGTCCTTATATTTAATTAATTATTGTAATAATATAATTTTATCTTTTAGAATTATATAGGAGCAATAGATAATACACATATTGATACATATATTTCAACTAATAAACAAATACTATATATGGGTAAAAGAACTGAACTAACCTAAAATATTTGGCATTGTTACCCATTTGATATGCATTTAACATATATAATGAGAGAATGTACTGCAAATGAATATCAAGTGTTTTTAGAAATAGTAATAAATCCAAAGAATTATTTTACTATGTCTCTAAAAGGTATTACTTTATTTTAGATTAATATAGAAATTTTATTAATTATAATTTATTAATATTTTGTTCACTGTATCAATGTGAGATATAACATTTGTGAGATTATAGTGGCTTAAGGTCTACATGAATTGTATAACTACATTCATTTTCATTGAGAAATTAATGTTATTAAAATATATTTTGGCATTGTAAAAGTAAAATTTCTTATACTTTTGAACATATCTTGTTATGATGTAAAGTAACAAAATATATCATTATTTATTGTTGTATTATACATAATGTTATCAGAATGCATAAACAACCTGGTCCATTTATTTGGCGACTGTATTTAAAACAAAGAGCATATTGTGGAAAGTGTCAATGAAGATGCAAACATTTAAATAAAGTATAATGGCACTTAGCACAACTTTGAAGTATATCCTAAAAGTAAGATACAATTGCAAGACAAAAATAGGATGATTATTTTAATAAAAGTTGTAATTGATATGTGTTTCTTTTACAAGTGATGCTATTGTTATGCTTTAAAGCATTGTATGATGAATTTTTAATTATTTGATTTACTTTTTATTTTATAAACTCTTATTATATAAAATCGATATGTAAATTTCTTGATTATATTAAATATTCACACAGATTTATTTCTAATGATAATATAATTAATTAATTTAAAATACGATTTAACATATTAAGAAATGAATTAAATGAAAATTTAATGTTAACATATAGTAGAATAATAAAATTAAACAAAATAACCAGATGAAACTAAGCATTTTTTATTTTCAAATTTTGTTACAAATGTGAACTAAATAGGTATTTGTTTTCAATTATTTATTACAAATTTCAATCAACCAAATGTTATTTTAACAGAAATAAAAACAAAATTTACAGTAAAAATAAAAGTGAAACCAAACAAATTCTTAAAATATTATGTTTATGAGTTTTTTAGTTGCATTACAAAATAAAGAAAAGGGTAATTTTAAACTTATCCACTCTTAGTGCTTCTAAAGTTAAAATTTGAAGTTTCAAACTATATTAAGGAAAATTTAACATCATAACTCATAGTGATTAACTTAGTTAAATAATTAATAGCCTTCTTGCTTTACACGTGATATCTCAGTTATACTTAGTTAAGTCTATCATTATTGCAACCTAATTTTCAATCTTTCTAATTTCCATACATCATTTTATTGATTTCTGTTTCTATACCTCTAAATAGAAGGTAAAATGTTATTTTAAAAGATATTTTTGAACCATTTAAGGATTTTATAAATTTTAACTATTCTTATATCGACCTAAGAACAAGGAAATATTAATTTTCCATATATAAGATGAATTAAAATTTTAATTATTTATAATAATAAAAAGCGAAGTTGTCAATATTTTAAATGAATTAAATATTAATTAGGAAAAGTAATTAAATAAGATGTACCTTTTTCTCATCCTTTTATGTTAAATATGTATACTTATCTACCATCTTTATATATTATGGAAGGTAGACTACTAAAATTAAATATTTTCATATTGTCATATACCATGAATTTATTACGTCATCTTCTATAAATACCTCTACAGGTAAAGTAGTACAACAGGAAGTTAACAAGAAACATTAGTCCTGTAATCACTCAACTCCTCCATATTGCAGTCAAACTAGATCAATGGAAACCAAGAAAACAAAAGGACGACAAAAAATTGAGATAAAAATGATTCAAAATGAAGATGATAGGCTTATTACTTTCTCCAAACGCAAGTCTGGTATCTATAAAAAGGCAAGCGAATTGATCACCTTAACTGGTGCTGAAGTCGCATTTGTCGTGTTTTCCCCAGTAGGTAAGCCATTTTCTTTTGCTCATCCATCCATTGAAGCAGTTGCTAATCGTTTTCTTGGTCATGCTCCAAACCCCATTAATGATGGCACAACATCTATCATCGAGGCACATCGACAGATGAGGATTGATGAACTTAACAACCAATATAATCATTCAGTTCACCAGCAGGGAATGGATAGGAAGAAAGAGTTTGAGCTTATACAAAAAGTCAATGGGATAGAAACGAAGGGTTGGTGGAGCGCAAATGTTCAGGAACTTAACAAGCATGAGCTTATCCGCTTGGAGTTTGCTTTTAAAGAGCACCAATTCAAACTGCAAAGAATTATCTATGAGAGAGCGAATAGAGCTTCTTCTTTGTTGCATGCTTCCTTCAGCAATAATGCTACAGCTGCACCAACCTTTCCTCCAAGTTTTGAGAATGCTAGTGGGTAATTAACTCCACTGTTTTTGAAGTTGTTGTGACTTTTCACTTTGATGCTGTGTTGTAAGGTATCTCAAACATCTAATGTTATAATTCTTTAAATATAAAGTATGAATTCACTCATCTTAGAGTAAAGAGATTATGATAAGATAACATAGTTCTTAAAACTAAATTTGAATCATAAGTGCAAAGTATTGAATCTAATAAATCTTGCATCGAAAAAGTTATCGTTGTTAGGTTTAAATAGAACACTTCAAGTTGGGTGTACATATTTTTAATCAAAATTTAGTATTTTAGCATTTATATTCATAAATCGCGCATTTTAGAACAAAATTAGCATATAGTTGACAAATTTTAGGTTTAATTTTACAAAATTTATAATAATTATAACTATAGGATATTATTTCTTAATAAAGAATCGAATTGATTAGTATAATAATTTCTAATTATAAGTAGTTTACTTTTATTATTCTAGATATGGTTACAATTTTTTATAACCTTTTATTATGTGCCAAACATTTATGGTAACTCATTTTTCTGTCTTTGGTATATGCTTGTGTTTGTGAACAGGTTGATTATAAACTTAACAATAGAAGAATTTATAAAAGGAATTTTAGAATTGGCCGAAATTAGACCTTTCTCATAATGTAAGACATAGAAAAGAACAAAAGTTAATATAGATCCTTTATAATTTTATTTGGGATTTATTCTCGGTGACTAGACCTTCCAAATGTCACGTGTTAGTCAATTTTCTACTAGATGTTATTGTTTGTTGTTTTGTTCTCTATAAATAAGTCTCAAAATGTAACAAAATGAACCATGTACTTGAATAAAAGAGTATAAAGGTTAATGAAATACAAACAGATGACAAATAATATACAAGTAATCTAGACATAAAAATTAGGTTATTATGTCCTAAATATGCAATTGACAGAACATATCCTCTGTTCGTTAATCAGTTCTTATTTTATTTCTTTAAATCTTTTCCACATGTTTATACGGGATTCACACAAATGTATGGACAAAATTAAATAACACAAAACTGGAACATCCTAATAAGAATAGGGGATCTCGTTCTACAATTGACCTACATGCTCCTTAGAACACGTGTTTTTTATTTAAAAATTTGACAAGAAGTCGTAGTAAATAAGAAGAGTATTAATCTTTTCTTTTGGTTGTTATTACCAATTATTTAAAAATTAGATAAAAGTTAACAGTAATACAAGAGAATTAAAATTTAAAATTTGACAAGAAGTCGTAGTAAATAAGAAGAGTATTAATCTTTTCTTTTGGTTGTTATTACCAATTATTTAAAAATTAGATAAAAGTTCACAGGTAATACAAGAGAATTAAAATTTAAAAGTTCAATCAAGATTAAACTACTATGAAACTGGTTAAATATTGAATAAAATTAAATAAATTAAAATATAATTAAAATATTTATCATTACTCATCTAAAATTTAAAATTTAATTAAAAGTGATTATTAAACAAAATTAATTGAATTATTTTGGTTTAAAAGAACTTATTAATTAATAAAATTAACGATTAACTAATAAATTGATCAGTTTTTAATAACAAAAGTTATTAAAATAAATCAAATAAAAGTTAAAACCAAACCGAAAAATGTAACTTAACTTAATTAAATAACCATAAAAGAAAATCTTGGTTGTCTTATAGCTTTGCTTGAGTCAGATATTATCTTTCAAACCATTCCAAATTACCAATAGCTTATGATTATTAATGCATTTCTTCATGCATCATAAATACAGTGTAAATCTGATATCCCTTTTCCAAAATCTTTCTAAGAAACATGAATTTGATTTTCTAATACTTAACCCATTTCACAATTTCATTAGTGCCGCATCCTATAAATAGAAGCCTTTTAAAGTAAAACCAAATGAGTCATATTCCTTTTCTTATCATAGAAAGTTTGTTTGGTTGGCAATGGCAATGGCAAGCCAGAGAGTCACAAAAGGCAAGCAGAAGATCGAAATCAAAAGAATTGAGGACGAGAATAACAGGCTTGTTTCTTTCTCCAAACGTCGAAATGGAATCTTTAAGAAGGCCAACGACTTGGTCACTCTCACTGGCTCACAAGTCGCAGTTGGCTTGTATTCACCTTCAGGTAAGCTTTACTCCTATGGCCATCCTTCTCTTGACGCAGCTGCTACTCGCTTCCTCGGCCGAGAACCAGCTCCAACACCAAACGACTAGCAGACACAGTCCATCCTCGACGCACACCGCCAAATGAGGATAGACCAACTGATCCAGCTCTACAACGAGGCTGTCAAGGAGGTGGAGTTCGAGAGCAGAAGGAGCAGAGAGGTTAAACAAAGGTTGACTGGAGTAGAAGCAAAAGGTTGGTGGAGTGGTGGCATGGAGGAGTTTGACGTTCAAGAGCTGTTTCAACTCCACGCCGCTTTAGGGGATATTGAGAACAGTCTAAGGACAGTCGTTGACGGGAGGCGGCTGCCGGTTTATGAAGCTCCGTTTTCGGTGTCAGTTCCTCCTATGAATGATGTTGGTATTTATCCTATGAATAGTTATACGTACCCCTTTGCCACCATTGCAAATGAAACATCGGGCATTAATCCTACCAACGTCGATTTCGGAGGACAACAACAGCTCTGAAAAGCTTTTATGTTATTATTGATCGATTGTTGATGTTGAGCGTCAATGGCTTCTAGCTTTTCCTGTTTTCTTTGTTGGAAGCCATTTTCTGTTTAGGATCTTTATATCTGATGGTGCGTGTTGATCTATAATGGTTGGCAATGGTGAACAGTGTATCCAAACCTTACACTGTTCTGACCAATGCCAATCCATAAACTTTCATTTTCCCTAATTACGTTAGTCAATTATATATCATAAATTAACACAGCCATTGAAAGAACTGTACAACTTCTAAAAAAAGTTAATACCCGTGGTCATGGCTTCCTTTCCTAGTCAAAAACTTGCCGTTTTATCTCTCTCCACCTTCTCTTTTCAGTTTCTTTTCCCTTTCTAAAGGCCTCCATTCGCCACCCTCATCCATCATCGTGCTTGTGAGCAGGCACAGAGTCATTCATAGGATTAATTAGAAAAGAAGATGGATGTCAACGCTGTGCAAAATTGGTACTCATCAAAAACTCCCAAGTTACCATGTTATATTGTTAACATCACCGCCGAACATGGCATCTGGCAAAGCGACAACCCCTTGACTCAAGCTCTGCCCATCTTAGCCATGCAGCTCACCTTCTCCATTTCTGTAACTACCGCCGTGTACTACATTCTTAGACCTCTCCGTGTACCTCACATTGTTCCTGATATTATTGTAAGCATCTTTCCTTTCATAACATTATTTCTTCAACATCATAGTTTCCTGCATTCTATTCATTAAATCTAAATATGCATAGGAAACACCACATGACATTCATAAAGACTCTATAAAAAGCTATGATATTCGGTTTTGTTTTAGATTGTATGGTTGATCTTTGGTTTCCTTGTTCAATGATGGCGGGTGATTAACCAATCGAGCTGCTGTATATAATCGGTGCAGGGTGGTATATTACTGGGGCCAACAGCCTTGGGAAAGATACAATTTTTCGCTCGGTTGTTCCCTTTGAGAAGCATATTTATAGTAGAAACTATAGGATACTGGGCCTTGAGTTGTCACATGTTCTTGATTGGTCTGGAGATGGATATGAAATCAATCGTTATGACTAATCAGGAGGTATTCATCCATGCCCTCATCGGAATTGTTATTCCTTTCGTCGCCGGAATTGCCCTTTTCTTCTTCATGAACGCTGGTGATACCTTCTCTTACCAAGGTGCCTTCTTTTGGGCTATAACGCTGGGAATCACAGGATACCCTGTTGTTACTCGTGTTTTAACCAACTTAAAGATTATCCACACCGAGATGGGAAGATTGGCCGCACAATCTTCTTTTATCACTGATCTTATAACATGGGTTCTTGTTGCCGTTTTGATACCGGCAAAATTGGGGTTGTTGAATGCATTTTTCGCCATCGTCTTGAACGTAGTCTTCGCATTCTTTTGCTTCTATGTGGGCAAACCAGCACTTTCATACATCATCAAACACACGTCTCGTGAGGACAAGTTCAACGACCACTACCTGTGCTCTGTTCTTGCAGCTGTCTCGGTGTTTGCTTCTGCTACTGAGTCTTTAGGTATGACGTCCATTGTTGGGGCTTTCCTTTTCGGGCTCATCATGCCAAACAGGGTGCTGGCTGGCATTTTAGTGGACAAATTTGAGAGCTTCATTTCTGGGTATTTCTTGACCTTATACTTTGCTGCTTGCGGGATAAGAGTCGACTTTTGGGCTATAAAGAGATGGGGAAGAGCGGTGATTGTTGTAATCTTCTCCTTTGTGCTTAAGATCCTAAGCGCCTTTCTGTTCCCTTACTTCTACAAGATATTAGATACAGAATGCTTTGCTCTTGGAGTAATCAGCAACACCAAAGGCATTTTAGCCATATTTGTCCTTAACCTTGGCTATGATAGAATGGTAGGATGCTTGAATACATTGAATCCCAAATTTTATTAATGTTTAGTACTTAACCAGATTTAAATGCATAATCTCTCTGTGATGAGCAGTACATGTCAAGACAAGACTATGCGACAATGGTGATTGCTGTTCTGTTGATGACCGGAGCAACTCCATCCATTATCCGAACCATTTACTGTCCTGACAAGCGCCTATCCCAGTACAAGAGAAGGACTATACAGAACTTAAGAACTGATGCTGAGTTTCGGATCCTTGCCTGTTTCCAGGACTTCAAAAATGTTTCAGGCATGATCAACCTCTTAGAATGTTCCAATCCAACAAGACAGTCCCCTCTCCACGTGTTTGCCCTCAGCCTCGTTGAACTCACGGGTCGTGCCTCCGCCATGCTCATTGTCCACGACCAACATAATCGCCAAACTCGCTACTCGGAGAACATTGTTATTGCACTTCAAACCTACGCAGACATGCACGATCTTGTTAACATTCAGTCCTTAACAGCACTATCCCCATTTTCCACCATGCACGAAGATATTTGCAGTCTGGCTGAGGACAAGCATGTAGCTTTCGTGATAATACCGTTCCATAAGCTGCCTAACGAAGACCGAAGCTTGGAGGAAGATGGTGTAGCTTCGTTTAGGGGCGTAAACTTAAATGTGTTGGCCAACACACCTTGCACTGTTGGAATCTTTATAGACAGAGGATTTGGAGCTGTCATGGACGGAAAATCGGATCAAACAACACGACAGGTTCTCATGGTGTTCATTGGCGGTCCTGATGATCGTGAAGCATTATCATACGCGTGGAGGATGGCCGGAAGCCGATGTGTGAGATTGCAAGTATTAAGATTTGTCCCCGGGAATGAAATAGAAGAAACCGATGCACAAGAGCTTCCATTACCAGCAAATGACCCAAACAGATTGCTAACAACAACTTCCTATGTCGACGAACAGCAGAGATTGGACGATGCTTTTGTGAGCGAGTTCCGGTTAAAGTGTGCTTCGGAGATAAACATAAGCTACGTTGAAAAGGTAGCGAACAGCGATGAAGATATAGTCTCAACCCTGCAAGAAATGGACCCGAAATCCGGGTTTGAACCTGATCTGTACGTGGTGGGCAAAGGAGGAGGGATCATATCACCTCTCACAAAAGGGCTGTTGGATTGGTCCGAGTTCCCTGAACTAGGTGCAATAGGCGATTTACTAGCCATGTCAACATTCGCTCGAGGTTCCGTACTTGTGGTGCAACTATACCCTGGATCTGGTGTCACCCATGGAATGAGTATGCAGCAGTCGGTGCACAATCAAGGATTTTCGATGCCGAGGGTACATCTAAAGGACTGGAATGATGAAGAGGTTAAAGATGGTGGCGGTGGTAGTAAGAGGATGGCAGATTCGACGAGGAACAAGCAACATACTGGAAGCTGGCGTAGCATGTCTGGACTTAGTAATGGTGGGATGGCTACCGCCTCACGCGGTGGTTCTGGTAAGTCGTCCAAGGAACGGTTTCAGAGTTGGGACGAGACGATGACGGAGGAGGAGTACGGTAGTGTTGCTGATGAGCCTTTTGCTCCACGCAAAAAGTTGGAGGATTTCGAGCCGTGACTACAAAAGGATTGACGACGACATATGTAGTGGCTTATTCAGAAGTGATTTGTTTTTGTAGTCCTAGAAAGAAATGAATTTTTATTTTGTTATAATTATTTATTTTACTTAATATTTAGTAGATTTTAAGTAGTTTACTTTTTTAAGCCTTAAATTTTTATCTTATCGATTTAATTTATGATCTAATTTTTAAAAATATTAGCTAATTTAATATTATTAAAATTAATAATTAAAATTCATCATGTTCTACTAAATCAGTCGTAAAATCTTTGAATCGTTTAACTTTTAAGTTTGGTTTTCAATTTTTATAAATTAATAAATTTATATAAACTAAAATTAATTAATTAATGTTTATATAATAATATTTTAATTAAACTTTAAATTATTAATTTCTTTTGATCATATTTTAAATTCTTTAATTTTATTTAATCTTTAACTAATTTTATAAAAGTTTAATCTTGATAAAACTATTTAAATCTTAAACTTTTGTCTTACTGGTTTAAATTTCGATCTATTTTTAAAACATTGTTAAAAATTGAAACATATGATAAAATTTATAAAACTTAAGATTAAATTAAAAAACTAAATTATAATTATTTATTCTACTTAATATAATTTCGGTTGAATTTTTAAGTTTTAATGCTCTTATCTTATTGGTTTAATTTTTATTTGATTTTTAAAATATTGGTTAATTTAAATATTATTAAAATTAATTATTAAAAATTCATCCGATTCAACTGATTCAGCCATAAAATCTTTGAATTGTTCAACTTTTAGGTTCATTTTTAAATTTTGGTTTAGTTTATTTTATAATTTTATTGTTAAAAACTAACTAGTTTATTAATTAATCGATTAATTTTATAAATTAATAAACTCTTATAAACTAAAATAAATAAATAAATTTTATATAATAATATTTTAATTAAACTTCAAATTCTTAATTTCTTTCGATTATATTTTAAATTCTTCGATGACTGTTTAATACTAACTAAATCGTTTAAATCTTAAACTTTTTGTCTTATGTCAATTCCAATCCATTTTTATTTATAAACATATGATAAAATTTATAAAAACTTAAGATTAAATTAAAAAAATGTAAATTCTAATCCCAAATGAAGAAGTATCACAAGTCTGGGCCTGGCTTGAGGCCGGGCCGACCCGACTCATTAGACTCGGTCCTCCCTTTCTTTCTCCACATTCTTCATGTCTCTGTGACTTTGGTTTTGGTGGGAAAATACAGCAACATTTGCTTCTCTCTTCCATTGAATGCTCGCCATCCGCCTCATTTCACGTCCTCGTCCTTCTGTTTTACCGCTTTCACGCCTCTGCTCTAGTATTAAGCTTTCATCTCTCTGCCTAAACCCTACATGCGCCATGTCGTCTCGCCCCTCTGCCTTCGACGCCCTCATGTCTAATGCTCGTGCTGCTGCTGCTGCCAAAAGCAAACCTCAACCTCAACCTCAATCTCCCAATAAACGCAAATCCCCCCTATCCCAAACCCCTGTCACTTCCGCTCATAATGATTCTGACAAGATTGAACAGGCTAGTGATTCCAGAAATTCTGATCAGACACATGTAAAGAAATTGCGCCATGAGAATCAAGTTGTGGAGTTGAAGAATAAGATTGAGTTGTTGAAGAAGAAGGCAACAGATTTTAGTCCTAAAATGGTGGCAACTTGGGAGAAAGGGGGAAAGGTTCCGTTTGTGTTTGTCTGCTTGGCCATGGATATGATAGCCCAGGAAACTCGAAGAATTGTCATTACTGATATTGTTTGCAACATGTTGAGGACAGTAATTGATACCACTCCCGAAGATTTGTTGGCTGTTGTGTACTTACTAGCTAACAAGGTTGCGCCTGCACATGAGGGAGTGGAGCTAGGGATTGGGGAGGCCATCATTATTAAGGCCCTTGCTGAGGCTTGTGGAAGGACTGAGAAGGAAATTAAGAAACAGAACAAGGTAACAGTCACTGTTAATGTTTTGTTTGTTTGTTACTGGTTTGAATTTTTTGACCTGTTTGTAAATATTTATGATTGACAGGAAAAGGGAGATTTAGGCCTTGTTGCAAAAGCAATCCGCTCATCTCAGTCTATGATGCGAGTGCCTGATGCATTGACTATCGCCAAAGTTTTCAACACATTTCGATTGATTGCTAAGGTTGTTCCTTTCAGAGTTTGCTTTGCTATGTTGAGTACTCATCTCAAGCTAATTGAAATTACAAGAGGAAATCCCAATGTCTTTGCTTACTAAACAAAACCTTCTGCTAAGATAGTCTACTATTTTCTAAGGGAATTTGTTTTGATGATGGTGGCATTGCAGCTAAATTTCAGTCATCTAGTGCAAACCTATTTCTTACTTTGTATATGAAATAAATGATCTACATTTTTGTTTCTCAGAATTTTTTTAACATGCCATTTTCTTTCTGAGTGAAAAAGACTAAAAAATTCATTTTTTAACAAGTATTAATCATTGTTAAAAGTATTAATCATTTTTGAAGGTTCCTTCTACGCCTATACTGTCACCTCCAAGATTTAGGTGAGCTCAGGAAGCACTTTAGAAAGATGATTGACACAATGATTTCAAAGGGGAAATTAACAAGTTGAATTTTAAAGTAACTTTCTTCTCGGAAAAGAAATTGCATCAGATCTATTTGGTTGGTGAAATGACATCAATGGAACTGATAGGAGGAAATGAGGTTCTTGTTTTCCTCTCCACGTCCTTTACTTTTCTTTTCCAAAGTATCCTTCCCCCCATCTCTTATATTATCTTTTTAACCTAAGCACCTTTCTGTGACTTCTCTATATGGTCACCACCATATCAGAATCCAAGCTCATTAAATGTCAGTATGCTAATTATAATGAATTGATTATGAGATGCATAATTTTATTCATTGTTCCAAATTTGTGCACAGTTGATGTGGATATGGTGTTGGATTCTGGCTTAAATTTTCCCAAGTATTCATCCATTGCAGCAATGTAGTTCACACTTGTCCTGCAATATTCTTTAAAATTAGCAGAAGTTTGGTAGGTTATATAAATATTCATTTTCCTAAGATATGAAATTTATAACTGTGCTCTATTCCTTCTTTTCTCATCCATTCTGTGATCATTGCTGCCTCTACTTCTGTACGACTGCCATTATTTCTTATGGAGTATCATATGATCTCCCTTAAAGGCTCATATGCTATCGAAATAACACGAGGTTCTGTCTATATTATCTGTTGTTTGAACTAGTAATTTACTCTAAGAAAGTGTAGGGTTTCTGTTTTCATTTTGGTCCCATTAAATGTTGCAATGGATTCACTGATTTCAACTGTGACTATTAGGCATTGCAATTCATGTTTTCCTGGCTCTCTCTTAAAAGAGGAGACAGGCAAGAAGGATATTTCGGTGCTTTATGGTTGGAACATACTAGTTATTATTATCTTATAGCCAAACTGTCCTAAGTTTTCATGAATTTTAAACAGGAAGCTGGGAAGGATAGTCAAGACAAAAAAAAGAACCATATCAAGGCACTTCTTGTTGCAGCTACTGACTGTGAACCTCAGTATTTAATTCGCTTGCTTCAGGTTGATTTGTTATCTTGTTAGCTTCTATCTCTTGGGTCTATTGGCTTCTTTAACTTGTTACAAGTTTTCTTTTAAATTCATTTGCAGTCAAAGCTGCGAATTGGATTGGCTGAACAGACTCTTTTGGCTGCATTGGGACAAGCTGCAGTTCATACTGAGAAAAATTCTAGACCACCTTCAAATGTCCAGTCTCCTCTGGAAGATGTCAGTTAATTTCTTATAGACAAACAATAATCATAACTACCACGCAACTTTTTAGCAGTGTACTGTAACATTTTGTGAGATCGTTTACTAATTTGTTTCTAGTCTGTGAGCCTGTAGAAGCAACTGTGTTGAAGGCCTCGTTTATAAAACTCTCTTTAGCTAATTAATACTGCTACTAGTTTGGAATGCTGTCATGAGATCCAATCATAGCTAGGTCCTTACTATGATCCTTGCTATTTTGAGTCTCTCCCATTGTGAAAGTTGTGTAATTGTTTTAAGAATGCTGGTTGATTCTAAATTGTCCAGGCATGAAATTCAACAAAAGGAGGTTGAGACTGGAATACTATTAAAGAGAAATTGCTAAAGTAGATGAGTTGGTCCAGCCTAAAAACCTTTGAGATTTTACCTATCTTAGGCCCAAACATATTATCTTTGGTCCCATTGCACCTTTTTTACTTGGCGCTGTTGCAGCTTTCTGCCTAATAGACAGAAAAAACAATGCCTGGATATTCTATGTTTGTGTTTGAAAATAGTGAATAAAGAATGTAGGCACTTTTTGCCTGCTTTAATTATCTGAATATGAGATTAAGAATTGAATTTTTTTGCATAATTAACAATTGCTAGGTCCAAGTTGATTGCTTCCTTATGAGTGAGATTGTTGTCATATATTATTCTTGAGACACTGCAAGCTAGTATTATATTGCAAAAAGCAAAGTAGTACAAGATTTCAAGTGCACTGGATAATATGAAATGGCTGCAAAATGGATCCATGATGTGCAACAAATTTGGAGTGCACAACTATTCTTTGAGTTAAAAATTACTTGTTGGCACAATTTTTTGAAGCAGCAGGCTAAGGTTGAGACCTAAGGTTTGGATGATATATGATAACTCAGGTTTGGATAGTATTTGGGTTGTTAGCAGATTCAGGGATAAAGAGATGTAACATAATTTTAATTCCATATTCAAGGAAATGACAGAAATAGAGGTTGGCATGGTTTGACGACCTATATAAATATTCTACTGTTGTAAAAAAATCTAAGGAGATAGGCCAACATTAACTCAAATATTGGTCAAATTTTCTTTGATCATTAATTTCTTCTAATATATATCGGCCTTTGTTATGGTTTTACACCTTGGTCTTATTTGTTTTTTTTCCATAAAATTATCTTTATTGATATGCTACTAGTTTTTCAGATCATGCAGTGATAAAGATCATGTCATGTGAAACCTTTCATGTGGCTTTATGTTTCTGAATTTATTGTGTGATTTTATGATCGTTGTTCATGGATCTTGTTTATTCCAGGCTACCAGGATAATCAAGGAAGTCTACTCTGTACTCCCTGTTTATGACAAAATTATCCCAGCTCTTCTTGCAGATGGTGTATGGAACCTTCCTAAAACATGTAGCTTTACACCAGGTGTCCCTGTGAGCCCTATGCTAGCAAAGGCAACTAGAGAAGTTTCAGAGATCATAGATAAGTTCACGGATATGAAATTTACTTGTGAGTACAAGTACGATGGTGAACGTGCCCAGGTGATGTACTAGTTATGCTAGATCAGGTTTCTTCTGTATAATGGATGTATGTTCATTTGATAATTCCAATCAATTGTGATGCAGATACATTTCATGGATAATGGTTTGGTTGAGATATACAGTCGAAATGCTGAGAGAAATACTGGAAAGTTTCCTGATGTTGTTGCTACAATCTCGAGGTTGTCTTCATATGCTGTTAGGAATTGTGTTTTATTTGTGATATTTGCATGACATTTGTTTAAGTTCTCTTAAAAATCATTGATAATTACCTTGTAACTTTTTTTCCCAATGTTTAAAGTCATGTGCATAAATGTTCTCAAATAGTACACACCCCCAACATCTTGCTTTCACAGGAGGTTAGTTTTTGCTTTCATCTTTTCTTTTACGAGGGATAGGATGATTCCTCTTTATTACATTACCTAGGGACATATATTTGTAATTTTAGACCTTATCCTAGGTGGCATAACATATGTAGGTTTTCTGCTATAATTGCAATCCCCTATAAAAGTAATTTTGAAGCCTTTCTTTAATCTTTTTTTTTCCCCTTTGGCGACTTCCAAGTTTGTTTTTTCTTAACCGTCTGAATGGTTCTTTTAGATATGCCTGGGAGCTTGTGTTTTATTTTAGTGTAGTAAATTGTTTATTTGGTAGTTCCTGACACTAAAACTCAAATCAGATTAAAGAAGTCATCTGTCAATTCGTTTATCTTGGATTGCGAGCTAGTTGCATATGATCGAGAAAAAGAGAAAATCTTGCCCTTTCAGGTATTAGTCACAATAAAACCTCATCTTTTTGCAAATTCCTTGTCTGACTCTCTGAAGTCTTTTTGAATCATTACTGATACTTTTCAAAGAAGTAAATGCACCAAACCCCATAATGCCATATTGCAAAACAGGTTCTGAAACTCTGGTCGGTGTTTCTTGGAATAGCCGTGACCAACCTATGATACTCTGATTGATACCTTATTTCTTACACAAGAAATATGTCCAAATGCATTGCGTGATGCCTCATATTCTTGTCTCTCTCTCTCTCTCTCTACTTCCTGTTTCTCCTTAAAGATTGTAACATTTTCACTGGCGCTCCACCAAATTGGACACTTAGTTTTCCTCATTCCTTGTCCGTCCTTTTACAGCTCTTTTAGCCTACTCTAACACCTTTCGCTCAAGCTCTTTTGACCTAAGATAACTTTTTTTTTAAATTATGGCAGGTCCTTAGTACGCGGGCCCGCAAAAATGTGGTCCTGACTGACATTAAGGTTGATGTCTGCATATATGCCTTTGATATGTTATATCTCAATGGTCAACCATTGATTCAAGAACAACTAGAAATTCGGCGAGAGGTACATTTTTCATTGTTACAAGTTCATTTTCAAGCATGCAGCCAATGCTTCCATGCGTTGGTGTAAGTTGTTGGTAGCAAGCCTTATCATTTTTGTGATCTGATTTACATTTGAGTGGAGAAATTGTGACATTATTTGGTAAGCCTACTGGTAACCATAAAGCCTTGGACAGTGTTGAAATTTGGTAAGCCTACTGGTAATCATAAAGGCTTGGACAGTGTTGAAACGTATTTGAAATGTGCTATTTGCTAATAATTACTTCATATTTCTGTCCGACTTCCTATTTATTATGTTTTTAAGAGCTTTTGATGCCGCTATTGCTCTTTATTTGTAGAGTTTACTGGTAAAATTTACCTATGCTGATGTCATTAACTTGAAGAATCCAGCCTCTTGCTCTCACAAAATATTTAGAGCTGTATGGTCACTAGTGCATGCAAAATTTGGCTATTTTTCTTCACATAGATGTTCCCAATAAGCTTAATTTGGCTATTTTTCTTCACATGGATGTTCCCAATAAGCTTACTTTGAATATACCTTTTTAACGAATTTTTATTCCAATGCCTAAGTGTTAATATGTTAGATACTCTAGCTTGAATGACTAGAGATCCAAATACTATTGATAGAAAATCAGTGATAAAACCACTATACCAAGAAACCGATGACCACACTCAACCGAAGCAATGGTCGCTCCTCGGTGAAGAATGTTTTCTTTCACTGTCACAATATTCTTCTCTGATCAATGTTCTCTCCCTCTCTCTCCTCCCTCTTAGCTACCCTCCTACAATTACATTATGCCACCTCGGCCTTCCTAACTAACTCTCACACCCTCTTTCTTCCTACGAGAATATACCCTCCATATCCTATGTTTTGTATTATTGCCATCAGCTCTAACATTGCCCCCCCCTAGAAGATCAGCCTTGTCCTCAAGGTTGAAATGAGGAAATTGACTTGAAGAACACTTTCATTTTCCCAAGTAGCATTCTCTATAGGCTTGCCCTTCCAATGAACCAACCACCGCCCAATGGAGTGTCCCTCCTTGGAGATAACCTGCTGGCTAGGATGATTCGGGTTCCACCACCTCCTCTACTTGACCTCCATACCCTCTGGTAAAGTTCTTGCCACTGTGTGTAGTTGCCTTGCTTTCTTTAATTGGGACACATGAAAACCGGGTGGATCCGAGAATGTTGTGGAAGTTTAAGTTTGTAAGTCACAGTTCCCAACTTCTCCGAATTTGGAATGGTCCAAAATATCTGGTGCCACTTTTGATTAATTCTCCGAGCCATCGAAAGTTGTTTGTGAGGGCGAGCTTCAAAACACCCACTCTCCCATTGTAAAGGATAAAGGAGTTCGCTTTCTATCGGCAAATTTCTTCATCGATCTTGGGCGCTTGAAGATTATGTTTCAGGTATAGTATAGCCTCATCCCTATCCACCAATTCTGTACTCTGACCTCCACTTTGTTTCCCTTGGGAGAATCGAACTAGTGTGGGGTTTTCTTCCATACACCAGTTCAAAAGGAGTTGATCCTGTAGAGATGTGAAAATTAGTGTTGTACCACAATTCAGCCCAAGTAACCCAATAAGACCAGTGTTTGGGCTGTTCAGAAGCAAAGCACCGCAAATAGGTTTCCAAGCAACGATTGAGGACTTCGGTTTGCCCATCCGTCTCCGGATGATAGGATGAACTCATCTTAAGCATCGTCCCTCGTAGTGAATAATTCCTCCAAAATAACTCACAAACAAGGGATCACGATCACTTATGATCGATGAGGGAACTCCATGTAGACGGACAATCTCCCTTACAAAAACTTCAGCCACACTCTTTGCGGTATAAGGATGTTTCAAAAGGATAAAGTGGCCGTACTTAGACAATCGATCCACCACCACCAGAATCGCTTCATATCCCTTCGATTTAGGAAGTCACGTGATGAAATCCATGGAGAGGTCCTCCCAAATTTGGTTAGGAATCGGTAGGGGTTGCAATAATCCACCTGGTGAAGTTGCGGCATATTTTTGCCGTTGACAAATGTCACAAGACTTAACATAGTCTTGAATAACCCTTTCATGCCAATCCAATAAAGATTTTGAGCAATTCTCCTATATGCGAAGGAAACTGAATGGCCCCTATAGGTGAAGAATGAAACTCTTTTAGAAATAAGGAATAAGAGTGATTGAGTGAAATCACTAACCGCCCTTTGTACATGAGAATCCTTGGTGCCATGAGAACCCCTTATTGGCGGTGGATTTTCTTGCAATCTCCCAATAATATCACTGAGTACAGGATCCTTGCTAACTTCCTGCTGGAGAATGTTATGATCTGCCCATAATGGATATGACAAGATACTCCCACATTCAGCCTCTTCACCGATTCTGGACAAGGCATCAGCAGCCTTGTTTTCAGGTCCCGGTTTATAAATGACCTCAAAGTGATAACCAAGAAGCTTAGCCATCCAACATTGTTGATCTGTCGTGGAAACTCTTTGTTGTAGCAAGAATCTAAGACTTTTCTGATCCGAATAAACAACAAATGGTCTGCCTAACAAGTAATGACGCCAATGGTGTATAGCCAAAACTAATGCCATCAATTCCTTTTCATAAGCTGATTTGGAAAGATTAACCTCCGATAAGGCTTTACTAAAATAAGCAATCGGTCTTCTATTTTGCATTAAGACTGCACCAACCCCTTTTCCCGAAGCATCACACTCCACTTCAAAGGCACAGGTAAAATTGGGAAGAGCTAGCACAGTGATGTAGTGAGGACCCTCTTTAAAGTATTAAAGACTCCAAAGTCATTGGACTCCAATGAAACCCATCTTTCTTGGTCAATTCGGTGAGAGGCTTGGCTATCTTGCCATAATTCATAATAAACTTTACAGAGTAACCCGTCAATCCCAAGAAACCCCTTACTCCCTTCACATTATGGGAATAGGCGATTCATCACACAAGACACCTTGGCGGGATCCACGGCTACCCTGGCGAAATTACATGACCCAAGTAGGCAACCATCCTTGTTCCAAAACGCATACACTGCTTCTTTGCAAAGTGATTGACTCGTAACACCTCCAAGACCTTTTCCAAATGTAAAGGTGAGTGTCCCAATCGAGACTATAAATGAGGATGTCATAAAAAACCAGCACAAACCTTCGAAGGAAAGGTCGGAAAATGTCATTCATAACGGACTGAAAAGTGGCTGGGGCATTTGTAAGCCCGAATGGCATCACGAGGAACTCGTAATGCTCATCATGTGTGCGGAAGGCTGTTTTATGAATGTCTTCCTCCTTAACCCGAATTTGATGATAGCCCGATTTAAGGTCTAGTTTTGAAAAGAACCCAGCACCATTCAACTCATCTAACAACTCATCCACCACTGGAATAGGGTACTTATCCGGTATGGTGACCCGGTTGAGAGCCCTATAATCCACACACATTCTCCAAGATGCGTCTTTCTTCTTGACCAAGATTACCGGGCTAGAGTAAGCACTAGAACTAGGGCGAATAATTCCCATCGATAGCATTTGCTGCACTTGCTTCTCTATCTCATCCTTGTGGTGATGAGGATATTTGTAGGGTCTCACACTAATAGGGCCTTGCCCTTGTTGCAGCACAATGGCATGAGAATGATTTCGATCAGGAGGCAGCCCTTGTACTTCTAAGAAAACTTTCGGAAATTTATCCAAGACTGGTTAGCTCCTCGATCCTCCTTACTAGTGAGTTGCATCTGCATGTTGCCTCTGCAAGTTTCCCTTCCACCAACACCGACTCATCCCTTATGCTAGCTAGAAGTCCCTGCAAGCTAACCGAATCAGCCAAATTCACACAGCCCTTGTGCTGAGTAGACTGAACCCTGTATTTCCTTGGAGCTGAACATGTTGCCCCTCATGTTGGAACTGCATTGACATCTCTTTCCAGTCCACTACTACTTTCCCTAAGGTTTGCAACCAGGCCATCCCAAGAATAACATCCATACCTCCCAAGTTCAGTACATAAGCATCAATCCTCCACTCTAGGTCTCCCATCCGGATCGGAATTTGCAAACATTTTCCTTGCGTAGTGACCCTGTGGCCATCTCCCAGTCGAATTCCAATCACCTTGCTAGTCTCCACCATCAATCCCAACCCACTAACCAGTTCAGGGGAGACAAAGTTATGACTTGCCCCGCTGTCCACCAAGATCACAATCGGTACCCCCTGTATTTGTCCAGCCACCCTCATCGTTTTTGCCTCAAGCATTACTGCCTCATTCACCCCAAAAGTCCCCATTGTTCCGCATTCCAAAACCATTTCGGCCTCCTCAACTTCAGCTTCTAGGGCAACGATTTCCCCATTTGCGTCCAAGGTCTCATTTTCATCCAAAATTAACAGCCTTAGCTGTTTCTCTGGGCATTGATGAAGGGCATGGAACCGCTCCCCACATCTGAAGCATAACCCTTTAGCCTTCCTATCCATGAGTTCTTGATACGACAAGTGCCGCACCCCCCTATTCCTCTCTGTCGCTCCCCGCCTATCACTGTCAGCTCGTCGGGTTGAAGACACAGAGGACGGAGCCACCAGCCTCCGCTGCGCCATGGACTCCGATGGACCCCCCAAAGGAGTCGCGACCCCTCCCCAAACCAGAGCCACCGTCAAAACATCCACGACCCATCGGGTTAGGGGGCTCCGAGTCACGCTGGGTCGGGTTGACCCGAAGGTGACTCCTAAAAGGGCTCCGTTGGTGTGAAGACTGAAGACCACATGCGCTCCCGAGAACCACGTCTGTCGACTCCCCCACTCTCGCCGTTCATCTCATCCTCCACCGCCCTAGCTGTCTTCATCAACTGATGTCTATTGGCAGGTCCGAAAGTGCGGACCCTTCGCCTAATATCGTCTCTCAGCCCACTCATGAAATATCCCATGAGTTGCTCTTCTGGTAGCCTTCCCACTTGCGATGAAATAAGCTCAAAGGCCTCGATGTATTCTTCCACAGATTCCGTTTGCTTCAGATCCGATAACTCCTCAAAAGGATTATCGAATTTTCTTCCCCCATATCTGTCGATAAGAGCTCGCTTAAACTGTTCCCAACCCAACTCTGGCTCAGTCTCTCGCAGAAGATTAAACCAATGGATTGTAGACCCCTCCATGCTCAGAAGAGCTAGCTTCATCTTGATCACATCCGAAGTGTGATGAACTTCAAAGTATACTTCGGCTCTCGTGATCCATCCTACCGGGTCTGATCCGTCAAACATGGGTAGCTCCACCTTATGGACAGACATCCTGTACTCTTCTATGGTGTCCTCGGACTGCTCCCCTGGAAGGGACTGCCCACGTCCTGTGTTCCTCTCTCTACCCGTATTCGCCCCCCTTCCTGACGCGTCTCCACTGCCCTGTCCTTCCTCCAATCTCTTCCCCAGCGCCTTGCTCATTTCCAGTAGCAAAGCTCTCTGCATTTCCCCCATCGCCGATCGCATGGATGCCTGTATGTCCTCCATCCCAGCCTCTAAGCTAGCCAGACGAGATTCCAATACGTCTACCCTGTCTGACATCTTCGGTGGCATCAAGGTGAGTTGTTACACTTCGCTAGTCTCCTAAACCCCACGGTCTTCTCTCCCGCAAATGGTATCCGGCAGGTCGGACCAATGTTAGATACTCTAGCTTGAATGACTAGAGATCCAAATACTATTGATAGAAAATCAGTGATAAAACCACTATACCAGTAAACCGATGACCACACTCAACCAGAGCAATGGCTGCTCCTCAGTGAAGAATGTTTTCTTTCACTGTCACAATATTCTTCTCAGATCAATGTTCTCTCCCCTCTCTCTCCTCCCCTCTTAGCTACCCTCCTACAATTCTGTTATGCCACCTCAGCCTTCCTAACTAACTCTCACACCCTCTTTCTTCCTACGAGAATATACCCTCCATATCCTATGTTTTGTATTATTGCCATCAGCTCTAACATAATACAAGATGTAATTCTGTGACACATAACTCAGTATAGTTCCTATCTGATTAAAAAACTAAAGTTCAAGGAACTTCAAATTTGAAATGGTGTTAAATGTTCTTAAGTACCAATGGCCTTATATTACCCAAACTGCAGTAAGAAATAGTCTTTGCTCTTGAGTTAATAGTTGTTCCTTGAATCAGGAGCTATTTCCATGGGTGGTAATAAAGTTATGAGATCTAATCCTTTATCTTGTGGTGTTTATGGAAAGATAAGGTAACAAAAGCAGAATTTAATTACTGTGAATTATGTAGATCTCTCCATAGTTGAAAAGAGAAGATATCGATGGTAATTTAGATATATAACAGTTTATTGGTTACACTATCTAAACGGTAACAGCCTTCCTCTTATACACTCTGAGTTGTATGGTTGTAAATGCTTGTGTAACTAGCTAAATGATAAGAGCCAATCACACAGACACACTTTAGAGCTGTTTGGCTTGGCTGTAAATGCTTGTACTAGTTGTTGGTTATTTGATTAATGGAAAAGCCTTGGTGTGACTGATATAACACTGACAACTTGATCTTGTTAGCATCTAAAATTGAACCACCAAAGTTTGATTGTGTGTCTGTGTTTAGTTCCACTTTGATTGAAAGTCTAGTTTTCTTATTATGAATTATATTTGATCTCTGCTGAACTAATGGAAATGATGATCTAGTAATTTCAGTCTAGATTGAACATAAATCCAAACTAGGGTACGCTTACCAGTTCTTTCTTTTGCAGCGTCTTTATGATTCATTTGATCAAGAACCTGGACATTTTCAGTTTGCAACAACAATAACGTCAAATGACGTTGAGGAAATACAAAACTTCCTTGATGCCGCGGTTGATGCAAGGTAATTATCTTATGATTTTGATTGCTTTTGACAGAATTTGAGATTGGAGAAAATATTTTCTACATTACTTGTTTACAATTGTACGAAAGAGCCAATTATGTATATGTTACCCTAATAACTAAAAAGGAAATAAAAATTATTAGATCCCATGATCATACCTAACTAAATATGATAATCTAAATAGGAAAAGTTAAAATAATCATGTTTTCCCTCGAGTTTTCCTTTTTTTAAAAAAAAAATAATTAATTTTTAATCATTCTCAAACTTGGAATGGGAAACTCCTTTTTTTCTAATTTCCTTTAGCAAGTTTCCTCTTTTACCCTTAATATTTTAGTTCCAAGTCTTCTCAGCCTTTTAGTTGATTAGGATTAATGAATAAGATGCTCAAAATAGTAAAATGAAGATGAAATCAAAAAGCAGAAGCCTTGATTGAGTATTAGTTTATTGTTAGTGGACGAAATGAGTAAATGAAAGGTGACTAGATGACCTGAAGTTTTCAGTGGTTTTGGGAGCAATATCAGTGAAAAGCTTCCAAAAAATATTCCACTAAGTGTATATCTGAATTATGGACTTGATATTAATGAATAACGAACTTAATTATTGTCACCTCGAAAAGATCCATTTTCTAGAAGTTTTTTGTTTATCGAGCTTTGAAAGGGATGGTTGTTACTTGATTTCCAATTTAAAATTAATTCAAATGTCTCACTTCTACTAATACCATTAACTTGGATAATGAGATTGGTAGATAGAAGTGTGTTAAAACTTGCTAAATTTGTGTTTGGTATAGCAAGCTATTTTTGCAATTAAAGCATGTTATTCTAGGCGTTTTGGTGCTGCCTGTTAATAGCAGCAAGAGTCAGTAAGGACTCACTTGTGTTTTAGAAATGATGTGATCCCTTTGTTTAGTTTTTTTTTTTTCTCATGAGGCTGTTTAGTTATTTGGTAATAACTTGTAAATTAGATGACACCAGTTTTGTTTTCAAATCTTATTCTTTATATGTCTTCTATGCTAGAAATTGCTACTGTTAGAATGTGTGTGAAGTGCCCCATAACTACACCTTGAAATCTTGTTGGTCTTGATGGAAAGCTCTTCTTATTTTTGCAGTTGTGAGGGATTAATTATCAAAACCTTAAATAGAGATGCCACCTATGAGCCTTCTAAGCGATCAAATAACTGGTTAAAATTAAAGAAAGACTACATGCAAAGGTAAGGCAAAACATAATTGGCAATATATTACATAAAGTTAGTTTACAAATTTTGGTCTGCGCACTGCAGCCTTGGTGACTCACTGGATCTAGTACCTATTGCTGCTTTTCATGGTCGTGGCAAACGCACAGGTATATGTTTGTTGATGACTAAATCTATTACACTTGTTGTATTTCAGTCCAAAGTTCTGCATGATTTTTTTCCCTTGGAGGGGACAGAGTTGTGATCGGTGGAGGGAAGAGAGTGAATTTCATGGCTAGCAACTACTTATTTGTTATGTGGAGCTATTTTTCTGTAGGTTTCTATGGTGCTTTTCTTCTTGCATGTTATGACAGCAAGAACGAAGAATATCAAAGCATATGTAAAGTAGGTGCGTGAGAATTGACCTTTCTATTGTCTCAAGGGCATGTAAATTGTTTTGAGCAAGTAGTATTATTTATTCCTCTTGATCTTTCTCTGGTCTAAAGGCACTGGATTCACTGAAGCAATGCTCAAAGAACGATCCGATAGTCTTCGTCCTAAAGTGATTCCAGCACCAAAGGTCTGTGCTGAACTTTCACTGGATTTCTTATTTGCGACTTTAATATACCAACATTCTAGCTGTTTCCAGCCATACTACAGGTGTGGAGAAACAATTGAACCAGATGTGTGGTTTGAGCCTAGTGAGGTACTATATATGTTTCCTTTTATTTTTTTCTGGATACACATTTAGTTTCACCTCTGTTCTGGTGATTAATTTCTGGTTTAATTAGGCTGAATTTGTTTTGGTGGTTTATGAGATCTTATGTCTTGCTGATGACTCTTGATAAAGTACTCTTTTTTAATTTCACATTACTGAGTTGTTTATAACTCAATAAACCTTCATTTTCCTTGTAAAAACTTATATCTTTATAATCACAATCAAATGTTTTTCAAACTCCCTTTTCCTTCTATTTTAAAATTTCAGTAACTTCTATTTTAGGAGGCCAGGTTATGATTTTTTTGCACTATAATTCCTCTTTGAACTCTTCATAGTGGACAGCTTGACTGGATGGTTTTGAAGTAAGCTGCAATCAGTATTGATTAGTTATTTCCCATTAATCATAAACATGTATTTAGAATTTCAGTGTCTCATTACTTCGTTTACAGGCAGTGTGAAATATATATTTTTCATCTTTCAAATTGTCTCGTGTTAAGACTTCAATGAGGAATTTAAATAATGGCAGATCTCTAATCCTAGAACAGGTCTGAAATTGAATAAAACAAAAGCAGGGAATGATTGTTATGCGTTAAAGTTAATTAAATTAATTTTTATACTCAGTAATTGAAATCTAGAATATTCATAGTATCACTAATGTAATTTAAAATATTCTTGGTATCTAACTTCTTACATTGGTTATAATATTTCTAGATTTATTGTAGTCATCCTTCGGTTTGCAAGAGTTAGTAGTTCTTCTATTTCATATGTGAAAGGAGCTATGCACAGATCAAGTGGTCCAAATATTGAGAATAGGGAAGAACTGGAATAGGAAAAGATAAGGCTGTTATACCATTTTAGTTGAAACACAAATTTCATTTAAATATCATAAAGATTAGTGAGATTCATTTTTCATCATTTTGAATATTTTCTTCCAATGATGTTTTTGCATCTTAAGTTCAACATGGCTACCTCGTTGAGTCAATAGCATACATTAATGAAGTGTTGAACCAAAAAGAGGAGAGATACGTGACTACATCTGCATTAGGCATATTAGCGTGTAAGTGGATATATGTAGGTGCGATTTTTAGGCACTCAACACAGGCTGGTGGGTATGTTCCAACCTCTAATGTTCCAAATGGTTGCGTTTCCATTTGTTTCCTTTTCTTATCTAGTGGACCCATTGCACCTTTGGACTAGACAACAGGGTGACTTGTTTTTAAAAGACTCACCTTATCGTCATTATGCATAACTTATACTTGTTAATCATATGGGATTCAATCTCGGGGATATGAAACTCTTAGCTTTTAGAACGAGTCGATCAAGGACATTGCTAAAAGGCTCTATTACATCAATTTTATTGTACAATGGAATGTTGATTTTTCCAAGCATATCATTTATCTGAGTCATAATTTTCTGATGATCAAACAGGTATGGGAGGTGAAGGCTGCTGACTTGACTATCAGTCCAGTTCATCGTGCTGCAATTGGTGATGTTGATGCTGACAAGGTTTGTCTCTGATCATTTGTTAACTAAGTTTCATTCTTGATTAAAGAAAGATTAGAGACCAGTTAGTCACATTTTTCTGACATTAAGATATGTTCTAACAACTAGGTATCACAGTGTTATGCTTTTCTGCTTTTACCACTGTTTAGTGAGGCATCCCGTGAATGGTATTCTCACTGAATTCTACAACATGGAAACATAATTGGTCTAAAAAGTTGGGTATCTATGATGAAAACACACCAAGTCTGTGTCAATATCTATGTGCGATGGTGTTTTAAAGATCCTGTTGGCTCCTGCATCTTAAAAATAGTGGTGATCTTGCTTAGGGTAAAGTTATTATTCTTCTAGATTCTGTAGTAAAGACCATAGATTTTATTCAGCTTCATATCTGTGAGCTATTTACAATATTCTCAATTTGTGATTTTTATATTCCTGTTGATTGAGCAATATTGAAATAAGCCTGGGAATCTCTTCTGTTGCATCTTCTTATTTTACTGTTCTTGCGTCAGGGTATTTCTCTCCGGTTTCCACGTCTAGTTAAAGTCCGAGAAGATAAGAATCCAGAGCAAGCTACTACATCTGATCAGGTAATGGATGGTCTTGCTTTATGAAAGCGACCATTATCTTGCTTTCTTAGTGCCTTCTATCTCTTATTTTCAGGTCGCTGACATGTACAGAGCTCAAAAACATAATCATCCGAACAATCAAAATGTTGAGGAAGACGATGAAGAATTCTAACTATAACATAGAATATTCATTAATGGAGATCAGATATGGTAGTCGATGTCAATTGTTTTAATATATCAGAGACAACCAGCAACCAAGACCCTGCGTTGCATTGATTTGAACTACAAATGTCTCCCATGTCTCCTTTACATTCCCCCCACAGAGAAGAAAACTAAAACCCAGTATGATAGAGAGAGCTTCCGTCGTATCAAATGTGGCAGCCACAACATAGGTAGAAGAAACAGAGATTGGTCACCAAGACAATGGCCTCAAGAACAGAAACAATCTTGAACATCAAATCATCAATCAACCATAGCTGCAGCGCATGCCTCTTCCACTTAAACGCAGACCTCCAAAAACTCCATCGCCATCCCCACACCTCCTTGAGTTTCAACTTCCTGAACATCCACAACCTCCGCCGCCTCCCACCACCTTTTGCAATCTCATCGCCCATTCTATTCTCTAACCACACCAACAACCTCCTCTTATCTCTCTCTCTCCCTCTCTGTCTCTCAGACAGAGATGTGGGTCGTTTTCTGTTTTCTTGGACGAGCGAGAGAAGAGGGAGGAATATAAGGCGCATGCGAGGGTAATCTTGTAATTGTGGGTAAATAAAAACTGCAAACGCGTCTTACAAATATTCTTTGCTTTTTGACAAAGTTAAATGCTCCAGATGGGAGAGTAGTATTGGACCAGTAGTAGACTAAGAAGCTTCGAAAATAATTTTTTTAAATATTTAAAATAACTTATGAAATTAAAAAGACCCCAGAATCTTCTAAATACTATATACAATACAACACCTTTTTTATTGTCATAATTTAAAATTTTTCATTTTAGTAAATACATATAAACAAAAATTAGGAATAATGTTATGTACTATATAGCTTTTCCTAAGAATTGTTATACTTAAAACAAAAATTAGCAAATGTTATACTTCATAATTAATTGTGTTTCTTGAAAGTGAAAATTCGGTTTCACAAATAACTAAGGTTTCTATAGCTGGAAGAAAAATTAAATCGGTAAGATAAGAAATTTAATATTTAAAAGTTTAATTGGTATTAGATCATCATAAAATTAATTAAAGATTGAATAAATTTGAAGATTTAAAAATGATTAAAAAGTTTTTTACTTAATGAAAATTTAAAATTTAATTGAAAAAGTTGAAAAATCTTATAAAAATTAATTAATTTATAAAACTGATCGATTAATTAAATAAATTTATCAATTTTAACAATAAAATATTAAATTAAATAAAATCAAAATTAAAAACTAGGGCAATTCAAGATTTTTAATGTTAAATTTTTCGAACCAGTCTGATTTTTTGAAACTTTAGTTTACTATCTTAAATATTTCCAAAAAGAAGAAGGAACACACTGAAACGAAGTTATATACAAAATTTAATTTAAACTACAAAATCTACCATCCTCGAATGTTTTTGGTTGGCGGTCACTTTGGCCATGACTTGTGCATCCATATGAGGTGGGCAAAGGGCAGGATCTATACTTCTCTTTAGTTTTACAGCAAAAAAGAAAAGAGCAAAAGGCAAAAGCAGATGCTTTTTACATTTAAAATTATGACAAACTCTAACAAAGTAAACATTATTCCGTATTGACGAAATTATGTAATTGCTTTTTTGGTTCGTACATTCTCAATTGTTCGATTCATACTTGTATTTACTAACGACAGATATCACATCTCTTGTTTTGATTATAATGTTTCTATTATGTTTTATTAAATTTTATTCATATATTTATGTAAACTCCACGTAAATATATGAATGAGATTTAATAGAATAAGATTATTAGAGTAATTGAAATAGAGAATTTGATGTACTAATGGCGATCCATTTTGTCAAACTGATTGATCAATGTTCTTATGCATGTTCTTAAATTGTTTACACTAAAGAAAGATTGGAATTTTTTGTTAATGTTTATAAGCTTCCAGTGGACGATACCTGTCATATAGTTCTCATCGAAATAGTGGGATTTATCAAGATGACTTGATACATACACGTAAGAATCGTTAAAAGATAATGAAATAGTGCATGTGATAATTGAAAGTGTTAAAAAATGATGATAATTTTATTAATAAACGGACATAAATACAAAACTCAAAATACCAAAGGATTTGTACAAAACAAAAGGAAAAGAAGGACTTTAGAGACACACTACACACACTTCTCACTTCTGTCTCTTAACTCACTTCTCTTTCTTTCTTTGTGATTACTACAACACATGGTGCTATTGCCTATTTATAGGCAAGCACCACCGACTTTCATGCAACTTGTAACAAGTTGCATGAAGCTTCAAGAATGTCCAAGTTGTCTACTTACACGATTTTTCCAGATTTTCCCTTTTTTTGTACAATTCTAGAGTTTTCTTCCTAAGAATTCTTCTACAAGTTTTTAAGAAATTCGTTGGCGATTTCTCACACTCCCCTTCACCAACTAATTTATCTTCAAAGTTTTCCTTGACATTATCCCAAGCTGCTTGCAAAACTCTTCATGTTTTGTTCCGCCGAGACCTTTGGTGAATATATCAGCAACTTGGTCTTCTATTTTGATGTACTTCATTTCTCATAATCTAACTCATACTTCTGTGAAAAACCATGAGCCACTAGTCGTGCCTTGTATCTCTCAACTCTTCCATCTGGTCGAGTCTTTTTCTTATAGATCCATTTACACGAGATGGGTGTTACTCATTCAGGCTTCGACACCAAATCTCAAGTTTCATTTTGCTTTAATGTTTGAATTTCCTCATCCATTGCCTGTTGTCATTCCTCACTTTGTGATGCTTCTTTATAACTTGTCGGCTCTTTCAAACCAATTTCCTCTATTATTGCTACATTTACATACTTTGGATTTGGCTTTCTTTGTCTAGTTGACATTCGTGGTTGAGGCGATGGCTGTTAAACATCTTCTTCAATATCCTCTATCTGACTTGGCCTTATTTCTTCTGGAGTTGCATGATGGATTCCTGTTTGCCATGGGCTTTTCTCTTCTGGCAGTCTCATCTTCATGGATTCTTCCTCACTTGGTTGCGTAGTATCAATTCTAGACTCTTCAATTAGTTGAGTTCTATCAACTCTGTAGATTCTTCTAATCGTTGTTGTAGCTGCTCCTCTATTTCTTTTGAATCTGGTAATAATACAGTTTGTGGTGACCACCAAGAAGATGTCTCATCAAAGACAACATTCCTGCTCAAGTAGGATCGTCCTGTAGTCGGGTCACAACACTTCCATCCTTTACGACGACTATCAAATCCAACAAATATGCAGCGTATTGCCTTTTTATCAAATTTGCTACGTAGGTGATCTGGCGCAAACACATAGTACACACATCCAAACACTTTAAAGTACCCTACAGAGGGTTTGACCTTTCGAAGCTTTTCATACGGTGAGGTCCCCAATTTTGCTTGAGGTAATCTATTAATCACGTACGCTGCCGTCTTCATGCCTTCAACCCAAAACCTTGCTGGTACATTCTTTGCATGTAACATACTTCTGCAGATCTCTGCCAAGTGATGATTCTTTCTTTCTGCTACTCCATTCTATTGTGGAGTACCTGGACAAGTCAGCTGTCTCCTGATCTTATGTTGATGCAAATATTGTTCGAATTCTTTTGAAGTGTACTCTCCACCATTATCTGTGCGAATGAATTGTATCCTTCTTCCTATCTCCTCTTCTACTTTCACTTTAAACTCAACAAACTTACTCAATGTCTCTGACTTTTCTCTCATAAAATTGACCCACACATATCTAGAAAAATCATCAATAAAAGTAACCATATACCTGAATTGGCTGACGGACGACTACTTTACTGGCCCGAACACATCAGAGTGTATTAACTTCAGGGGTGCTCTAGCTCGGTATTCTGACTCTTTGTATGGTAATTGATGTGCTTTGTCATATTGACATCCTGCACATACAATATCATCTCGGACATCTAGATTTGGAAGCCTTCTGACCATTGATTTTTTCATTATCTCCTTTAGCTTCCCATAACTTACATGTCCTAATCTTGCATGTCATAAATCAGCCGTCTCATTTTTTCTTGTCGTATCTATGTATGTTGTTTCTGCTGACATTACATAGACAGACTCCACTCTTTTTCCTTCCATTATAGGTCGACCTATAATTTTTAACTCCTTGTAAATCTTGACGTCATTTGGTCTGAACAAGACAAAATTTCATGTTGACGTCATTTGAGATACAGATAGAAGATTCTTTGACATACCTTCCACGTGGTAGACATTCTACAATTGTACTGGCCGCTGACTATAACGAGGAACAACGATGGTACTGCCAATATGTATTATTGGCAATTTTGAATTATTGGCAGTTACTGCCACTTGCTCTCCTTTATACTCTGATGTCCCCATCAATTTCTTTTTGCCACCTGTCATATGATTGGAACAGCCGGAATCAACGATCCAATCATCTTTATAGTTAATTTGATTTTCTTTTATAGCCGTGAGTGCCATCTCCACCTTTGATATTGCTCCATTTTTCTTGCTTATTTCTTTAGGATTTTCCACTACTGCAAATGATGTGTGGAAATCCCATTCTTCTTTGTTGTCTTGCTGTGTCGACGTGGCAACATTTCCTTCCATACGTTTTGGCCTCTAGCAGTCTCGAGCGAAATGACCTTTCCTTCCACAATTATGGCACTTGTCTTCTTTTTTAGTATTTTGTTTATTGTTACGACTTATATCTTGGCCTTGACGAGCTCCCCCTTGCCTGAATCTCCCTCTTCGTTGACGGCCTCGCCAACCTCCTCGACCTCTCGAGGTTTCCTCCTTCACATTACTTCTTTGTGATTTTCCCTTTTCCTCCTTTATTGGTGAAAAGGGCTTTGTCTTCTTCTTTAATAAAAACTTTAGACATTTGTTTATCTAAAGCTTCTTGATTGGCTAAGATATTTTCTAACTCTGTCAAGGTTGGTTCCTTTGCCCAACTTTGAGTAGTCGTAACAATACCAAGAAATTCTGGCCGTAACCTATGTACATTAATTCCCCTCATTCTTGTTTCAGTTATAGCATTAGGAGGATCTAACTTAGAAATTTTTTGGTATAAAGATTTAACTTTAGTAAAATATTCACTTACAGTCGTGTTGCGCTGCGAGATCGACAATAACTCATTCTCTAAGTGCTAGAGCCTGGTATCGTTGGTGCGTGCATACAGCTGGGCTAGAGTGTCCCATGCATCCTTCGGTGTCTTTACGTCCTTTATTTTTCGAAGTATGTCGTCTTCTACTGTTACCGACAACACGTGCATGGCTTTACCTGCTCTAATTTTCCACTTCTTTAATTCTTCTTCTAATGTTGGAGGTTAAGTCTCGTTTCCTCCTACAATACTCCATAAATCTTGTCCTAACAAGTAGAACTGCATGCGAGTGCTCCATGTATTATAATTGTTATTGTTTAATTTTTCTATACCAATAACATTGATGTTAATGTCTGCCATAATTACTCGATCCCTGATCGAATAATTTCACAATCTCATATTGTGACTAAATTTTGGCAGAATCTCGGCTAAAACACGATCCCTGATCGTAAAAAATAGACAATGGAACGACGACTCTAGACGACATAAATTGGCTCTAATACCACTTGTTAAAAAACGACGATAATTTTATTAATAAACGGACACAAATACAAGACTCAAAATACTAAAGGATTTGTAAAAAACAAAAGAAAAAGAAGGACTTTGAAGACACACTACACACACTCCCCACTTCTCTCTTTTAACTCACTTCTCTTTCTTTCTTTGTGGTTACTACAACACATGGTGCTATTGCCTATTTATAGGCAAGCACCACCGACTTTCATACAACTTGTAACAAGTTGCATGAAGCTTCAAAAATGTCTAAGTTGTCCACTTGCACGATCTTTCCAAATTTTTCCCTTTTTTTTACAATTTTAGAGTTTTCTTCCTAAGTCTAGAATTCTTCTACAAGTTTCTAAGAAATTCGTTGCTGATTTCTAACAGAAAGACATCTGGATTGATTAATTTTTTACATGTGTCATGCAACCATTGTTGTAACTGAAAGTCAAAATTCAACGTAGCCAATGCAATCAATCAAATTTCGGGGTGCATGAATACAACATCTATAGGGATTCCTCCATCTTAAAAGTTATTTGGTGATTTTAGACGATAACCACAATTCCTTTCGATTTCTAATTCCCGTTGTAAGAGTATAGAGAGGGTTATAATGTACGCAACATTCTTTTTATATTTTTATGAAGAAACTATTTTTACAACTTGAACCTATAACTTTATAGTCACAAATAGGCAACTTTACTAATTGCTTCAATGCTAACTCTCTAGCCATTGTCATAACTCAGATCTAAAATATGTCGTTCACTTGTATATAGCTAATAGGCTATATTTGGTAGGACAGTTAGTAATGAAATGGTATGAAATGTAGACCCAATCCTGGACAAGGGCAGGCAGGGCACTTGTCTAGGGCCTAACTTCATGAAAAATAAAATAGGGAACAAAAAGAGCTTCATTTTATTTTATTTTGTTCTTTATAAAGGTCTTGATCTTTATAAAGAGTAACAAAAAGGCTCCTATTTACCTTTTTTGTTCTTTGTAAGAGTCCACTCTTAATTATCATAAAGAAAGAAAAAAAGCAAAATAGAAATCTTTTTTATTTGCCTAGGGCTTATAAAACGTTAGAACTGGCCTGATGGAACATAATATTATTCCATCGTTTGAGAGGAAGGTTTATAATGAAATGAAATGGAATATAATGGAAAGAAAGGCTTTTACATTACTTTGCGGGGAGAGTTTCACATTACATCATATTCTATCATAAACAGTAAAAATAAGTTACCTATAATTTGAGAAGTTTCAAATAGAATATAAAATGATAAATCGTACTATCTAATATACCTCAATAATTTTTTATAATACAATTATTACCTCAACTTTAATAATAAGTAGCAAGGCAATATAACTATTAACATTTGCGTTGTTCTATCAAGGATAGAAGTCATTCATTATTATTATACATACATTACATTCCATTTCATCAATATTTTAAATAACATTTTATTATATTACATTATGAACTATTTTATCTCTCCCAAACAACAACTTTTTAATATTACATTTATTTACATTCAATTCCATTATAAATTATTTTATTCCATTAAAAACCTCAAGTCCAACTAAATCTAACTTAACTTACTCGACTCGAATCTTATTTAATAGAGTTGAGAATGCTTTACAATCTAGTTACAACACATAGAAGCAAGATAGAGGCATACAATCTTGTAAGTGAATAATAGGATTAGGATTCTTAAGAAATGAAGACTTCTATGTTAGGGATCATGATATAGACAGTAATACTAGGAATGGTGTTGCCTTCTATTATGATGACCTTAACTTGAGCTTGTAGTATTATGTCACAAGTTTTTAGAATCTCAATATTTTCTAAATTAGAATATAGAAACACAAATATAATTAAAAAAAGAAGAAGTGAAGATTCAAAGATTAAAAAGATTTTGTTTACTATAGAGAGAGAGAGAGAGAGAGATGAGATATGCTTAGCACATAAAATGCTTTGACTAGTGACATATGTTATCTTATATTTCTTTAGTTTGTGTTGTCATATTTTACTAGATGAGAATAATGTTAATCATATTCAAAAAGGCACGTGTGTTGGATCTGGGGACCCCACTTTTACAGAAGATCCACATCATGGACTTAGTGATGAAATATACTTGTAGACTTTGATACCATATTTTAACTTAAAACTATAACGCATTATGTTTATGGATCCTTTCTATTAAGTGTTGTTGTGGTCAGTGGCGGAGCCACACTTGCCCCCACTAGCTCCAAAAGATTTTACTTGTAAAAATTATTATTTTAAATTTTGATGGTATATAAAAAAAAAATTGCTATAATTAAAATTTTGCCCCCACTAAAAATAAAATTTTGCTCCCATTAAAATTTTGCCCCCACTTAAAAAAATTTCTGGATCCGTCCCTGGTTGTGGTGATTGATAATAATAAATTATCACTGAATTTACTTTTTTTTATGGACATTTAAACTTGGTTTTCAAAATTAGAAATTACAAAAAAAATTCATCCTACCACAAGAATTGTTAATTTATGTGTAGGGTACCACTTAGGATTTTACTTACTAATTATGACCAATCTAGATACAGAGCCCATCGAGCTTTATTGGAACGACTACTATATTGCCATCCTTGGAGTTACAAGAGATGGTACCATTACAGTGCTGGAATTAGAAACCTATACTCATTCTTCAATTCTCATCAAGACCATTCCTTGACAGGAGCAGCAATGAAGACGACGCCTCCATTTCTGAAACTCTCGTTCTTAGAATCTCCTGTAAAACCTCCAAACTCATCTTCATCTTCAGAAGCTCTTCAAGGTTCGGTTCATCAATGGGGTTGGCTTTCTCTGCAGGCAGCCTTTTCTCGTTCCAGGTCATCATCTTCTGTAGTATTTCACCTTTCTTCTTCTCAACTTCAAGTTCCCTGAGTGTTCCATTCAGTTGTTTGTTGAGCTTGTCCATTCTCAAATTTGCATCCTTTGGTCTAGCACATCCCTTATTTAGAAACCTTTCAGTGATGGATGTGACACTTGGGTTGCCAAACGAAAATGGTTTTCCTCCAGGAGAGAACACGATTATAGAAACTTGAACAGCACATAAAGTAGCAAGCTCATTAGCTTTCTTGAAAAGACCTGTTCGTCGCTTTGAGAACGTCACCTGTCGAGAGCTGCTATCTTTCACCATCTTCATCTCAATCTTTCGACGACCCATGATTGTTGTTTGCCAGACACAAATTCTATAAACTAATGAGAAATGGAGGTTTAGAGGACCTTCCAATAAAAATAGTAAGTGCGATTCATAATCTACTAGTTTTCTCTGATTGATCTTCTATGGTAATATATGTTTCCAATTCAACTGCTATATTAAGAAACTTTGGTTGGTTACATATTCAATACTAATTTAACCGCACAACATTTTGGAAACTAGATTAATGCTTTAACTAATTCTACAATAGGGTTTTCCTTTCAAGCACACTGCACATGAATAATGATATGTTGTATATTGAATTGGCCTATTGACAAGTGAGTCCCCCCTATACATATCATGGCCATTAACATTTTTTAACTTATATCTTAAATTTCATTTCATTATAGTAGATGTTATGCAAATAACCAATGTTTTAAAAACTGAAATGGAAGTTAAACTGATAAGACAAGAGGTTTGAGATTTAAAAGATTCATCCGATATTAAATCGTCATAAAAATGGCTAAATATTAAATAAAAATAAAGAATTTGAAATATGATTGAAAGTGATTGCTTTTATCTATCAAAGAATTTGAAGTTTACCATCATAAAACTGACTAAATATTAAATAAGATTAAATAATTTAAAATATGATTGAAAGGTTAGGGATTGATTTTATTTATTGAAGAATTTGAAGTTTAATTGAAAAGAGATATTGTTAAATGAAAATTAATTTATTTATTTTAGTTTATAAGAATATATTAATTTATAAAATTGTTCGATTATATTAGTTAATAAATTAATCTGTTTTTAATAACAATAATTATTAAAGTAAATCAAACCAGAAAATTGAAAACCAAACAGAAAAGTTGGTAGTTCAAAATTTTTAAGATTAAACTAATCGAACCAATTAAATTTTTTTATCATTGCAAATAAATATGTAGTGTCAAAACCTACTTATAGAGAATAGATAAAATTTTAAACTCTGAGGGTGAGTCTTGAAATTGTTATTTTGTGACCATAAAGTCATAGATTCAAGTCACGGAATATCTTTTTTATGAAAAATACAAAAAAAAAGTTACGTACATCACGATGCTCCCCAAACCCTCTCAAAGTGACAATTAAATATTTGAATTTTTAATTTTTTTAATTATAACCCACGTTAATGTCTATATTAAGTTTGTTGACATAGTTTATTACATATTCAAGAAACTTAACTAAACGACGTCGTTTAATACATGTCAAATTAATTAATTAAGTTTAACTAAACTACGTCATTTAATTAAACTAAAAGATGAAGCATAACGGGAAAGAAATACTATTAAGACAATATTTTCAAAGGAGTTTTAAATGGATCTACGGTTTCGCCAATAACTGATGGTTCTAGAACTCCTAATCTTATATTATAAGAAATAAATACCATTTATGTAACATTTTCAAAGGAATTGCAAATGTATCTGCGGGTTTTCAATCATTGATGGTTCTAGCTAGAATCGCCAATCCAATCCTATATTACATGCAATGGTACCTAACTACGTCATTTAGTTATGCTTCATCTGTTAATTTAATTAAATGACTTAGCTTAGTTCAATTTAATTAGTTAATCTGACATGTATTAAATGATGTCGATTAGTTATAGTTTTTAAAACACGTAGCAAATTACATTAACAAAGTTAACAAAGACGCTAATATCGGGCTATAATTACAAACATATATTTTTTAAATCCTCCTATCAGGTTAATTCACATGCACTTCAAAGTATTAGCAGCTGTATACAATAATTTTCTTTTTTATTTTCATCTTTGTTAGATTTTGATTAAAGATCAGGACCTTTAAACATCATATAGACATAGGTTTGGATGAGTTCGGATCGTCTGTCTAAGATTTCTCTGTCTAACTCTGTCTAAGCTTAAAACCGGCGCGTTTCATAATAAAAATGGCAGAATTGCGTGAAATAAGGGTAGAAGCCTGTGGGTCCCACCCACAGGTGCCATTTTGCAAGCCAACCCTTTTGACCCAGCCAGCCACGGAGAATAATGAAATTTCATGTACAACGTAATAATGTTTTGGCTTTGACAAAAAATCATGTTATCAAATATTGATGTAAATGTTTTTTTTTTACTTCTAGACTTTTGTAGTATTGGAATTTTAATAAAAACAATTTTATTATCATTTACAAACATTATTAATTTTGTTATTATTATTAAGTATATATATTTATTTATAAACTTATTAAATTTTATTTTAATATTTTTATCATTATTATTATTATTATGTTATAATTATTATTATGATTTAAAATTATTTCCATTATTATAATAACTATTAAATATTAATCGAACATATACTTATTGTTATTATTATTATTATTATTATTATTAAAATTTAGTGCCATTATTATAATAAGATTTCTGTTTATAATTTCTTTGTTCTATTCTTATTCTTCTAATTATTATTATTTATGAAAATTTTATTTCCATTATTGAAAATACCGTTTCTTGTTTTGTTAAATAGTTATTATTAAAAAACCCGGTCAAGAAATTATTAAAATTATTTAATCTTTTGTATAATTTATTATTATTATAATTACAATATTCCTTATGATTATTGAATGTTATTATTTTATTTTATTTTTATTTTTATTGTTATTATTAATTCTATTAATTCTACTCTTATTCTATGCCTATAATAATAATTATAATAATGACAATAATCATAACGAATAATAATAATATTATTATTAACATTAAAAATAATAATAAGCCTAATAATAATAATAATAATAATAATAATTATTATTATTATCATTATTTTATAATTTTATTATGATATAAATTTAATAATATATATTATTAAATATCATTATTAAATATTATTTATTATTATTAATAAATCATATATATTATAAAAAATTATTATAATAATCTGGCCATGGCATAATGGCCATTTCACTAGAATGAGGAATGGCCATGTAATGGCCATTTGTAGATAATTTATAATATATATTATTTATTAATAATAATAAATAATATTTAATAATATTATAAATTATTAAATAACATTATTTAATAAACTATTAGAGTAATCATAAAATTTTTACAATAATAATAATAATTATTATTATTATTATTATAAATCCATAAATAAATATGTATAAATTAAACCCAATATTATTAATAAATAAATAAATTATTAATAATAAGAATAATAGCAAGTAGAGAATTAATAATTAAAGACCATTTTAAATAGTTAAATTAATCAATTGTAAATGGCCATTTAGTTTTTTATTACTAATAAATACATATTATATAATAATTATGATAATTATAATTTCCTTATAATTTGTTTTTGAGAAATTATTTTAGGTATTAGTATAAGTTCTACTTACTATTATTATTATTATTATTATTATTATTATTATTATTATTATTATTATTATTATTATTATTATTATTATTATTATTATTATTATTATTATTATTATTATTATTATTATTATTATTATTATTATTATTATTATTATTATTATTATTATTATTATTATTATTATTATTATTATTATTATTATTATTATTATTATTATTATTATTATTATTATTATTATTATTATTATTATTATTATTATTATTATTATTATTATTATTATTATTATTATTATTATTATTATTATTATTATTATTATTATTATTATTATTATTATTATTATTATTATTATTATTATTATTATTATTATTATTATTATTATTATTATTATTATTATTATTAACTTATTAATTAATTAATAATATTAAATAATATCATTAAATTCCTTATTATTATTAAATTTTTCTTATTATTATTATTATCATTATTATTATTGATATTGTTAATATTATAATTACAATAATAATAATAATAATAATAATAATAATATAATAATAATAATAATAATATTATTATTATTATTATTATTATTAGTATTGTTATTGATATTGATATTATTATTATTCTTATTATTATTATTATTATTATTATTAGTATTATTATATTGATTATTATTATTATTATTATTATTATTATTATTATTATTATTATTATTATTATTATTATTATTATTTATTATTCTTATTCTATGCTTATTCTTCTTATTCTTAATCATATTATTATTATTGTTATTATTATTAGTATTATCGATTATTGTTATTGTTATTATTATTACTATTATCATATTGTTCATGAATAGAAATTTTAGTTAATTATTTTAAATTTCTATTCCTTATAATGATAAAATGCATATATCTTTATTTGTTATATATGTTATATAATTGCTTATTATGAATAATTATGTTTTGATTATGATTATATTTAGTTTTTTATTAATATAATCATTCTTATAATTTCTTTAATTTTTTTAATTTTCCCTTTAGTTTATATTCTTATTACTATATATAAAATATATAGTATATAGTCGCCTCTACATTATACTGACCTTTTTAGGTTGGATCGCTAGAGCGACCTCGTCGCACTAGCGATCCGAGCTATGAGTATATGTATCGCTAGAAGACACGCGTCGCCTCTAATAAAACATCGTATCGATTCAGATCGCTAGGCGACGCTACGTCGCTTCTAGCGATCCAACCTAAGACTGCCGTGGATCGCTATCGCGAGGCTCGACGCCCTAGCGACAATAGCCTATCGATTATGGGATCGATGAGCAACGAGCGTCGCCTAGCGATCACAACGTATCGATGTCTCGGATCGCTGAGGCGACGTCGTGGTATGGCGACAACACCCTTGTAGACCACTATCATTATTTTTTTTTTTATTATTAGTATTATTATTTGTATTTATTAGCAATCAAAATATTAGTTGCTTTTTATTCAAATTGTTATTATTATGTCTAAGTATTAGTAATATTATTATTATTGTTGTTATTTTTAT
Organism: Erythroxylum novogranatense; assembly: GCA_029891385.1. NCBI lineage: Eukaryota > Viridiplantae > Streptophyta > Magnoliopsida > Malpighiales > Erythroxylaceae > Erythroxylum > Erythroxylum novogranatense. The sequence goes on from CM057229.1 coordinate 101,606,064, forward strand.
TATTATGTTTATTAGTATAATAATAATAATAATAATAATAATAATTATGTGTCGTTATGATAATTAATTTAAATCATTATATTAAGTTCTATTATAATTGAAATCTTTTGATAATCATAAATATTATTATTATGTTATTTTTATTATTGTTATTATTATATTGTTATTATTATGTTTTTTATTATTGTTAAGATTATTGTTATAATTATTATTATATTTATTATTGCAATTATTATTATTATGATTATTGTTATTATCTTTATTATAATAATAATTATATAATAATAATAATAATAATAATAATAATAATAATAATAATCTTATTATTATTATAATGATTGTTATTACGACTATTATTATTACTTATGATTAATAAATTTCTTATATGAATTACAAATGTCAATTATTAGTCATAACATAATTAAATTACGTATTATTAATTGCGATTGTTGTTTATGTAATTCAATTATATAATTCAATTAGTTCTTATAACTATTGCGGAAGCGAAATGAACTTAATTTTCATTACATTATTTAAGCAAATAAAACAAATATGAAAAAACATATGCAATATTACAAAGTTTACGCATTAATTAACAATAATCATGACATGGGAAAGAGTTGTCATTTCCAAATAAATGCTCTCAAACAATTCCCGCCATTTAATTCCTTGGTAATATTAGGAAGTTGTTTACTCTTTAACTAAAAACACAGAGCTTCTTCTCCAACAACCTGCGTTATTACAGACAACGAGTTTAATTTTGGTCTCCTTCTCAGGTGAAAACATTTAAAAACATTAGTTAATGTTGTGCAGATACTAGGAAAATGGCTGTGTTTTTATATTGTTTTTTTACAAGTTGGTTGTTAAAGGAATGTATAGTCATTTATGTCTATTTAACGTTTTGTTATTCATTGTCATGCATCTGGAATGTTGCGGTTAATTAATGGTTGTTGACATAACGTTAGTGGTAATTAATATGGGATAGTTGAGTGGGTTGTGTTGTATGGATAATGGCGATTACTATGTTTTGGTGAATAATAATGGCTTCAACGTTGTTTCTTGTGTTAAGGCAACTCTGTTGTATGGTTGGCAATGGTAATAACCGTAAACACTCGCTAACTTGTTTTCTGTGTTAACGTTAACTTGCTACTAATGACAATAAATGTTTTACAGATTGATTTGGTAAACATTAAGGTATAGTTCATCTTAAAGTAAACCTATTGGTTGTTAACAGGAAACAACTTACCATCAATACACATAGGTTTTTTCTGAAACATTAATCACATAACACATGGAATGGTTAAAGGCATGGATGGGAACAAGAAAAATTTATGAACTCTGTGGGAATTGTAGTCGTTATTGCTTGTGTTATAAATCATATGTGAAATTTATTGTCCTCGTGTGTTAATTTAACAGGTCTGAAAATGGAAGGTACATCGAGACCATGTCGTCGTTTAAATTATGGATGTGATGATGAGCAAGGTGAGAATGATATTGGTATTGGGATTGGGTTTGGTAATATGAACGCAAGGGTGAATTGTGGGCGAGTTAGTACCAAAATTGGCATGAAGTTTGACGAAGAAGAAGCTTACCAATTTTATTTAACTTATGGGAAGCATATGGGATTTGGCATTAGACGAAGCAAAAGTCACAAAGATAAAAGGGGTAACTTAATTTGTCGGCTACTTTGTTGTAGTGCTCGAGGTCGTGGATGCACGATAAAAAGATTTGTGTAAGAGCTCCACGACCAAAGAACAAGATTTGGGTGTGAGGCAAGGATGAAAGTTCATAGTTTGCAAAGTGGAACATTTGAAGTCATTGAATTTGTGGAGGAGCACAATCACCACCTCTCATCGCCGAACAAGGTACATTTGCATAGAAGTCATAGGAAGATATCTTCACCTGCGGCTATGCAAATTGAAATGGCAATCTTGTGGAATTCTACCAAAGCATCCCATGATCTTATGGTGAGGGAAACAGTGGAAGAGATAATGTTGGATTCATTCGGGATGATTACAAGAATTATTTGAGGTCTAAACGGACTAGAGAGATGCCAAAGGAGATACACGAGGTGTTACAATATCTCAGTATAAGATGCGGTGGAAGAGCCCAATTTTTCTATGCCATTCAAGTCGACGAAGATGATATGATAACGAACATATTTTGGTCTGACGCTCAAATGAGGAACGACTACGTAGACTTTGGTGATGTCGTCTGCTTCGATACTACTTATAAGAAGAACGGTCAGGGTCGTCCACTCGCGTTGTTTGTCGGTGTCAATCATCACAAGCAAACAACAGTTTTTGGCGTTGCACTCCTCTATGATGAAACTGCTCTGACATTTGTGTGGTTGTTCAAGACATTTGAGGCGGCGATGCATAACAAACAACCTACAACTATTCTGACTGATCAAGATGCGGCAATCACAAAGGAATTAGCGTCAACATGGCCAAACACTGCTCATCGGCTATGTATTTGGCACATTTACCAAAATGCAGCCATCCATTTGAGTAGTGTCTTCAGCAAGTATAAAGAGTTTTCACGGGACTTGAGCTCATGCATATATGAGTGTGAAGAAGAAGAACAATTTGTCAGTGCATGGAATCAGATGCTCGGAAAATATGAACTTGAAGACAATGAATGGTTGCAACGTTTGTATCATATTAAGGAAAAGTGGGCGTTGGCTTATGGCATAAAATATTCTGTCTTGACATGATGATAACACAACGCAGTTGAAAGCATGAACAGTTTTTGAAAAGGTATGTAAGTTATCAACACAACTTACTACAATTCTTTAATCACTTCCACGAGCTTCTCGATGATCGGCGTTATGAGGAGTTAAAAGTTGAATTTAGGAGCAATGTGAGCGGACCAACATTATCGACACCGTTAAAATTTTAAAACATGCGCGACTATATACACGCCGAAGTTTATAAATGGTTCCAAGATCAATGGAATATGTGTCATGATTACGATTGTAATCTTTGCGGTCGAGATGGTTCGGTTGAGAAGTACATGGTAACAGTTGATGGGCGAGGTACTCTCATTCCATCGATTCTGATTCTTCAAATGAGGAAGTTCATTACGATTGTGGGAAGTTTGAGTTCTTTGGGATCTTATCGCTCATGTGTTGAAGATGTATAACATAAAAAATATTAGCACAATTCCAAGCAAATACATAGTAAAACGATGGACAAGGAAAGCGAAATCTTTGGAGGAATGGTAGTCAAGACTCACCTATCATTGAAACCGATATGGACCCTAAGTTCTTGTCGGTAAAAGGTATAAAGAATTGTGTACCTTAAGCTCGCGGTTGGTTACAAGAGCGCAAGGTGATGATACCTATGAACATGTTAAACAACATCTTCTTAACATGTTGAACATGGTTGATGAGACATTGAAACGTGAAGAAATAGTGGATGACGAGAACCTAAGAGGACAACATGATGAGTTAAGCCAACGCTCACGGTCAAGTAATGATGTGAATGTGCTGAATGAGGCTGACGTGAGTTTTGCCCACAAGAAGCACATACGAGGTGTGAAGTTGAAGAACAAGCCTACATCTAGTAAGAGAATGAGGGGTGGTCTAGAGAAAAGTCGAAAGAAGAGGACGACTGCGAAGAAATGTAGCAGTTCGGCAGTAACCCCCCTTTCCAATACGCAGGTAAAACTTCTGCGCATATTGCTGTGAACGGATGTTTTGTTTTATTGGTCATAGTTGATTTTCATGTAATATGGTCATTCCTACTTGATGCAGGAATCTGAAGCGAATTCCTGGCAATATGGATTAATGTCTACCAGCCAACCTCCCATACTACATCAACAGCAGGTTGGTATACGGTCATTACCAATGTGTACAACTGTTATGCAATTTGCTTTCCGAATCTCATTTGCTAAATGCCTGTCACATTTACGAAATGCAGGTGCAAGTTCCACTTCCTAAGGAATGGACAAGTATGGGGTCCAATCATGAAGACCGCATAGAACAATTTGAGGTTATTTTGTCTTAAGTTGTCTTTGGGCAACTATAAATTTGGAGGCATGAAAAGTTAATGATTAATCTTCCATGTCTTCCAAATTGCAGGCATTACGTGTTCATTTCGATAAGTCAACAATGGCATACACTCATCATCAAACTGCAACATTCTCGCAGGTATGCTTTTTTAAACATAGGAGTGTTTCTAACAAAACCATTTGTCCATGTAATGTGTTATGAAATTGTGAGTCATCTACCATGTTAGGTGCATGCTGTTGGACCAAGCCAGCATAATATACATAACATTATCCCATCGGCAATGCGGAAGACTGATTTACTCAGGGTAAATAAGCCACAGTTTGTCTCCCAAACCCAATAATGTTCCATAGTTGAATTTTGCTGTTTTGTTTTGTTTGAATGAGTTCACATGCATTTTGATTTCCAGGCACAACAAACATTTGGTTGTGGAAATATGGAAGACGTTAACAATTTAACACTTGGTATTTCCATTGGCAAATGTAGGAGTTGCCTCTACAAGGAAAAGTTTTGTACTTGTAGACAATGATTATGATAATGATGTAAGTACGAACCACCTTTGTAGAATTCAAGTTGTACGGTTGGGGAGGAAGTGCTGGTTGTATATGTCCCACGAAAAGAGTAGTGTCGTTGGAATGTGGTAGTTTCGGATGCCGGTACCAATATATTGAGCACGTTTCTATACTTCAAACTGTTAGTCCTTCAACAATAGATTTATTTTCGATAGTGAATTATGAAACCTTTCAATTTTTAGCTCCTGCAAACAAAAGTGGTACACATGTCGTTGATTGCATCTGTCGTAATGGGAAAAAGCCGGGTGGAACCCAACGGACCGTTATAAGCAAAGAAGTAATTGGATTCACACGCATATTTGAAGTGGGTTTCTTATATTCAATTGGCTTTTGTGATGCCTTTTCTGTTACTTACCGTGTTCCCACTTTGAAGATACAAGATGCAAAGAAGGTAAACCATTCATCGTGTATCCTTCACATTCTAAAGTCTTAGATCCTTTGTTATCATTCTATAGAGGAAAACATATGGAATTTATATGAGCTTGTAGTTTAACGTATAATATGTGTTCATCCATGATAGGGCTTATTCTTTATCTCTTTCTTAGCAGTTTATAACCGTAATGTTATTGCTAGAAGGTCAATGGATAAAATAATCGTCACTTTCAGTGTCTTTCTTGATTTTTCATTTCGTGCAGGTAATGCAACAGTTGAATGTTTTTGCTGCGGAAGATGTTGATGCTGCGGAAGAAGCTCTAAATGATGTAAGTTTATCGTGAATGCTTCACCAAGTTTTGTTTACGAGCAGCATAATTTTGTTGTTGTTTAGTAGGATATGCTTTCCCTAATTGAAATTCTTTATTTCCCTACTTCATCTCTTAGAATATACATGTCTATACAGGTTCATGATAAAATATTTGTTTCTTTAAGTTAAGGAAAACATATGATTGTTTTTAGTTTTCTAATTACTTATTGAATGTAATTTGTAGTTGCAAGGCAGCAACAATTCCTGCCAGCAAAGGACCACTATTCTGATGGGGTGGGAAAAAGGACCACTATTACAATGCTGATAAATATGATTTTCAAGTAAGGACTTCATATTTATTTTTATGGCTATCTCCCTCTTATCTTATCAAATTACTTGCTTTCTGTTTTGTTAACTAACCATTTTTCATGGGTGAAATGATTTTTCCCTAGTCAGTGTATCTGTATAATTGTTCAAAAGTGTCATAATATTTAATTGGTGTTTGGTAAGCTCAAAAGTGATACTTGGACCACCTTTTTATGAATGTCATACAGTATAGTTTTTTTGTAGGAAATTCCTACTAAGCGAAAAAGGGGAACTTTATTGAACAGAGGCAGAGACCAGATGGATGTAGATTTGGAGGTCAAGAAGGATTTGAATGCTTTATAAATAGTATGTTAGGCCCCTGTGGAATGCAATAAATAATTTGGTGAAATTTTGTTGTTTTTTTTTTCCAAAAGAAGATTGCTTTATAGAAGTAAATATCTGGATGAGTTTCCTTTGGTTTGTATAATCTGGGAAATACAGTTTCCTCTTCCTGTCTTTCTTTATCTCTATTTTTTTCCCCTACCCAACTGTTAATCAATTCATGTAATTTCTTTGAATTGGAAGTCATTGGCTTCTCCTTTGGTAACTGTTTGTATTTTCTCATTACAGGAGCAATAAACTGTCTATCTTTTTAACAAAATGAAAAAATTGGAAAATGAAGGTCATATTTAGTTAATTGATGAGTAAAGATTATGTTAGAAATAGGATGCATTTATATCATTGTATGGATAGATTACCACTATTTCTAAACATATGGTCAAAATAATAATGTGGTAGTTGCTGTGCTACCCTTCTAAGATGAAACTACCAAGGTTTGTTAATGTAATTAGCAAATTAATTATATATCAATTAAAATTAATAAAAATTGACAAAATATATGACCTAATTAGTTAATCATACTAAATATTCACTAATCTATTAATTATATTAATTTGAAAATAAATTATAATTTAACTAATTAATTAATTACATTATATTATAATTCTCAACAGTTAAATCAAAATTAGTTAATTAGTTAATTAATTATATTATAAAAATAAAAACAAATTTGATTGGATTCACGCAAAGCCAATTGTCTCCGAAAAAATACCGTAAAGTCGATGTTCTTGGTCTACAAGGAAACAACCAAGAATTGAATACAGAACTCGGTTCATATGATTGATGAAAATTTAAGTCCACGATTCTGAGAAATGCATTATGTTTTACACGGTTAGAAACGGTCAGGGTCGTAGTATGTTCCTCTTCTTGACAGCAGATTTGGCGACGTTTAGGCTCCTTTCAAAAAAAGTTAATCCTGCAACAATAGAGCGCATTAAAGGAGCATGTTATAAGTGATTAAGAATGAGCAAACGTATACCTTTACTGCTACATTTTGAACATGTATTGCTACTGAATGCAACAAATTCAAATAAGCTGAAGAAGATAAAAAGGAACAAGTGTAAAAGGCAAGTATCCAAGCAGAGAGTGTTAAGAATCCACAGTACGAAGCTGAAAAACTGTCATACCTCCGTATTTCACGAACTGCAGCCGGATGCAGCGTCTGCGCCATCCATTTGTGGATCATCTCCATCAGATGGGGTTGGAGATGGCACATCCAGTCCTTGGACCTCCCAAGCCTTTCTCCATTTGTTGTCCAAGTATTCCAGCTCGTCATCAATAGCCACCACTCGCGCATTCAAATTTACTAATTGACGGTTCATTCTTACCATCTGTTTCGTAATCAACCGAAATTGGTCCTGTGTTCTGCGCGCGTATACATGCATGAGGTTTTGGTTATGTAGAATATGTTGGTGCATCATGGCCAGATTAGGTTCCGACTGATGTCGTGATTGCGGTTGTTGCCCCTCAGTCTCCGACCCATATTCTACATCGTGAACATTAGACCAATAATCAACTCCCTGACCTCTAGAACTTGATTCTCCCGCTGCCAACCTACGCCTCATTGCTGTAAGGGTTGATGGCTCTTGTAGCTGCAAGGTTGTCCCGTCTATAATCTCGCACCGTGTCAGGTATGATACATCGAAATTGTAACACCCAAATACCCCCTGGGAGGATACATGGATGCCACCCAAGACAGAACAAACAAAATCAAACATTACACATATGCATTGTTTTAAAATCTAAGTTTAACACACATATAATACATCTCGGGCGTAGAAACAACTCCAAAGAATATGTACAGCCCAAATAAACCAAACAAAATACATATTCGAGTGACACAAAACTCGACTCCTTTGGCCATCGGTTGACTTGTCCCATCCTTAATCTCTTTGCTCGCACTCTACACGGGGCAAATCCACCGTGCTAAGCTTATAGCTTAGTGAGTAATCATTTATCTAATTTAACCAATTTCTTTTCACAATAACGATATAAACATGCATTCAGAGATTAATACTCAGGCAAAATGCACTTCATAATGATGTTGTCATTAATGAGACAAAACAAATCAAAAGTCCATAAAATAGAAGTGGGTAACGGGACTTATCAGAAGACCGAAGTCTCGACACCGAAGTGTCCATATCAGAAGACACCGAAGTGTCACAGAAGACCGAAGTCTCGACACCGAAGTGTCCATATCAGAAGACACCGAAGTGTCACAGAAGACCGAAGTCTCGACAACGAAGTGTCACAGAAGATCAAGTCTCGACACCGGTGTCACGAAGACCGAAGTCTCGACACCGAAGTATCACAGAAGCGCTACAGACCCTTCTAGGCATGCCTATTTACCCACAACTCGGACTAACAGTTTTAAACCAGAACAAAGTCATTTCTGATAATTCATGTGCAAAGCAAGTAGCACTTCCAATGATATAAACATGCGGCAAACGCCTCGGACAATCATTGTCCGAAATTCAGAACACAACACTTCAATATCACAATCATCAATCAATACCTCGGACCTTCATGTCCGGAACCAATTAGCAATTCAGTACACATCACAATCAAGTTACTTCAGTAAACAAATCAAAGTGAGACCATCCCAGGTCTATTACAACTTTACTGTCTACATTACTTACCGATATTACTGACCTGTACAGAATTTATTTACCAGGACTATGTTACTACTAACAAACTTTACTGTCGGAATTACTTACTGAAGACATTATTGAAAGTCCTTATTACTGACCTTAAATCGTCCTTACTATTTATTGCCTCGAAGTCCCGGCAATATCTGACAATGGTCGTTCCTCTATAATAGGGAACACAGATACAAATTATGATTGTGCATAATTACTGTATGATAAATGAGTATGATGCATGTTCATGCAAATTTTCGGGATTCTTCCACTGTTCAACAATACATATGACTATTCACAAATACGTATTATTACTGTTCACAAATACGTACGGATACTGCACTGTTCACTGTTCACTATTTACTATTCACTGTTCATCACTATGCTGCACTGTTCATCATCTTCTTCGACTTTCGAAAATTTCTTCTTTTCTTTTTACTTTTTTTTTCACTTTCCTTTCTTTTCTGCTCAATTCTTCTCAATTCTTTTAGCATCATCACTTAAAAAACTAACCTATTTAACAAATCTAACCTATCAGAAGCATCCAAATCGTCAAATATTATAGATCTAAAAATTTCTTTTACCAATATCAGATCTCATCCGACTATCTTATAAAAGACAAGAACAGACCATAGATTCATTATCAAAAGGACTAACCTCGTGATCTGCAGCAGAAAAGCAGATCGAAATCAGACTGACAGAGCTACGGAACAACACCGATGAACGCTATCGGTTCTATCTCAAAATAATTAATCAACCCTTATATATTCGTCCACTTATTCAATTAGTACTATTGGATGAATAGTTAATTACCCAAAAACACACTTATGAATTCTTAGAACAAACAAATACCCAAAATTCCCAGACAGCTTCCAAAAATTTACCAAAAATTCCATCATAAAATAATGACTTCCAAATAATTGTTCAAAAAATACTAAATACGTCACCAACAATTTCTAAAAATCATCGAAATATCCAAAAATTACTAATACAGTCCGAATCAATCCGAAGTGTCATTAAACCAGTGTACTCGAAAAATGCCATGAATGCATGCCAAAATGTCAAAGAGACATAACATAAATCGGACTAAATTTGCTTCATATGCTAACCCCTAATTTGGGGCGTTACAGAAATAGTGATATTGCAGCTTCTCAAAGTCACTAACATCAATCCTATATACCTGAGCAAATCCAGTTAGTAAATAACCCATACCTAGGGTGCTCCCCCGTCTCCCCACTAATTCCATCAAAGTTTTAGATACATATGTGAACATGTTCGAAACATGTCCATGCTCGATGCACCATAACAAGAAAAGCTCCTTCGTCGAGCATTTTGTACTTTGTTGTTTGCCAAAACAGATCCACATGAATTTATGCAGCAGCTTGAATTCGCTTCCACAATCTGTGCATTGGATGCAAGGTGTGGATCATACGCATCCAAGTTTGTTAAACGCTTCGACGCATTTACATTGAAACTCGGATGCCCATCTTCAATATCGTGCTCCGCAAACTTACAAACGGTCCGTAACACCATCTGATCCATAAAATACACCCGCCCGCGTAACCTAAACCACAATTTCTGCGGTCGCCGTGACACCCACCTCAAAGATGTGAAAAACTCTAGTGTCAGGTCACGGGACACGGGCCAAGATTTTTGCACAAAATCTTGCCAACCACCTCTCCGACATAATGTCATAAAATTTTCTCTCAACCCTATGTCATGTAGCAGCTCAAAATTAAAATACGTAGGAACCTCAACGCTCTTACTTTGAAGTTCCCTGTACCTCTCTCCTTCTGCCTCGGAATAAATTGGAAATGGGGCATCATAATAATTAACAATGTTTGCAGCATTGTCCTCTCACACCTCAGAACAGATGCTTTCCTCAGACTGTCTAGCTCTTCGAGGGGGCATTGTCACGGTAGAAGCTGCATATGTCAGAAATTAAGAACACAAATTAAGAACAATAAGATCTCAACCATCATTTGGGCTTCTTCATGTTTCTATAAACAATGCAATGTTTTTGTTTGTTGTTGGTTGTGATTTAGATACTCTGTCTAATTATATATGAAGTCAATTACATGTAACAAAACTAAGCTCTCATAACAGGATGTGCATAGGAAGTGTAATATGTCTTTAAGTGGGTTAGTAGAGGGATTTGAATTATGAGTTAAGTTTTGTCCAAGTTCTGAGTACGTAACAAGCAATTCCAAGTATCTTCAGGGCTGTTATAATTGAATGAAAAAATATTATGTACTACATAATGTAAGATCCAAAAAAATGATGATTATATCAACATGTGTGTTAAGTTGATAAGTATAGGTGTTGTAGAAGACCAAGATGTATCGTTGTAATTGAGGAAAAGCAAACAACTTTTTTGATATTTGGGAAGAGAACTTGTCTTAAAAGCAATCAACTTGTTGATTGCAATCATCGAATTACTTATACACTTTACTAATATCATTGTATCTGTTTGCAAATTGTCAACTCTGTCTTTGCTACAATTTATAGTGCTCTTTGGAGTGCATTATTATTTGTAGCATATACAACAACCTACAGTTAATCCTAATGACCAATTACTACTCAATAACGCACATAAAGCCTAATGGGACAAAAATATGACTGCAACAAAAGAAGAGGACAAACAAATTTATTTCAGATAACATTACTGCTTCAAATGTCTACATGCAGTCATATAATTACCAATTTCAAGCAACCAAAATATATGCAAAACATCAATCACAACGACAAAGAGTCACAATTTGAAATGAAGCAATCCTCATAGCAATCCATACCTAAAGAACGTAAAGATGAAACACCTACTAGGCTTCCACTGAAGGGAGTTACCGAATGTAATAGTCCAACGACCTGCAATATCCATACGAAATACCCAAACGAAATTATCCACATGAAATACCCAATGGGAAAAAAAAATTCCGACGAGTTACCCACATGCAATTCAACGGAGATACCCATTCGAAAACCAAAACCCAAACAAATTACCTAGATGCAATTCATCGGAAATACCCAGATAAGTTACCCACATGAACAACATATCCCTCACTCAATCCAAACCCATCACCCAATCAAAACAATACAAACAACTTACCTACAATGTGGTGGTAGAATGCTGGAACGTCAAGCAGAGGAAGAAGTGTTCAGTCGGTATCGCACTCAGCGGAAGAACTTTGGTAGAGAAAAGGCTAAACTTTTCAGTGGGTATCGCAGTCAGTGTCGCATTAGGTTAAGTGCGATACTGAATATACTTGTTTTTTATTTTTTAATTTCAGATTTTCCGACTTTCATAAATTACACCACTTTTCTTATTTTCTTTATCTTTCCTCCGTTTCCTTATATTTATTTATATTAATAATATGTTATGAATAATAATAAACATTTTAAATAATAGTAAATTGACTAATAATCTTAATCACAGTAATTATGATTAATAAGGAATTTAATCATAATAATAATAATTAATTTATAAATCTGCACAAAATATTTCATAATAATATTTCACTGTAATTATAATAATATAACTAAATTGAATTAGTACATTTATGATTGATAATAATAATAATAATAGTAATAATAATAATAATAATAATAAGAAGAATAATAAGAAGAAGAAGAAATTTAGGTATAATAATAATAATAATAATAAATTTCAATAATACTCTCAATAAATGTAATAATACTAATACATATACCAAAAATATTTATGATATTATTAACAACCAATTTAATAATTTTTCTAATACATTTAATAATTACGGCATAATATATTAAATAATAACAATAAGTAATTTAAAAGTTATTATAATTATTATTAAATTTAAATTACCATAATAATAATAATAATAATTTTTGTTCAGATTAATATTTTTGTTATTATAATACTGCAAACAAATTTAAATAATAATAATAATAATAACATAATAATCATAATTACGGAAAACTTAATATTTTTATTTTAATAAGTTAATAAATAAATATATACACCTAATAATAATAACACAATTAATGATGTTTGTATATGATAATAACCATGTTTTAATAAAAATCCAATGCTCCAAAAGTTGAGAAGTAAAATCCAATTCGTCTTATTATAACCTTATCTGTTATAATTAAAATAATTATCATTGAAGAATTAAATGTTATGGATAATATAAACAATTTTCATAATAATAATAAAATGCCTCGGGGAAAAATTAACAGTAATAATAATAATAACATAATCTAATATTAATAAGCAATTTAATAATAGTAATGATAAAAAATTTATACATCGTATGCACCTAATTTATTCATAACTTTTAACAAGAATTATAATAATAATAATAATAATTATTATTATTATTATTATACTAATAAACATAATAAAAATAACAACAATAATAATAATATTAATACTTAGACATAATAATAACAATTTGAATAAAAAGCAACTAATATTTTGATTGCTAATAAATACAAATAACAATACTAATAATAAAAAAAAATTAGTGATAGTGGTCTACAAGGGTGTTGTCGCTATTAGTTGACGTCGTCGCCTCTAGCGATCCGCACAACGATACGTTGTGATCGCTAGGCGACGCCGTCGCCTCTATCGATCCGACATCGATAAATTTGTTGTCGCTAGGGCGCCGAGCCTCGCCATAGCGATCCACGACAGTCTTAGGCTGGATCGCTAGAGCGACGCGCGTCACCCTAGCTATTCTGAAACTGATACGATATTTTCACTAGGGCGACGCGTATTAGTATCAATAATATTCTGAAACTGATACGATATAATTTGTTTTTTGAGAAATTATTTTAGGTATTAGTATAAGTTCTACTTACTATTATTATTATTATTATTATTATTATTATTATTATTATTATTATTAACTTATTAATTAATTAATAATATTAAATAATATCATTAAATTTCTTATTATTATTAAATTTGTTCTTATTATTATTATTATCATTATTATTATTGATATTATTATTATTATTATTACAATTATAATTATATTATTATTATTATTATTATTATTATTATTATTATTATTATTATTATTATTATTATTATTATTATTATTATTATTATTATTATTATTATTATTAGTATTGTTATTGATATTATTATTATTCTTATTATTATTATTATTATTAGTAGTATTATTATATTGATTATTATTATTATTATTATTATTATTATTATTATTATTATTATTATTATCATTATTATTATTTATTATTCTTATTCTATGCTTATTCTTCTTATTCTTAATCATATTATTATTATTATTATTATTATTATTATTATTATTATTATTATTAGTATTATCTGATTATTGTTATTGTTATTATTATTACTATTATCATATTGTTCATGAATAGAAAATTTAGTTAATTATTTTAAATTTCTATTCCTTATAATGATAAAATGCATATATCTTTATTTGTTATATATGTTATATAATTGTGATTATGATTATATTTAGTTTTCTTATTAATATAATGATTCTTATAATTTCTTTAATTATTTTAATTTTCTTGCTTTAGTTTATATTCTTATTACTATATATAAAATATATAGTATATAGTCGCCTACTATCTATCAGACCCTTTTAGGTTGGATCGCTAGGCGACCTCGTCGCCCTAGCGATCCGAGCCTATGAGTATATGTATCGCTAGAGCGACACGCACGCCTACTAAATGAAAATATCGTGTCGCTTCGAATAGCTGAGGCGACGCGCCGCCTAGCGATCCAACTAAGATCGTCGTGGATCGCTATGGCGAGGCTCGGCGCCCTAGCGACAACAGCCTATCAGTGTCTCGATCGATAGGGCGACAAGCGTTGCCCTAGCCATCACAACGTATCAATGTCTGGATCGCTAGGGCGACGTACGTAGCTGTAGCGACAACACCCTTGTAGACCACTATCACTAATTTTTTTTATTATTAGTATTGTTATTTGTATTTATTAGCAATCAAAATATTAGTTGCTTTTTATTCAAATTGTTATTATTAAATGGCCATTCACCAGGGCGAGGTCCCTCGCCCTGGTGAAATGGCCATTATGCCATGGCCAGATTATTATAATAATTTTTATAATATATATGATTTATTAATAATAATAAATAATATTTAATAATATATATTATTAAATTTACATCATAATAAAATTATAAAATAATGATAATAATAATAATAATAATAATAATAATAATAATAATTATTATTATTATTATTAGGCTTATTATTATTTTAATGTTAATAATAATAATATTATTATTCGTTATGATTATTGTCATTATTATAATTATTATTATAGGCATAATCATAAGAGTAGAATTAATAAAATTAATAATAACAATAATAATAATAATAACATTCAATAATCATAAGGAATATTGTAATTATAATAATAATAAATTATACAAAAGATTAAATAATTTTAATAATTTCTTGACTGTGGTTTTTTTAATAATAACTATTTAACAAAACAAGAAACGGTATTTCCAATAATGGAAATAAAAATTTCATAAATAATAATAATTAGGAGAATAAGAATAGAACAAAGAAATTATAAATGTAAATCTTATTATAATAATGGCACTAAATTTAAATAATAATAATAATAATAACAATAAGTATATGTTCAGATTAATATTTAATAGTTATTATAATAATGGAAATAATTTTAAATCATAATAATAATTATAACATAATAATAATAATAATAATGATAAAATATTAAAATAAAATTTAATAAGTTTATAAATAAATATATATACTTAATAATAATAACAAAATTAATAATGTTTGTAAATGATAATAAAATTGTTTTTATTAAAATTCCAATACTGCAAAAGTCTAGAAGGAAAAAAAAAACATTTACATCAATATTTGATAACATGATTTTTTGTCAAAGCCAAAACATTATTACGTTGTGCATGAAATTTCATTATTCTCCATGGCTGCTGGGTCAAAAGGGTTGGCTTGCAAAATGGCGCCTGTGGGTGGGACTCACAGGCTTCTGCCCTTATTCCACGCAACTCTGCCATTTTTATTATGAAACGGCGCCGATTTTAAGCTTAGACGGAGTTAGACAGAGAAATCTTAGAAAGACGATCCGAACTCGGTTTGGATACACTGTTCTCCATTGCCAACCATTATGGAACAACACGCACCATCAGATATAAAGATCCTAAACAGAAAATGGTTTCCAACAAAGAAAACAGGAAAAGTTAGAAGCCATTGACGCTCAACATCAACAATCGACCAATAATAACATAAGCTTTTCAGAGCTGTTGGTGTCCTCCGAAATCGACGTTGGTAGGATTACTGCCCGATGTTTCATTTGCAATGGTGGCAAAGGGGTACGAATAACTATTCATAGGATAAACACCAACATCATTCATAGGAGGAACTGATACCGAAAACGGAGCTCCGTAAACGGGCAGCCGCCTCCCCTCAACGGCTGTCCTTAGACTGCTCTCAATATCCCCTAAAGCGGCGTGGAGTTGAAACAGCTCTTGAACGTCAAACTCCTCCATGCCACCACTCCACCAACCTTTTGCTTCTACTCCAGTCAACCTTTGTTTAACCTCTCTGCTCCTTCCGCTCTCGAACTCCACCTCCTTGACAGCCTCGTTGTAGAGCTGGATAAGTTGGTCTATCCTCATTTGGCGGTGTGCGTCGAGGATGGACTGTGTCTGCTCTTCGTTTGGTGTTGGAGCTGGTTCTCGGCCGAGGAAGCGAGTAGCAGCTGCGTCAAGAGAAGGATGGCCATAGGAGTAAAGCTTACCTGAAGGTGAATACAAGCCAACAGCGACTTGTGAGCCAGTGAGAGTGACCAAGTCGCTGGCCTTCTTAAAGATTCCATTTCGACGTTTGGAGAAAGAAACAAGCCTGTTATTCTCGTCCTCTATTCTTTTGATTTCGATCTTCTGCTTGCCTTTTGTGACTCTCTGGCTTGCCATTGCCATTGCCAACCAAACAAACTTTCTATGATAAGAAAAGGAATATGATTCATTTGGTTTTACTTTAAAAGGCTTCTATTTATAGGATGTGGCAAACCTAATGAAATTGTGAAATCAAATTCATGTTTCTTAGAAAGATTTTCGAAAAGGGTTTCCAGATTTACACTGTATTTATGATGCATGAAGAAATGCATTAATAATCTTAAGTTATTGGTAATTTGGAATGGTTTCACAGATAATATCTGACTCAAGCAAAGTTATAAGACAACTAAGATTTTTCTTTTATGGTTAGAATCATGGTAGAGTTCATTAATTGTGTTGTCACATTTGTGTGGATCTTATATATACATGTGGAAGAGATTTAATAAAACAGAGTAGAAACTGATTAACGAACAGATGATATGTTCTCATCGATTGCATATTTAGGTCATAATAACCTTATTTTTATGTTTGGATTACTTGTTTGTTATTTGTCATATGTTTCTATTTCATTGGCCCTTATACTCTTTTATTCGTGTACATCGCTCATTTCGTTTCATTCTGAGACCTATTAGTTTAATTATGATTAAACATTGATTTTAGGAACTATATTATCGTAATCTCTTTACTCTAAGATGAGTGAATTCATATTTTATACTTAAGGAATTATAAATCATTCCATTCCATTCCATTAAAACTTTTACGTCTAATCAAACGTAATGTAAGTTGTTTATGTGAAATGTTTCGACAGAAAGCATTCATTAACGAGGCTAAAAATCTTACTACAAGAGAATTTGTAAATAGGTAATAAAAATATCTTACTAAACTTCCAAAAATGATTTCGGGAAGAAATGCATTAATAATCGTACGTTATTGGTAATTATCTGTCATCTGTTTCTATTTCATTGACCCTTATATTCTTTTATTCGAGTACATGGTTCATTTTGTTTCATTTTGAGACTTATTTATAGAGAACAAAACAACAAACAACAACATTTGATAAAAATTTAACTGACACACCAAATTGGGAAAGGTCTAATTATCGAGAATAAATCCTAAATAAAATTATAATTATCGATATTAACTTTTGTTCTTTTCTATGTCTTGCATTGTGAGAATGGTCTAATTTGGGCCAATTCCAAAATTCCTTTTATAAATTCTTCTATTAAGTTTATAATCAACCTATTGACATACACAAGCATATACTAAAACAGAAAAATGAGTTACCTTATATGTTTGCACCTACTAAAAGGTTATAAAAAGTGAAACCATATCTAGAATAAGTAATTGTAACTTCTCATAATTAAAATTATCATACTAATCAATTCGATTCTTTATTAAAAATAATATTCTATAGCTATAATTATTATAAATTTTGTAAAATTAAACCCAAAATTTGTCAACTATATTATGATTTTATTCTAAAACACACGATTTATGAATATAAATGCAAAAATACTAAATTTTGATTAAAAAATATGTACACGCAACTTGAAGTGTTCTATTTAAACCGAACAACGATAACTTTTTGATGCAAGATTTATTAATTAGATTCAATACTTTGCAGCTTATGATTAAACTTTGGCTTTAGGAACTCTATTCTTGTAATCTTTTACCCTAAGATGAGTAAATTCATATTTTATACTTAAAGAATTATAACATTAGATGTTTGAGATACTTTTATTAGATGATGTAGAATATATATGCCTCTATTTTGTGATGATACCGTTATTACTTATATGAAAGGATATTATAAAAATATTATATTGATGTACGCTAGATTTGCATTATTATTATTAGTTGAAATTATTTAAAGAAAGGCAAATATTAATTATGATATCATCATCATATGATTGAATAAAATAAGCTTGGAAACCTTACAACACAACATCAAAGTGAAAAGTCACGACAACTTCAAAAACATTGGAGTGAATCATCCGCTAGCATTCTCAAAACCTGGAGGAAAGGTTGGTGCAGCTGTAGCATTATTGCTGAAGGAAGCATACAACAAAGAAGAAGCTCTATTAGCCCTCTCATAGATAATTCTTTGCAGTTTGAATTGGAGCTCTTTAAAAGCAGCCTCCAAGCGGATAAGCTCATGCTTGTTAAGTTCCTGAACATTTGCGCTCCACCAACCCTTAGTTTCTATCCCATTGACTTTTTGTTTAAGCTCAAACTCTTTCTTCCTATCCATTTCCTGCTGGTGAATTGAATGATTATATTGGTTGTTAAGTTCATCAATCCTCATCTGTCGATGTGCCTCGATGATAGATGTTGTGCCATCATTAATGGGGTTTGGAGCATGACCAAGAAAACGATTACCAACTGCTTCAATGGATGGATGAGCAAATGAAAATGGCTTACCTGCTGGGGAAAACACAACAAATGCGACTTCAGCACCAGTTAAGGTGATCAATTCGCTTGCCTTTTTATAGATACCAGACCTGCGTTTAGAGAAAGTAATAAGCCTATCATCTTCATTTTGAATCCTTCTTATCTCAATTTTTTGTCGTCCTTTTGTTTTCTTGGTTGCCATTGGCCTAGTTTGACTAGTACTGCAATATGGAGGAGTTGAGTGATTACAGGACTAATGTTTCTTGTTATCTTCCTGTTGTACTACTTTAATTATAGAGGTACTTATAGAAGATGATGTAATAATTCGTGGTATATGACTATATGAAAATATTTAATTTTAGTAGTCTACCTTCCATAACATATAAAGATGGTAGATATGTATACATATTTAACATAAAAGGATGAGAAAAAAAGGTACATCTTATTTAATTCATCATCATCATACTCCGAAGTCCCGCAAAAAAGTGGAGTTTGAAAGGATCTGATAGTACGCAGCCTTACTCCTACATAATAGAGAGACTGTTTCCAGTAGACCCACACGCATATGTAACAGGATAATAATGATGCAAGTTAAAAGAGTAAATACGTAAAAAAAACTGGCAATATATATATACACAAAGACCGGCTTGTCTCATCCAGAACCACAATGCTTAAAACAATTTGCGCCACCATTAACCTATCATTGACCCTTATACTCCCCACAATTTTGTTCATAAATCCCTCGTCCACTAAGATATCTATCTCATTCTGCTTTCTCATACTACCCGAGTATCATAGTCTGAACCTCCTATCTCTTTTGCTTTTGCTCCTGCCCACTTAGTGCCTGTTTGGTTCAGTTTTTGAAGACTCTAAAAATACATTTTTCCACCGCAAAAGCTATTTTCAGAAAAAAAAAAAAAAAAAAAAATTTGGTGTTTAGCTGCAATCTTCAAAATCACTTTTTAAGTAGAAATAGCTTTTGAAAAAGCTAAAATTTGGAGCTTTTCAGAAAAGCCCAAATTTCAACTTTTTCAGGAAACTGTTTTTTATGTTATAGAAATAAAATATTTTTAAATATAAATCAAATAGAATAGAATAATATTTAATATAATAAATTTTATTAAATAATTAATAATAATATTTTATATAATTAATAATAAAATAAAATAATAATAAAATTTTATTAATGAAAATATAAAATATAAAAAAATGGATTCTTTAATTGTTTAATGTTTCCATCACTTACGTAAATAAAACTTGAAATAGCGTCTGTTTCTCCTCTTGACAAAACCAAATACGACTCTCTGCTTTTGTTTCTTATGCTCATCTAACCCTCTTATCTTCTCAGGTTGGTTCTTCTTTTTTTTTTTATTTGTCTCCTAAAATTTTATTTTTCTCTATTAAAGGCAGACATCGAACATTTGTCTTAAACGCAAACGTCGAACGTCTGCATTAAAAACGCAGGCGTCGACACGAAGACCTTCGTCTGCGCGCAGACCTTCATCTGCGTATTTTTGAACACAGACGTTCGACGTTTGTGTTGTTGACGTAGACGTTCAACGTCTGCATTTTTAACGCAGTCGAACGTCTGCGTTCAGAAACACGTAGACTTTAGACTTGTTTTCTTACTTTCTTTTTTAGAACGAAAAAACTTGTTGACAATTTTTACTTTAATTAGCTTGTAACTGAGTAATAGTCCACAAACACACATAATTAGATGAATGTTAGAATTACTCATCAACAGTACATGGATGTTGTTAAACCACAAGACTCTTCCATCGATTCTGCTTAATAATTTGTAATAAAGTTGAATGCTTAACAATTTGTAATATTATTTAACTTTTTACATGTTTTAATATTTGTTTTTCATATTAATTTCATTTTTATATAAAAGAGACATTTCTTTAAATTATTTCTTATAAGATGATTATCAAAATTTCCTACAATATAATACTTGGCATATTGTTTAATATACTTTAAAATTATTTAGCATAAATAATTTTATTATAAAATAAAATATAGTTAAAATTAATAAAATGCTTTTATTTTATGTTGCCAAACAGTCTACTGAATGAAGCTCTTTTTAAAAAGCTATTTTTTTAATTGACAGCCAAACAGTCAACTGGCTTTTAAAAAAAGCTCTTCTCAGAAAAGTTCTACTGACAAAAGCTCTATTGATAAAAACTCTACTGATAAAAGCTCAACCAAACAGGCCCTTAGTCTTCTAAATGCATGTCATTTGTATCATATACTTGTCTAAAATCTCTATCAATTTCAAGGACTTTCCCGTGAGAGTCCCCACGTTCCAAGAGCTTATCTTTATTAAATCATTTTCGTCTTTATTCCTACAAGTTGCGCGTACTGACCAGCTTGCACTGAATCCATTTGCTCGATCTAAAGCCATCCTTCCTAACCCATGTCTCTTATGTTTCCACAAGTACTATCCTAAGAAATCCTTAAAATCTGAAACTAATAGACCCCACCACAGAACTAATAAAGTAAGAATGAAATATAATAATTATAATAAATAATAAAGAAAACACTAAAAATAATAATAAAATAAAATAATAAAAATAATAATACTAACAAAAATAAAACAGTAATGAAAACTGAAGGACGCCTCTATTGGTAAGGCATGCAAGTGAAAACACACTCTGATTTGAGCAAGAAAATCGTTTGACCCCTGCTCAATATACTACGTGGTCCAAAGTGGGTTAAAATAATAAAACCAAAATTTACAAATGAAAATAAAAATAAAACTACAAATAGAAATAAAAATACAAATGATTATGATACAATTAAATCGTCAATAAGTTCGCAGACTATCCAAGATAAACTTTTCAACACGAATAAATTAGCAATCACAAGAGTGAAATACCAAATAAAACACCGACGTTTGGTAATGCAGTTCGGCAAACTTGCCTACGTCTGCGGGGCCCTTACCCAGATTAATCTCTTTCACTGTAGTTCACAAAAATTACAAAGATTGATCAACTCCATACTACTCAATCTATGTAACTGACCCACAATCTAACTACCCGTGAAAGACTTTCACGTCCAATAACACGACTGACTCGTGTTAACCTCGTTAGAGGATTTTTCAAACTATTTCTACTTCAGAAACAAAGACAAGTAAAATCAAGAATATGACAAATTCAAATCTGAACTTTGTCGCCAATCAGCCAAGAAGTTTCATCAACAATATTTATAATGATCTATAACAGTCTTCTTTAGGCTGAGAACTGCAGTCACGTAAGTCATAAATAGATGATTGTATTCAGCTGCACAGAGAACGCCACACCAACAGACAACTCAAAACCAAAGAAGAAAAGCAGAGAACGCAACAGCCAATGCTCCAAAACCCACGCAGTTTCTTACACACAAGACCTAGCAAAAATCTGCAGATCAAAAGATACCAACTTGCTATGTTCCACGTCATCCAAGAAGCAATTAAGCAACCTCAATTATTCACGCAACCTCCCCAAAATTGACGTCGAAGAATCCTTATCAAAATAGAATTGCACTGGACAACCAAGAATCTTTTTCAAAGCGGAATTACGTTAGACAACCAATTGATATCCTAAAAGTATATAAATTAAGACTTTACTTCCAATTCTAATTCCAAGCACTATCTAATTACCAATTAAGGCACATCTTCAAGTATTATGAAAATTCCCATGTCCAATTTAAATGCCAAAAATAAAAATAAAAATAGGATATAAATCTTAACAAATTAAATAATAATAATAATAGTAATAATTATTATTATTATTATATAATTATTATTATAATAAAATAATTATATTAATAATAATGAAGATAAGACCCAAAAAAAAAGGCCAACCAAAGAGATTGTAAGTAATACCAGCATGAACACAAAGACGTTACTAATTTGTGCATGTAAAAATTGTTGATACTCGCACAATACAAGGCGTGGTCCTAATGGAAGTTGAAGCGTAATTTTAACCACGCTTGTCAAAACTTAAACGTCCAAAGATAATCTAATATTGAGGCAAATAAGGGAGGTGCGATTTTAAAGGAGAAGGCTTTTGTAGAAGGTTGAAGTACTCAATTAGAAAAGAAAAATATTGGACTTGTCAAAGCTTAAAACGCCAGGCTAAGAAGTGGGGTACCAACGAGTCGCAACAGGAGAAAGGCTGACGGTTACTTGTGAACAAAGGCAAAATTGCAGGATGCTAGCTCGAGAAAGCTTGTGATACTACGCGTGATGTGCCAAGAAAACCCTACGAAAGTGTAGGTACATTTATCGTTTGTTGTACATGTAGGCTTGCGTTATTGCCCCCGCCCATGAGTTGCATGCATAACATAGACGGTTACCCTGTGGGATCTTGTTCAGGAGCTAAGTTGTAACATCTCACCCTCAACTGAAAGGGTAGAATGATAATTTGGCATAGGATGGGATAGATGGGAATGAATTAGGACTGTTCATGCATAATAGGATTAGTATACAGTAACATTTGTGCACATGAAATTACTGTATATGCATACATGATAATCCCGATTTTCGTGCCTAATGTAATTTTATTGAGATTAACGGAGTTATCAGGTTTGAAAAATTATTCTGAGTGCGTCATTGAGTGTTTTACATTTTAAGGAATTTTTAGAAATTTTTCTGAAATTTTTCGGAAAAAAATTCCCGGATCGAAAAAAATCGCCAAGCGGCAAACCGGTTGATTTTCGGTAGCGAAAATTGTTATCCAATGGTACTATAATATTGGATATATTATTTTGGGATTTAAATTAGGGTCATTGGAGTTGATTGGGTTCATTTTTTATTAGAATTAATTGATTAAAATTTATTTAATACCTTTTGACTTTTCTTTCCTAAGTGGACTAATGTCCAATTGCCACCTAAACCTTCCTTTAATGCTCCCTTATCCACCTCTCTCGGTTTTGCCTAGTGAGAAGGAAATAAATCAAGTGTTATTGCTTTAATTCATTTGCCAACCGAAACTTACTTCCCATTTTGATATCTCCATTGATTTCTCCTTCCTTCCTCCAAAACTCAAGAGTTCTTCTACTTGTAACCAAGTTAGTTTCTTGCCATGATGATGATATACTTGCATGGGGTTAGAAGAAGTGGTTAGAAAGAATAGTTAAGAAAGAATTGAAGAGAATAGAAGAGTGGAAGCTTAAGTAGGTAAGTATTTAAGTTAAGTTTTAATGATGTGTTAATTATGAAGTTAAATGACATGGTAGTTAGAAGCATTTAAGGGGAGTTATGGTGTGTTTATTATGTTTCTTGATGCTTTAAATTGATGACAATTATTGCTTGAATTGGTGGGTATAAGGCTAGGGTGATGTATGACTTGAAAGTAGGATGATTGAAGTGTTTTTTAGCTTGATTTTGATTGAATATTGATGACTAATTTTGCATAGAAATTAAGAGGTTAATGCTAAAAAATTTTGACCATTGGTCTAAGTTAATGTATGAGTGACCTAGGTACTGATTTTGTGTCCAATAGATATGCTTATAGTAGTAGAAGTTCAATTGGTATGATAGGAGATGTAATTGAGTAGTAAAGCTGAAAATTGATTTTTAACCTACTGTACTGTTTTGAGCATAACTCATTGTGTGGTTATGCAAATGAGGTGAGGTTTGTGCCAAATGAAACTTTGGTTTGTTGGCTACATTTTTGTGTGAAATAGGTATTGTCTAATTTTAGCCTTAAGGGGTTGAAATTTGGCTTGGAAAGTTACTGCTGGAACTTATGTGAACAGTATCCGAATTGTTGACCTAGGAGTTTTGATGATTTTTCTAAATTAATTGAGAAGGAATGATGGAAAATGGTCTATAGAAAGTTGAAGCCTATTAAGTTAGCTTTCTATTCCCACTGATTTTGCAATTTTTAGATCTGTATATTGGGAGATATGCACTGTGGACTGTTGACTGGAAAAATACAATTTGGTGAAACCTAGACTAAGTGTGGATTTGATGTACATTCTGATTAGAAGCAATTTTAGCAAATTTTGTGAATTGAATTGGCTTGAGTGATCTTCTGAAGAGTTGTAGAGGAAACATTTATCTTGAAAATGGTATATAGCATGTAATTGTTGGAGATCAGATGTGGGAGTAATGAATTTTCACAATCTATACCTGCATGAGGTTATTGACTGCTGCCCTGATCAGTAACTTGCATAACAGTTTTGAAATTGTTAGAGAACGAATTGGATTTTGAGTTCTTCATGAAAATTTAAGTATGAGATCTTATCTTTTCAGGGATATAAGGTAGTGATTTTATTGACATTGGTGCTAGGAGATATAATGGTTTGAAATTTACTGTTCAGATTGGAAAATTTCAGTAGGCAGATGCTTTGGTGAATTGTTTGGCCTAGTTAGCAAATGAATTTGATTTCAGATTGTTCATGAAAGTTGTAAATAACATTAGGATCTTTCTGAGCATATTTATTTTGTAATTGTTGACAAAGGAAATGAGAAGTTATTGAATTTACAAGATACTGTACTGTTTTAGAACCCATTGACTAGGCAGTAGGTTTAATTGGATTTTTAACACCCTTAGAGGTGAAATTAATTTTTATGGTCTTCATGGAACTTGTAGAGTTTGTCGTGATCTTTCCAACGAGATTTAGTTTGTAATTTTCTGAATTGTGTGCAAAGAGTTATAGGTGTTTGAAGTTCGGTTTGAAAATAAGAAAAAAAAAAAAAGAAGGAAAAAGGGGCAATATATATATATATATATATATATATATATATTATTTTTGTGTTCTTTTGGGAATAATTTTTCCGTCCGACGTCCGATTGACCTGATTCTTGAGGCATCGGATTCATAGAATATTTAATTTCATTTTCTGAGAGATTGGGAATTTTTAGACAGGAAATTGACGTGGGTCCGGGTAACGGAGTCTTTAGCCACTGTTTTAATTAATTGGGGACCTATAGAGATCCGAATTGCGTTCCGTCAGCGCCATTAGGTTTTTAATTTTTTGACGAATTTTTCTAATGGGAAAAAAATAGGATTATGATCGGAAATATCATGAACATGCATTTTCACCTACATGTGTATCATTATTAGTTCAGATGGGATAAGTAGTGACTATTATCTTCTTTGATTCTTATAGAGGCCCAATTGGAGCGTCGTTCGACTGACATCGCAGAGACTTCCCGGCATTAGCTCGGAAGTAATAGGTGAGTAACCTAGGTGGTTATCTCAATCTATGTGTTTAATGTGATTTGTTTACCCTTACTGGGATTACGTGGATTACTTGTGAATTCAATAGTGATTACTTGTGAGATACTGATTATTAATTGACTGTGAATTATTAACTGTTTATGGGATGTGTAATTGGGCATATGCATTCATCCACAGATGCATAAACTGATAAAGAATAATTGTGAACCGAGTCGCTACTGATACTGAAAACGAACCTAGAGCTCGAAGGGAGATAATTCTCCCTAGACGCGTCTACTGATCACTGACACTGTTTAAGCGCTCGATCACAATACTGAAATATAAGCTGAAAAAATAGTCACATGTGCATTGCATACTGAAATGCTTATCTGAAATAGTTTTTACTGTACATGACGAGACTATATGACTACTGTGTTTTGTATTACTGTGACTGTGATACTAGTACTGTGACTGTAAGATTGACTGTGTGACTGTATTATCATTATCATTGTGACTGTGTAACATGCTTGTGTGATGCATGAATTGGGAGAACCATCGATGATGGTTCCTCATTGAGTTCGCAAACTCATCCAAAATTGCAATATATTTTTCAGGATTAAGCGTAGACTGATAACTCCCTCAGGACTGTAGAGCCTTGTACATCAGATTGGAGAGAGAGGCTATGGCTCAAAGGTCGGTCAGCTGAGCTTTCTTTTGGAGACTTGTAGTAGAACTGTTATTTGTGTCTTACTGTATGGTACTTAGTGTAAAGTGTTTTGGAACATGTACAGACTGAAAATACTGACAGTATGTAAATGACTGAGTTTGAGTAAATGAAGTACAATACAGTTTGGTTTTAAAAAGTTACCAATTTCTTATTACTGTTTTATTATTGTGATGCCATAGGGAGTTTAGTGGTGGTTGTCAGTAGTGGTCTCTTATAGTAGGGTATGTACCGGAATGACCTACGGGCGTTCCGGTGAGTACTCTAAAGTAAGGGGGCGTTACATAAGTCCCATTACACACGTTGCTCTATTGGGTATAAGAGATCCCAACCCAGGTTACAAAAGGTTCAAGAATAATGGCTATAATCACCGAGGAACAGGGAAACACAAACTCATATGGACATAGCATCCAACCTCGACAAAAAATGGATAACTACGTGATTCAAAACCCACACAGAAGACTTGAAATATGCGTAAAAACAACTACATACTCAAAACAAAGATCGCACTGACATAAATGAAATCACAAATACAACTACAAAGATGGATGGCTGAAACTTGCCACCCCTTACTTCCAGAAACGGACGGGATCGCTCATGAAGATGTTCAATGAATCTAGCATTATCAACGGTCATCAAGCTCGCCCAGAAATTTGAAAAGCTAAAGGTAAAAGCGTATTCCTAGATACCTGAATGACTTTTAATTACTTTAATTACTTTTTAATTACTTTTCCTAATTAATATGTAATTCATTTAAAATATTGACAACTTTGCCTTTTATTATTATAAATAATTAAAAAATTAATTCATCTTCTATACGAAAATTTTCATATATATATATTAATTTTCTTGTTCTTCGGTCGATAATAGAATAGTTAAATTTTATAAAATAGCTTAAATGGTTCAAAAGATCTTTTAGAAATACATTTTACCTTCTATTTAGAGGTATAGAAAGAGAAATCAATAAAATGATGTATGGATATTAGAAAGATTTAAAAGTTAGGTTGCAATAATGATAGACTTAACTAAGTATAACTAAGATATCATGTGTAAAGCAAGAAGGCTATTAATTATTTAACTAAGTTAATCACTATGAGTTATTATGTTAATTTTTCCTTAATATAGTTCGAAACTTTCAAATTTTAACTTTAGAAGCACTAAGAGTGGATAAGTTTAAAATTACCCTTTTCTTTATTTTGTAATATAACTAAAAAATTCATAAACATAATATTTTAAGAAATTGTTTGGTTTTATTTTGTTTTTGTTGTAAATTTTGTTTTTATTTCTGTTAAAAATAAAAATTTGTTTGGTTGAAATTTGTAATAAAGAACTGAAAATGAATACTTATTTAGTTGACATTTGTAATAAAATTGAAAATAAAAAATGTTTAGTTTCATCATGTTATTTTTGTTTAATTTTATCATTCTACTAGATGTTAATATTAAATTTTCATTTAATTCATTTCTTAATACATTAAATCATATTTTTAAATTAATTAATTTTATTATCATTAGAAATAAAAATGTTTGAATATTCAAAGAAATTTACATATCGATTTTATATAATAAGAGTTTATAAAATAAAAAGTAAATCAAATAATAAAAATTTATCATACTACAATGCTTTAAAGCATAACAGTAGTATCACTTATAAAAGAAACATAAATCAATTACCAACTTTTGTTAATATAATCGTCCCATATTTGTATTGCAATTTTATCCTACTTTCAGGATATACTCTAAAGTTCCGCTAAACTAATATTATATTCTATTTAAGGGTTTGCGTCTCCATTGACACTTTCCACAATATGCTCTTTGTTTTCAATACAACTGCCATATAAATGCACCAGGTTGTTTATGCATTCTGATAACATTATGTATAACACGACAAGAAATAATGATATTTCTGTTATTTTATATCATAACAAGATATGTTCAAAAGTATAAGAAAATTTACTTTTATAGTGCCAAAATATATTTTAATAACATTTCTCAATAAAAATAAATGTATTTATGCAATTCATGTGGACCTTAAGCCACTATAATCTCACATTGAATTGTGAAAGAAATCTAAACCATGTTTGCGTAACTTGAGTTAATAAAAAAACACTTACCTAAACATATAAAGAACATAATATTAATAAAATTATTAAAATTAATAAAATTTCTATATTTATATAAAATAAAGTAATATATTTTAAAGACATAGGAGTTAGTTCTTTCGATTTATTACTATTTTAAAAGAATTTGATAATCTTTTTATTATAATTTAAGTTATTTAATTTTATTCAATATTTAACCAGTTTTATAATAACTTAATACCGATCGAACCTTTTAAACTTTAATTATCTTGTAATACCTGTTAACTTTTATCTAATTTTAAATAATTGGAAATAACAGCCGAAAGAAAAGGTTAATACTCATCTTATTTACTACTACTTCTTGTCAATTTTTAAATGAAGAACACGTTTCTATTAGGTTGTTCCAATTCTGTGTCATTTAATTTTATTCACACATTTGTGTGAATCCCATATAAACATGTGAAAGATATTTAATAGAACAGAGTAAGAACTGATTAATGAATAGAGGATATGTTCCCGTCAATTGCATCTTTAGGACATAATAACCTTATTTTTATGTCTGAATTACTTGTTTGTTATTTGTCATCTGTTTTTATTTCATTAACCTTTATATTCTTTTATTCGAGTTCATGGTTCATTTTGTTTCATTTTGAGACTTATTTATAGAGAACAAAACAATAAACAACAACATTAGATAAAATTTGATTGACACACAAAATTTAGAAAAGTCTAAATATCAAGAATAAATCCTAAATAAAATTATAAAGGATCGATATTAATTTTTTTCTTTTCTATGTCTTGCATTGTGAGAATGGTCTAATTTGGGCCCATTCCAAAATTCCTTTATAAATTCTTCTGTTGTTAAGTTTATAATCAACCTATTGACATACACAACCATATATACTAAAAACAGAAAATGAGTTTCCTTATATGTTTGGCACCTACTAAAAGGTTATAAAAGATGTAACCATATCTAGAATAAGTAAAAGTGTAACTACTCATAATTAGAAATTATTATACTAATCAATTCAATTCTTTATTAAGAAATAATAATCTATAGTTATAATTATTATAAATTTTGTAAAATTAAACCCCAAATTTGTCAACTATATGCTAATT
Organism: Erythroxylum novogranatense; assembly: GCA_029891385.1. Lineage (NCBI taxonomy): Eukaryota > Viridiplantae > Streptophyta > Magnoliopsida > Malpighiales > Erythroxylaceae > Erythroxylum > Erythroxylum novogranatense. The sequence continues at coordinate 101,636,034 of CM057229.1, forward strand.
TTATTCTAAAACACATGATTTATGAATATAAATGCAAAAAATACTAAATTTTGATTAAAAATATGTACACACAACTTGAAGTGTTCTATTTAAACCAAATAACGCGATTTAAAGATTTATTAGATTCAATATTTTGCAACTTATGATTCAAATTTGATTTTAGGAACTATGTTCTCATAATCTTTTACTTCAAGATGAGTGAATTTATATTTTATACTTAAAGAATTATAAATCATTCTATTATATTATAAATCGTTCTATTTTATTATATTTCATTACATTCCATTAAAAATTTTACGTCAAACTAAACATAGCCTAAGTTGTTTATGTGAAATATCTTGACAGAAAGCATTCATCAACAAGGGTAGAAATCTTACTACAAGAGATAGTTGACAGAAAAAAAATCTTACCAAACTTCCAAAAATGATTTAAAACAACTGTGAACTCCGTTCTAATGTTAATCAATAGTGAAATCCAGGAGGACGGACTGAAGGATCCGGAAGTTGAGTAAGATTAGGGGAAAAAGAGTAGGGCATTTGGTTGATATTAACAAGATGATGAGAAGAAGAAGGTGCATTAGTAGATAGTTGTTTGATTTTGTTCAATAAGTTGTTATGAAGATCTTTGAAAGAAGCATCCATCTGAAGGAGTTGTTGCACATCGAGTTCTTCAATAGGGGCATCCCACCATCCACTAGTCTCTTTTCCCGTAAGTCTTACCTTGAGCTCTTTTCCTTTCGCCTTCTCCAACTCCAGCTGCCGGAGCACCTCATTATGCAGTTGGTTAAATTCTTCGATCCTCATTCGTCGGTGTGCCTCCAACACAGGATGAGTGTTATCGGTGGGGTTAGGGTTCCGACCAAGCAAACGATTAGAAATGGATTCAATGGAAGGATGGCCAAATGAAAAGGGTTTTCCAGTGGGAGAAAACACAACAAAGGCAACTTCAGCCCCTGTTAAGGTGACCAACTCACTGGCCTTTTTGTAGATTCCAGATCTGCGCTTGGAGAAAGTAATCAGCTTATCATCTTCCTTTGCAATTTCTTTCATCTCAATCTTCTGTCTTCCTTTTGTTTTCTTGCTTGCCATTGTTGAACACTTCTTGGTTTGTTATGAAAGCAACGCTTTTCTGGTTTCTTCTTGTTTGGTAATGGTATGTATATATATATATATATACTAACTAATCAAATGATCATGATTATGGATTCAATATCTTAATTATGTTGTCTTTTTTTCCATGTTAGTCATTTTCAGTAGATTGCATGACATATTTGATATGGTTGGATCCTTAACTAATTCATAAATTACTTAGAAAATTTGTTATCTATTAAATTTTTACTAAAAGTTTCCCAAGAAGCAAAGTTCTATCATACATCTTTAAATAGGAGCGAGTAATCTGGACCGAAAGTTATAAAATTGGCTAAAAATAAATAAAATTAAAGAATTTAAAATATGGATGAAAAATATTGTCTTTATCTATCAAAATTAAAGTTTTATTAAAAGAAATTATTAAATGAAAATGTATTTATTTATTTTGGTGTATGAAAACTTATTAATTAATGAAAATTGATTGATTAATTAATAAATTGATTAGTTTTAATAAAAATATTAAAGTAAATCGGGTCAAGAAGTTAGACGTTTCAAAGTTTTTATGAATGAAAAGGCTCAGTCATTTTTAATCATTGATTTCATACAACAATTAAAACCAAACCAATTCGTATAAATTCGGTTTACTTTGAATAGTTTAAGTATTAATTTTGGATAAAAGGAGAATTGAACATACCTTTAGATAATAATCAGCCCTTTTAATTTTTCATTTTCGGTTCAAATTTTATATTTTTGGTTCAATTTATTTTAATAATTATTGTTGCTAAAAGTAATTATTCGGTTAATTTATATAAATTAATAAGCTCTTTAAAATCAAAATAAATTAATTAATATTTATTTAGCACTATTTTAATTAAAATTCAAATTAAAGACAATTTCTTTCTATCATTTTTATTTACTTTTATTTAATTTTAACTGATTTTATAACAGTCTAAATAAGAGTGAATAATATGGACCAAAATTATAAAGCTGGCAAAATTTTTAATAAAATTAAGAAAATTAAAATACAAATAAAAAGTCATTTTTGGTCAAAAGTTTATAGTTTAATTAAGAAGAGGTTATTAAATAAAAATTAATTAGAGAAAATGAAGGTTTATGGATTGGCATTGGTCAAATCTAATTTTGGGATTGGGACAATGGCCTCGTCATGCTCAGAAAGAGTAATTTTAGCTTTCCCTCAGTTCTCTATCTCATTAAAACAAGAAGTTACAAATTCTTTTGCTACCCAAAACTCGAGTTCAAGATAGGACGAAACCAAATTACTTAAATCCACCACGCAGCTGAGACAACCCAATTTGTTGCGTTGGGAATCAAACAGGTGACGTAAGACTACGCCTTAGGCCCACACCTGAGCTCTGATATCACTTTGTTACCCAAATCTCAATTAAAAATAGGGCAGAACCAAATTACTTAAATCTAATATGCATCTGCTGAGACGACCCAATTCGTTGCACTAGGAATCTAACACGCATCTCCCTAATAACGCAAGAAAAAGGGCATGGAAACACAAATGTCAACAAAACACTTTTAAATTATTTCTTGAGATATAGAGCAACCATTCCTTACATGTCAACAAGACTGTTCAAACCTTTTCTATTTGCATGACAAATCATTCACATTAAGTTAGGAGATTAAACTAGATATGATACGGCTATGGATGTGATGAAACGGAGATTAGAAGACAACAATAGCTGACAATTTGATATACAGTTTGTCCTGTGCACCTACTACTCACTTATTTCAAACAAAATCACCCGAAAACACTGCCTTATTCATCAAACTCGGTATCGGTTTCAGTATCCTCATCTTCCCCACTTTCCTGCAACATAGCATTAGATTTTAAGTGGATAATACAATCAAACTATGCATAAATGGGTGACAACGAAGATGAAATTTTTTTTTTCACCTTTCTCTTCATGTATTCTGCCATGGCTCTATCAAAATCTGCTCTCTTCTCTGTAGCAATGTCATAATACTTGACTTTTTCCTATTAAGGCAGAAAGAAAAGGTCATAATCATACGATTTTAGGGAAATTGAGATCTTCAGCTTTTTGCAAACCTGATTGAAGTAGACTCGAGTTATGAATACAAATAAATTGAATGCAGGTCACAACATAGGGCTAAAATCTCTTATAATAATATTATAGAGAGGTATAACTCTTTATGTCTTAGGATTAGACTTGGGTCTCATAACAAACTTAGTCGTTTTATAAGTCTAAAATGTAACATTGAGAAGAAGAATTTAGGTCATCACAAGTCCCATATTCTTCTGAGAATCAAATGAAAGAAACCATAGTACAAGCATCACCATAACAGCACCATGCCATCACCAAGATGCAAGCAGTAGCTCAGGTCACTCGATTGACTTTAAAATTAAAGAACTTCTGGAAAAACTTTCTTTTTGACTATTATATATCTACCAACACTTTGAAATAAAATAAACATGAACTTCTGAAAAACTTTCATTTTGACTAGTATGTATCTACCATCAGTATTCAAGTATCTCGTACCAAGCAAGTATGAAAACATGCATGCAACTGTCGCCAAGATCATCTATTGTTAAAGCATCAGATAGGTCAAGAAGCAACCTGCTCTATTTATTACTACCATAATAAATTATATTACTACGTTAATTACACTGGAAAACCAAAAACAGCTTAAAATACAGACAAACCTCATAAGTCATTGTTTTCCACTTCTCTCCACATGCCTTGCCAATCTAAAATATAAAAGAGAAGATAGCTACTTTAGAAGGAAGGAAATTTGACTTCAAGCTCAGGGTTAAGAATTAACAATTTTACATACATCACGCATTGACTTCACATCTGGGTTCTGCACTTGGAAATCCTTTCGAAAATCCTCTCTTCAAAATAAAAATAAGAACAGTGATTACCAAAAGAAACATTAAGTAAAAGTTTAAGTAATTGCGTATAATTATTTGGAAAGTGAACCATATAAGGCAGAACGGGTATTTTCCAGAATACCAATGGCGAACACGATTAAATGGCAAATGGATCGGTAACTAGTATGAAGCCTTGCATACTACTTCCATATTATCACACGAAAGTGAGATGGAATTCAAGATGAAAGTGGTCAGGCTGAAAATACAGCCTACCTTGGGCCAGATCAAAAGCAATAATCCAACAGGATCCTGGACTCCAATGGAACTCCTCTTCCACAATCCAGAGGAGGAAAAGCTCCAAATTATCCAACTCAGGAAGATCATAGAAAAACTGTTAAGAGTATAATCCTGATTCTTTGGAATATTTCCAGATTCTTTAAGAAGCTTATCTTTTGTTGACTTAGTCATAATTTAGTGCTGGTTTGTTATGATAGTAATGGGTCATGTTTTCCTATTCTTAAGGTTCAAGCCGTTAGTGCCAAGTTAGTGGGTCTGTCAAGTTTTTTTTTTCCTACTCTATGAACTGGTTCATTGATTCATTGTAATTAGCACTGCAATTGATCATCAAAACTAAAGTCTTCAGTTTATCTCCCAAATTGTGTTTTATTTTAAGTCTTCTTATATCAGTGGTATCAGAACAATGGCTATGAACAACTCTACCCAAATTTCTGTTCCTATCTTGTTGGGATGTCAAGTGTAAGTAAGAATCTCACGTTAGAAAGAGATGGAACTGGTGAGGACATATAAGTGGAAATGACTCATAAACTTAATGCCTTAAGATTTTGGGTTGAAGTGTGACGTCAAAGCTCACGAGTATGTTTCATCACTAGGCCCATGATGTAAATCTCCCGTGAAAGTAGGCTCTCCAAATCCAACAGCATCTTACCCTAACCATTCCTTAGTCTACCAAATGATTTCCAAATATTAATTCATTGTCAATAACAAATGTAGGCAAATCCATCTTCAACTTCTATTCTAAATAGAATGACTATGACTTAAAAAAGCATTAAGCAGCCAAAAAATAGAATGCGAAGAACCCAACAAACCTATCATGTGCAGTTAAGCAAGTAAAGACACCATCCAAGCAATAAACAAGGGTTACTTACAAGAAGTAGAAGAAAGCAGTAGGGGGTTTCTTGGGCATTTTGGCGTCCAACTTCGCACTTTTTTTGTTACTCCTGCCTTTCCGTTTCATTACTGCCTTTGGTTTCTTTTCCTTATCCACACTAACTACGTTCAGCCGCCTAGACCTTGACATCCTCTCACTGGACCTAATTCTCAACACCATTCTCCTGTAACAAAATCCCAAATCAATAAGACAATCAACCATCAGTTTACTCCAGCTGAAGCACGTTTTCGCTTCTCAGAACCCAAAAAACGGAAGTGAAAAAAACTGAGAAACAAACTGATGCTGTGAGCAGAGAATTACCCGAAAACCAAAAAAAATCATGAAAAGCGATCAGACGGGACGAAGTCGAAGAAAAATGAGCCAGAAAGTCTCAAGGAAAAAAAAAAGAAAAAAGCAAAGAGACAGTGAAACAAGTAAGAGCGACGAGGTATTTACCGGTCGGAGACAGTAGAGACAGCCTTTGAAGAACCAGACGGAGCAGAGGAAGGGCGGGAATTCTTAGATTTTGAAGCTTTCTTTGCCATGGCTTCGCTTTCTTTTTCTCGTTGATTGGCCTCTTCGGCTTTTACAAACCTCTGTAACCCCGAGAGTATCCTCCATTTCTAAGGTCGTCAATTACAGAGACCTCAAAACGCAGCGTTTTAAGGCGGAGAGGAATAATACTTGAGGTATTAAAATGTTAAAAAAAATTCAAATTAGTTTTAATATTTTTCAAAATATAAAATTTTCTTATAAATTCAATAACCCTAAAGGAAAAAAGTATTAATTTGAAAAGAACCAATAATATTGTACAATTACTAAAAACAATCGTTCTATTAAATAAAAGTAGGGCTATATATTATTAAATATTTTTAATTAAGTGTCGATAATGATAATGATCATGAATCAAGAGTATTGTATAACTCAATAATTATCCATCGACAAGGCTTGCAGTGTTTTCTTTTCATTTTATTAATAGATTATTTCGTGATTTTAACATGTGATTTTCTAATTATAAAAGAACAACTTTATCAATTATTCCAATAATTTTATAATTTATTATAGAGATATTTAGTAAAATTACACTCTTTTTTTTTTTGCTCACAAAGTGTTTTAAGAGGGTCTTAATCATAAGAAAATATCTTTAAGTCATTTTCACACAAACTAATTCTTCCTAAAGTCAAATAGTTCTCTTACGGGAGATAAAATTCAGACTTTAAGTTTTAAACGACTGCATATATAAAAGAAGTTTGAACCTATAATTCCACTTAAATTAAGAAAATCCCTTATTAACTTGTGTATATCCTGAAATTACACAATCTTATTTTTAGTTAATAAAAGGACTGTTTTCAAATAACATGTAAACAAAAGAACTGAGAAGCTCTCTTCTTTAAGTAAACTTTTCTTGGTTTGAAAAAAAAAACAAACACAGTAGAAATGTTGGATTGGAATTGGACGAGACAAGAAATGTCAAAGGTAGCTGTCCAACCGTACTCCACCATGTTCAAGGTTGTTGGAGTGGACCAACTTCCTATCCCGTGCTATTGGGCCAATCTCAGGTCGTCGGACCAACTTCCTTTCCCGTGTATAGGACCAATCTTCTTTTACATACCATCGTTATACATCGCCTAATGAAGCTTTAGTTTTATAATTATATGCCATAAAAAATTATAATCTCCTAATCAGAAATAGTTTAAGTAATAACAACAACAAGATTAAGTAAAATTTTATTGAAGTATAGCATTTGAAAGTTTATAATAATATATAGCCTTATCCTTAACTAATAAAAAGTTGTCTTATGGAATAAAAAATTGAAATTATAATTAATTAAAATAAATTCATTACCAAGTAATAAAAGATATTTTTTATAAAGTTTAATTTTATTTCAATTAGTAAATAATATAAACTTAAAAAATCATAATTTATTATAAATAAAGAGGAAAAGGTCTGTGAACAATTATTTAATTAGATCGAATCTAAATTAGGATTACAAATGATTGTTAGGATAATCAATCCAATAAATACAATGAATAAAAATTCAATTGGTTTTATCCATTTAATTCTTAAAATTTTGAACTTTTCATTTTATTAGATTCTTAACTTTTCGATTCAATTAATTTTAATAGTTTGTGTTGTTAAAACTCCACCAATTTATTATTTAATAAGCTATTTTTGTAAATTAATAATTAATAAGTTCTTATAAATTAAAATAAATTAACTAATTTTATTTAATAATTATTTTAATTAAACTTCAAATATTTTATAAATAGGGACAATCACTTTTAATTATATTTACCATTTGAACTTTTTAAATCTTAAATTTTTATTTTATCGGTTTAACTTTTAATTGGATTTTAAAATACTGATAAAATATATTAATTATTCTTTGTATATTAAAGTATTCAAATATTGGAGTTAAATGTATTAATTATTTCACACCAAATTCTCTAAGTCTATAAAGGTGTTTTAATAATGTTTTAGGAAATTTTACGTTACGTGTAGATAGCAGCTACCGTGTGAACAGTGTCTACAACCCACGTCACTTCACTTAACATAGTCCGACTTGTCCGACTCTGTTATGTTTTTTAACTTCACACTAGTTGTGCTGCTGTGCACTGCTTGCATTGTTACATAGAAGAGACGCCCGTTTGACATTCAGTGTCATCGGTCTCATCGCCAAATTCTCTCTTTCTCATCTACAGCCATGCAAGCCCTCCAAAACCCATATCTCCGACCATCTCCTCTTGCTCCTCTCCGGGGGAAACCCAACAGTGGTGCAAAATGCCCACCAAAGAAGCTATCTTTCATCGCTGCCTCGTCCGCAACGACTAACTCAACCGTCTCTGCTCCAAAGCGCGAGAAGGACCCCAAGAAGAGAGTTGTGGTTACTGGGATGGGATTGGTTTCGGTTTTTGGGAATGATGTGGATGTTTATTACGACAAGTTGCTCGCAGGAGAGAGCGGGATTGGACCCATCGACCGCTTCGACGCCTCCAAGTTTCCGACCCGGTTCGGGGGTCAGATCCGGGGGTTTAGTGCGGAGGGTTATATTGATGGGAAGAATGATAGGAGGTTGGATGATTGTTTGAGGTATTGCATTGTTGCTGGTAAAAAGGCTTTGGAGGATGCGGATCTTGGAGGAGATGACTTGTCTAAGGTTTTATTGGATTTCATTATCTTCCTTCTGGAGTTTTATTTTGCTTTGCTTTCTGATTTAGCTGTTTTCTTTTGGTGGGGATCAGTCGTTTGTTGTTTTGGGTTTTGATTCTCTTGGTCAACTGATTCAGCACGATTGATTTTTACGATTAGTTTGTTAATAATGTGTTTAGGAACCTGGTTAGGACCTTTGTATTGGTTACGATTTGGCTGTCTGTTTTTTTTTTTTTGGAGTATGAATCTAGTAGTGATATCTGTTTTACGTTAATTCGATTAAAGTCATTCAAGAAAGATCGGAATAATTTTGGATAGCTAAAAGGTTCTTGCTTAGCCATTGGCTCAGGAACTGTGAAGGTCATTTAGTAGTTCACAGGCTAAACTGTTCTTGCTTAGTCTTTGGCTCAGGAACCGTGGAAGTTATGTAGTGGACTAGTAGTTCACTAGCTAAAATGTTCTTGCTTAGCCTTTGGCTCTGGAACTGTGGAAGTTATGTAGTAGTTCACAGATTTGGTGAATATCACACTTGTCTCCATTTTCGTGTTACATCCAATTATTTTAGTTCACTTAGCAAGGAGATTATCCTGACATTGAATGGTTGTTCTAGGTGAGGCATGTAGCATGATTAGAATTTCAAATGCCTAAATCAGTTGGATCGCAGCTGAAACTTTTTTCTCTTCCCTTTTCTTTTATTGTTTTAGTTGGAAATGTCTTTAGCTGATTTAATGATGAAGTTAGCTAATATTTGTATGATGAGGGTTTAAGTGTCTAGATTAGTTGGGTTGCAGCTCATACTTTTCCTATTCTTTCTTCTTCTGGTTTGGAAATGTCTTTAGCTGATGTATTGTTGACTTTAGCTAATATGTGATCCAAGAACTACTTGAATAATATTGGGGATGATGGTTAATTATCATCATGCCACTGTTAGAAGATGGGAAGAACTATCTTATGCTGTTTTTGATTTTCATAATGTAATAGAGACATCCTTGCAAAAAATGCCCATCCTCTATATGTATCAAGTATTGCTGTAGTTTATAGATAGGGATTCTAGATTGCCTTGGTGTGAGTTTACTTAACTAGATCGACTTATCCTTTTTTGGTTTTGGTTACAGCCAGATGCCTGAGCCACCAAATTGTTTATTTTATTTATACTGCAGATTGATAAGGTGCGAGCTGGTGTACTTGTTGGAACTGGGATGGGTGGTCTTACAGTCTTTTCAGATGGTGTTCAGGCTCTAATTGAGAGAGGACACAGGAAAATTACCCCATTCTTCATTCCGTATGCTATAACGAACATGGGTTCTGCATTGCTTGCTATTGAACTTGGCTTTATGGGTCCAAATTACTCAATTTCAACCGCCTGTGCAACATCTAATTATTGCTTTTATGCTGCTGCCAATCACATTCGCCGAGGTGAGGCTGATTTGATGATTGCTGGTGGAACCGAAGCAGCAATTATCCCCATTGGTTTGGGAGGTTTTGTGGCCTGTAGAGCCTTATCTCAGAGAAATGATGATCCACGATCTGCTTCAAGGCCATGGGACAAAGATCGAGATGGCTTTGTTATGGGTGAGGGTGCAGGCGTGTTGGTAAGCTTGTCAATACTTGTTTGCATAGTGTTCCAACTTGAAATTAAGTCCTTTTCTTTTTCACCTTCCTAAGACTCTTCTTTTTCTATGTTGACAATGTGTGATACTTGATCGGTAGGAATTAGAAAGACATTTATTGTGTTTCTTGCAGGTTATGGAGAGCTTAGAACATGCAATGAAACGAGGTGCACCAATAATTGCTGAGTACTTGGGAGGGGCTGTTAACTGTGATGCTCATCATATGACTGATCCGAGGGCTGATGGGCTTGGAGTCTCTTCATGCATTGAGAGAAGTCTTGAAGATGCTGGAGTATCACCTGAGGAGGTAAATATCTTTCTTCACTGAAAGGAAACCCTTTTGTTAGCTGTCCATTTTAGGAGGCATTGGTTCTTTTGAGTTCCTAATCGGAGTGCCTGTGCAGCTGCTTGCACTTCTTTGTTTCAGTGTACTCAATAACTGATATTTTCTAGAGCATTAATTAACTTGTGCAACTACTTTTCAGGTTAACTACATAAATGCACATGCAACTTCTACTCTTGCTGGTGACCTTGCTGAGATAAATGCAATAAAGAAAGTTTTTAAGAACACTTTGGATATCAAAATCAATGCAACCAAGGTACTCCCTCTGTGGATTATACTTGAGAAAAAAATTTGAGAACGAAGCCATTCTCAGTCTGTCTTGCTGATTCTTGTCGTTTCAGTCTATGATAGGGCATTGCCTTGGTGCTGCTGGAGGTCTGGAAGCAATTGCCACTGTGAAGGCTATCACTACAGGATGGCTTCATCCAACCATTAACCAATTTGTAAGTGACTCAGGCCTCATCCAAACGTTAACCATGTTTCTTGCATTTCTGTACTTGACAACTTATTTCCATTACTGCAGAATCCAGAGCCTGCGGTTGAGTTTGACACTGTTGCAAATAAAAAAAAGCAGCATGAGATCAATGTTGGTAAGAACCAGAAAAAAAAAAAAAAAACTCAAAATCACTCTATGACCTGGAATCTCTCGTTGACTCCTTGTAAATGCTTTCAGGTATTTCAAATTCGTTTGGGTTTGGAGGACACAACTCGGTTGTGGCTTTTGCTCCGTTTAAGCCATAAACATCCAACATACTGCAATTCTTGCTGCAAGCAACGCCTGGCATCCAGCTCGTCTGCTTAATTTTTCTAATATTTGCTGATTAGTTACTCACTGAGGCTGCTTCAACTTTTAGCTTAAGAGTTACTTCTCATCCCCCCATTTGTATGAGCTAAGCTCTAGCAAAGGTCTGTGTCTTTTCAGTTATTGTATCTTAATTTTTCGTTGTAAGTTGTAACTCCTGGAATCTTGTGTTGTTCGCTCATGAATTTTGATAGTTTAGCTTACAGCCTGCTGGGAAGGAAGGAATGGGTCCTACTTAATGTTTAGTTATTTAAATCGCAAATCGAGTACTCCGCACTAGGCAAGTTTTGTACGATAAATTCGATTGAGAGAGTATAAATAAGCGGATTTGAATACAGGATCTTTTGACTTTATGTCTCTCCACTTCACCAACTTATCACCTCTTAGGGGGCATTAGTTAAGTTAACAAACCAAAACCTATCGGTATCAGTTTCAAAACGTTCGGGACAAAACGAAAAATTTAATGGAATTAACTTTTAAGTTAATCAAATGTCATGTTTGACATTTTAAAAATAAAAATAAGTCTTAATGCTTAAAATTAAAAGCATTATATAATTCAATTAAAATAATTAAAGTGGGACCCATCAAAAGTTCCCGCCTAGACGGTTATCTCCGTTCCCGCCAAAACTAACCCTTTCTTAGCAGTCCCACTTCCACCCACCAATGCCTTAGCCGAAAGCAAGCGCAGACACAAACTCTTTCTCTCTCGAATTCTTGGGTCTGCAACAGAGAAGATGGCTAACATCGACGACAGAAACAGTCACAAGCGAGCATTTCTCGACTTCTTGGATCAAAATGTACTCCTTCTTTGTTTATTCGTCTGATGGTAGGTAGGTGGATTTGGATTGAGTTGTGTTATGATTTTGGATGGATGTATGTGATTTCAGGTTTACAAGGACGAGATTAAGGCCATGATTAACCACAAGCGTCACCGTCTCATCATCAATATCTCTGATCTCCATTCTTTTCAGGATTTCGCCCCAAGGTTTCTCATCCTACCTTTTTCTTCAATGTTTTGAGTCTCTTTTTACAAGTTTAGAAGCATAGTTCGTGAAGTTGATTTTCTGCAATGCCTTTTTTAAAAAAAAAAACTGGAGTTTAGGATTCTGAAGAACCCCAGTGAGTATATACAACCCTTGTGTGATGCCGCTACCGATATTGCTCGTAGCATTGATCCCAAATACATGAAGGAAGAGGAACAAGTTCATGTGGGTTTCGAGGGCCCCTTTGTTTCTCGCCGTGTCACTCCACGAGAACTTCTCTCTGAATTCATTGGCTCCATGGTTTGCGTTGAGGGCATTGTAACCAAATGTACTTTCCTCTTTGTGAATACTCTTTTTGCCTTCTATTTGAATCTCTTGAATCTAGAGATTTATTATGTTCTACCACTTTCCTTCCTCATGGTGCTAAACTCAATATGAAAGCTTAGGAAATACGGATGCTGTATCGCACCGACTATTTAATGTGAAAGGTTACTTTTGGCTTAGATTGATAGTTATGATACTAGTAGGATTAGATCATGTTAAATCTCAGATCGACCTTCCAGCTAGAGAATTAATTGAGCGGACAGTCTCCTGATAGCTAAGGTGTAAAAATGAGTGTTGCATAGTATAACATGACGTTACATATTAAGAGCTATTTTGAATTCTTAAAACCTCTTATAGTTGAAAGTGTTACTTCACTGTGGCATAACTTGGGGAACTGGGTAGTATGAAACTTGTTTGCTTATTCTTGGATATCTAAAGTAAGAACTGCCGAGTTCTTTCCAACCTGCAGCTTTAACTACTTATGGCCATTATTGAATTTAAGGAAGTTATATGATAGTTATTTTCATCTTTTATATAACATCTTGAACAGATGTAGGGCAGCTATAAATTGGGGATTATAGCGTGGTGGATTTTAATAAATACAAGACATCTTTTAGATGAATTAAACAGTTTATCTGATACTGCTAACCTTGTGGTTGTAAACTTTTAGGTTCTCTTGTGAGGCCAAAGGTTGTCAAAAGTGTTCACTTTTGTCCTACGACTGGAAATTTCACTTCCCGTGAATATCGAGACATCACATCAAATACGGGTTTGCCTACAGGGTCTGTCTATCCTACAAGGGTATTCTCAAGTCCTTATGATTACTGTTTGCAAAAATCATATGTTAGAATAAGTATGTAACGGAAATTCTTCCCCATCAGGATGACAAGGGTAACTTGTTGGTGACTGAGTATGGGTTGTGCAAGTATAAGGATCATCAAACTTTGTCAATGCAAGAAATGCCTGAGAATTCTGCTCCTGGACAGCTTCCACGAACAGTTGATGTAATAGTTGAGGATGACCTGGTTGATTCATGCAAGCCTGGAGATCGTGTGGCTATTGTTGGGATTTACAAAGCAATATCTGGGAAAAGTAAAGGCAGTGTCAATGGGGTGTTCAGGTAGCCCAACTACTGAGTTGAATACTTCATTGAAACTTTTATGCTTCTCTAACTTCAAAAGTTTTTATGAATGATTTCACATCCAGGACTGTTCTTATAGCTAATAACATTTGTCTACTTAACAAAGAGGCAAATGCACCAATTTACAGTCCACAAGACTTAAAGAACATTAAAATGATAGCTGAAAGAGACGATACTTTTGACCTTGTTGGGAATTCACTTGCACCTTCAATATATGGGCACTCATGGATAAAGAAGGCAGTCATTTTATTGATGCTTGGTGGAGTGGAAAAGAATCTGAAGAATGGTACTCATTTACGAGGGTGAGTAATGTTTCAATTGGTTTCTCTGTGGTTTGGCATGGCACACAAAATAACTGGTTAATATTGGATACTGCATATGCTTCTCTGTAAGTAGATGCCGAACTAAAACATATTATACTTTTTCTCCAACATTTATCTAGAACATTCTTTGTTTACCCACTTATATGATCTAAAGTCAAGTCCTGCCATTGTTTTTAGTGACATTAACATGATGATGGTTGGTGATCCATCTGTTGCCAAATCCCAACTGTTAAGGGCAATCATGAACATTGCTCCCCTGGCCATATCAACTACTGGACGTGGTTCTTCTGGTGTAGGATTGACTGCTGCTGTTACTTCTGATCAAGAAACTGGTAAGTGATTCAATTGACTTAGGCATCTTAGCGTTATTAGGCAGAGGCATTTCAAGAATTGCATTTTGGTAGTTAAGAAATATACTTTTAATCAGGAGAACGAAGGCTTGAAGCTGGGGCAATGGTTCTTGCTGATAGAGGTGTAGTCTGTATTGATGAATTTGATAAGATGAATGATCAAGATCGTGTTGCTATACATGAGGTCATGGAGCAGCAAACTGTTACAATTGCTAAGGCTGGTATTCATGCATCTTTGAATGCTCGATGCAGTGTTGTCGCTGCTGCAAATCCCATATATGGAACTGTAAGTAGAAGATTTTTCAGGGAGGTTGAATTTCATGCCGGTAGTCATATTATTTATTGCCGTTGTTTCAAATCCTCAATTAACTTTTGTCGTTACTGCATATTTGTAGTATGATCGCTCATTGACACCTACCAAAAACATCGGACTTCCAGACTCTTTGCTATCTCGTTTTGATTTGTTGTTCATAGTACTGGATCAAATGGATCCTGATATTGATCGACATATTTCAGAGCATGTCTTACGTATGCACCGTTACCGTTCTGTGATAGATGGAGGTAAATGATTTTTTTTTTTTTGGAATACATAAGGTGTGCTTGAATCATCTCTAAGATGGAGACAAATATTATAGGTGATTCAGCAATTGATGGAAGTTCAAGATATGGAAGAGAAGATGAAGCAGATGCAGACTCATCTGTCTTTGTTAAATACAACCGAATGCTTCATGGGAAGAAAACAGAAAGAGGCCGCAAGCGTGATACTCTCACAATAAAGTTCCTTAAAAAGTACATCCATTATGCAAAACATAGGATTCAACCGGAGCTGACAGATGAGGTCATTATGTTTTTTCTTTTGCAAACTGTTCTTTTTCTTGCCAATATTTATGAGAAGTTTTCTTTTGTCATATACCACCTGAATATAGTGTTCCTGCCAAGCTAATTTTTGCGTTTTATCTGCAGGCTTCTGATCATATTGCTGCAGTATATGCTGAGCTCAGAAATGCCAGTTCAACAGCAAAGGTTTGTATTGTAACTATAGTTGTTAGATTAACTGTCGCAATGGTTAGTGTTTTCTTGAGCTTAAACATTTCCTGCTTTTGGTAGACCGGAGGAACACTCCCAATTACTGCCAGAACCTTGGAAACCATAATACGTTTATCTACTGCTCATGCAAAATTGAAATTGAGCAGAAAGGTATTTGATCCATCCTTTTACTCTGTGTTCTTTATATTCATACATATGGATCTTACCTTAATGCCTATTGGACAAGATGCCTTTTCCACTTTTCTTAATTAAATTGTCTTACCAGGTCTCTAAGTCTGATGTTGAAGCTGCCTTGAAAGTTTTAAATTTTGCTATATATCATAAAGAATTAACTGAGATGGAGGAACGTGAAGAAGAACGGGAAAGAGAATCAGAGAGAAATCATCGAACTGAGCGTCGTTCAAATAGGCATAATGCAGATGACCATTCCGCTGTTGATAATGAAGGGTAGGACTTCAAGTCAGCTAAAATTTTGGCAAGAAACTAATTAAGAGTTGCTGCCTTCTTTTCCTCTTACATGCCTTTAATGGACTGCATCTTTCTTGCATGCATTCATACAAAAGCCTTTATAAAATGCACAGGCACGGTTTATTTTTGTGGTGTAGGTATGCATGTGCCTTCTATTAGAGCAGAGAATCTCTCAAACTAAATATTGTTGTTATCACCTTTTGCCCTAGGTAATGTAGCATTAAGCAAAACAGTTGACAGGCATTGAGTTAGATGTTCACTTAAGATTCTATTTGAACCCATATAACAAGCTTGCTGCAATTGTATAAGTTTTCTTTTTCTGATTTTCTTCCGATTCATGAATGTTAAAACCATGATTATAGCCTAAAAACACTCCCCTGGAGAAATCTGGATCAACCAGTGAAATAGAGGATGCTTGCATGTTTTCTTTTTCTTGAACTTAGGTTCTAAATCCAACCTGAATTATAGTTTCTCCACAGCTCCATCACATTACTTGACAACCGTCATAGCTGAAGAATGGTACATCTGAATTCCCCTCACTTTTCTGAGTGGTGTATCATTTCTGACTGGTTTTTAGATGGGCTTGCATCATTTGGCAATACAAAGGGAGGATGGATGGTTATCTAAAGTTATATGTATATATATGCCCTTAAAAGGATGGGTTGTGGATTAGTTAATAGTAAATAAAATCTTTCAGTGCTTCCACATTTTCCCAAGGTCCATACTGTTAACATTTGTCTCTACTCTTGTTTTGGGGCAGAATGGTGGATTCCATGGAAGTTGACGAGCCTCCTCCTGAACAATCTACTACTGACTTGTCTCCAGAAAGGTCTGATATAGTAGAGAATAGTGATGTACAAATCAATTTGTTCTATGCCCAATTTAGACATAATGGTGATGAGCTCTGTTTTTCCCCTGCTGACTGCAGAATTGAAGCATTTAATACGTCATTTCGTCAACACATGCGCTACTTGGATAGCATAACTGTTGATGACCTAGAGAAGGTTATCAACTCCGGAGCTTCCCAATACTCGAGAGAAGAGATAATGCTTCTATTGCAGGTAAAATTTTTCTTTTGAGAAAATGAAAGGGATTGGTTTGCCGGAATCAGTAACTCCAGATTTCTGAAATTAATTCGATTGTTTCTAAGGATCAAATTATATAATTGGGAAGTGCATATGATCTGTTTGGTTTTCTTCAATCACTTGCAATGTGAACAATTCTGGTAACAAAAATATTTTATGATTGTCCAGAAATTACATGATGAGAACAAAGTGATGATAGCTAACGGGAAGGTCCATATGGTAATATCATGAGCCATACGAGAAGAGCAGAACCTGCGATGGCAGATTTGTGAAAGGTATGTGGTTGCTGTAGCAAGTAGCTAATTGGTTCTGATACCATGAAAGACGTAAACTTAGATACCCAGCCACGGATCCTATCGTTGATATATTTAGATAAATAAAAGGAAAGAATTGAGGAAAATCTACAAGGTCAGATAAGGTCAACAAGTCCTATATTCAATAGTGAGGAAAGCATCCCATAAGCTCTTATCTCGCTTTCCTATGATCATCTTCATGCTGGCATTTGATGAATAATATTTGTGGAAATAACTAAACTACGATTACTCTGTTGAATAGTGGTTCGTAGGTACCAAGTCATCGTATGCTTCAAAAGGCAAAGTTGATGACAAGCTATGGGTGGAGAATTATCCATTATTCACTCCTTGAAGCAAGAGATGTACGAGAATGTGTACTGCCATAAGTTCCCTTTGAAGGCCAGCTCCAATAGAAGCATGACTATAGAACTTAGTAGTGACTGTTGTTTTTGTTTATAATTAATTATTACATGGAAGGCTGAAATGTTAAAGATGAATTTTCGGTCTGCTATTTGTGAATTTCTTTTCTTGATTCAATGGCTATGTTGGATGTTAATTTTCCTTGTGAGAGGTCATACAGGCGCACATGAATGCTCATTTTGGTTGAATGTTATGTCTGACCTTTTTTCTTCTGTAACTGGCTATGTTCTTAAATTGTTTCATATGAAGATTGAATGTTATGCCAAAGGACTTGTGGATCCATACCATTTCGTTACTTTCTTTTACTCAGCATCTTTTCATGCTTGAGCAGATGAAATTGATAAGAAGCACCGATGAAATTAGACAATCAACCACCACCTTCCAGGGCTCCTTTCTGAGTCTGACCTGCTTTTTCGGCTTTCAATTTTTCCTGAGATATATGTACCTACCAGCTTCACCATACATGTTTTATATGCGTTCCATGTACATTACACAAACCCATTTTTCTACGAAGGATAAGCAACAGATAGGTTTAAGTTCATGGTAGCCACTAGATAAGGATAAACAACGGACTAATAGCGTCTTAGAAGATTAAATACTAGTAGGGTGAATATTGCCATACATCCATGTTTGCTTTCTTCCAAATGAAGAGAATGACTTCCTAATTTTTGAACAATAATTAACAACGTTGATAAATGTTATTTTGTTTGTTGTTGTTGCTTGGTTATATTGTGGCGTATAGTATGAAAATGGAGCAATCAGGATCGAAGATGGCTCAATTAATCTTTGTTAAAGAAAGACAACACATTCTTCCCGTGTGAGTTTCAAATCATTAGGGTTCATGCCTGAATGAGTAACATTGAGTTTTAAAGGGACAATTGAAGACGAGATGTGCAATTGACCTATTAGAAGACCAAATAAGGAGTAACGAAGTGAGTTAGATGAAAAAATAAAGCAAATGGATTATGAATTGGAGCTTGTTATAAATGATAACAAGGAGTTGAAGAAGATTTCAATGTGTTATATAATCATCACCTACTCATCCACATTATGCAAATTTAGTTTATTAATAAAATATTTTGTAATCAAAAGGATTAAAATATATTTTAGTTAAAGGAACCTAAAACTTATAAAATGCCGGATTATATTTAATACAAACTGCTACGTTCTATGCTAAAATATTATTTTTTGATAATATAAATTAATATTGCGTATTAAATATTAACATTTTATTTTGATATAAATACTAAGATTCAAATGTGACAAACTAATAAAATACTAAAGAAGTTTTATAGTTTTATTTATTAATAGTAAAATAAAATTATTTATTTATATAAAATAAAATAAAAATTGAACGTTTATTTCCTAATATTATTATATCATTAATAAAATTTTGATAAAATGCTTAATTTAACATCATATTAATTAACAGATACACTATTAATAATCAATAAATATAACAAAATGTCAATTTTAACATAATAAGAGATGTGGAATATTAAAGAATAATATTCTTTAAATGTGAAAATGATAAATAACTTTTTGCCACAAATCAACTTGTCATTTTATCAACTTTCAATCATTACCTTTAACTTACAAAAGAAAAAATCCATTAAATGTATAATCCATCAACATTTTAGAAGAAAAAGAAAAGGATATGAAGAAATTTGATAAATGTGAAAATTGAAATAATAAAAAGTCAAATCATATCAAATTTAATGCAATTAACCTAAACTATGCTTACAAACTATGTTCTTAAATTGTTTCATATACAAGTTACAACAGATGAAATGCAGAGTTAGTGTTATGCCAAAGGACTTGAGGATCCATACCATTTTGCTTTCTTTTACTCAGTATCTTCTCATGCTTGAGCAGATGAAACTGATAATAAGCACCAACAAAATTAGACCATCAACTTCCACCTTCCATGGCTCCTGTCTGAGCTGCTTTTTCGGCTTTCAATTTTTCCAGCTTTTTCCTGAGATAAGCCTGCCTTAGTTTCTCACGGTTAGCTGCAGCCTGCTCTTGCCTGCGCAACTTCAGCTCTGACACTCTCTCTCTTGCTTCATTTACTTGTTCATGAACTTCCCTGAGCAAAACGGAATTGAAAAATAATCAGGGTATACTTACTCACCAGTTTCACCATACATATTTTATGTGTTCCACATTTGCACAAACAGAGTTACAGAAGCCTAATAAAATATACATGACTCAAACCAATTTCTACCAAGGATAATCAACAGATAGGTTTAAGTTCATGCTAGTCAATAGATATAGGAAACAATTATCACATCCTTATTCCATTCTCGCCGTTTATGCAGTATTTTGTCTCACTCCATTGGTATGTGACTTGCTTTACTAGGGCCTTTTCCCTTCCTCAGTATAACAAAGTACATTATAGGTCATGGCACATCACAAATAACCAACTTTATATGTTCCCCACATTTTTATAAAAGTTTCTTTAAAAGAAAATGCTTGTGCTAATCCGATTTTCATCCCCAGAAAAAGCAGGACAATTCAATTCTTGCAATTAGATGAGATCAAAAGGCATACCTCACAAAGCGCTTATGTTCATCTCTATCTAGTGTTCCAGCTGTTCGACCAGGCCCCATAAACTTCGCACCGAATGGAGTGGAGGCATCATTATCACCATTTTCATTTTCATTTTCTGGTGCTGTAGTTGCAGGAACATTTTGATGTTGTGGTTGCTGTGACTCCTCCAGCTCAACACCTTTGCGGAAAAAATCAACACAGTACTTCTCCTGGTCCTCCTCATCTGAGAGCTCTCCTCTTACCAATTTATCATACAACTCTGCTTTCTTTTCCAAAGCGGCATAGCTAGCTGACCCATCATTAACAGCTTTGAGTTCAAGTTTGTCCCTGGATTTAAAGAGCAAAAGATTGATCATTATTTTGTAAATGTTTCATTACCTAATCAACAATTTTTGATGCATGTGAGACCAAAAAATACAAGAAAAAAAGAACCCAAAAGTGACAAGTTTGATTCAGTTCACTAGCAGTTCATGCCAAACAAATGCAAATAAATTCTCATATTATCATCAAACGGCAAATTTCAGGAAACAATGAAACCAAGGAAGCAGTACTCAAGTAAAATTGAAAAATATCTAGCCAAATTGATATGTGATTACATTAAGCCACCATATAGACATTGGTCGAGCTTTGAAATCCATAATTTCAATCCATAAACCAAAAGAAGAGAAACCAGAATGCCAACTCCCCCTCGCTCCCTCCTCTTGATGTAGGATAACTAAAGAATATGCCAGCAATACTTAATACAAATGTATAAGGAGCAAATTAGGGTACTGATATTTAATAGGAAGGAATCAAATAAAAAGAATAGGTCATGAGACCACTCCAAGGGTTTTAAGGACACTTTCACATATTTAATGTGAAAAAGTAAGAATAAGCTACTGACATGATGACCACGATTTTATTCTGATTGCTCCCAACTCAAACAAACTCTAGCATACTCTATTGGTGGTATCAGACACTATTAGCAGTATCTCATAGACATAAGTAGAAGAAATCTAAGTAACATGATTACATGTAAGCCTATTGCCTACTATCTATCAACCCAGCTTGTAGATGTTTTAACAATTCACCTCAAACCATCACAAAAGAAGAGAGTATCTTTCCAGCTCCAAGATTGAAGGGGTGGTACACAACATGAGAACGTTTTGCAACTCGAAGATTAAAAAGGGTGAATATCAAGGCAGAAGTACAACCAACAATCCTTACTTCCAATTCCTACACCCCTAAAGGAAAGATCTCACCTTTACAGACATGAACAATATAGCCAGAACTTCTCACCTATCCTTGTATCACCCCTCGTTTTGTCCTACCCTAAGCACCAACAACAAAAGAAGGAAAAAAAAGAAGAAGGTAATTTCCAAAGCTGTGAGAAGATTGAAATGCTTCAGACTCGATACCGACATGAACGAAAAGAAGCCAACTTGCAATCTCACCAACTATTTCTCTTTCATGGAATCAGAATTCAATGTATGCTAGTTACTTAGCAACATGGGAATAGGAAAAGGAAAGAGTAGGGTTTAGACGGGTACTTGAGTGCGCGGGCATCGACGCCGGGGTTCTTTGGGTCTTGAGGGGTTAATTTCTTCTTGGCGAGGTGGTATTCGACGCCATCGGGACCAGAGACAAGCTTGGAGGACTTAGCCTCTTCCTGAGACTTATAGAGCTGAGCCTTGAGTTCCAAAATTGAAGAGGCACCAACACCTTCGATGGCTCTGTGCTTCTTCGGCAAAATTGAAGATTCCGTCAGCCATCCCAATGATTCCACCACCACCCTTCTCTTCTTCCCCGCGTCTTCTTCTCCCATATCGTTATTTCTTCTACGTTTACTTCGATCAATCTTGATTATCTCTTCTGAATCATTAAACCCGGTTCAGGTCGGCTATTGTTTGTAGTTTGTGGGTTAGGCCTAATATGATACTACTAAAAATAGTACTTATTTTTTTAAAAATTTATAAAATAATTTTCAACATATTATAACGTATAATTTTAATTTTACATCAATTTTCTCTCAAAATTATAATAATATAATTTAAAATAACAATAATTTATTTACTTTTATTAATATTATTTTCACATATAAATAATAAATAGAATTAATATAAAAAGACCATTTAATCATCATACCAAATATAAAATTAAAAACAATACAAAATATTTAAAATATTATTATTTCATCATATAATAAATAATAATTAAATGCAATTAAGTTTTGTCAATTAAATACAATTAAGTTTTGTCATTTTAGAAATGACATTTTAAAATTTTAAATTAATAAGTAATTTAGAAACTTAATTATTGTTATTATTTTAATTAATTTTAATTATTATTATATTACAAATTATTGTTAACAGTATAAAAATCCTAATAATTGTTAGCTAATTCTGAAACCCTAATTTGGTTTCAATCTCTCTCGTACCACCCAACAGCATGAACATCACTACCATAAGAATAACAACAATGGCTTTTAAAGAACTACCTAGAGGTGTTGAATTCCTTTTTCTCTCCAAAGAACCACCTGACTGTAGTGAACATGTAATTAGATCATACAATCTGGGTTAATCTTGACACTTGCAGTACCAAAATGAAATAGGAAAACAAGAAGAGAAAAAGAGGAAAACTGATTAAGCTATTACCTGTTGGAAGATGTACTCCCTAAATTGTTGTCTCAAGTGGTCACTTATTTCCGTTTCCGTATGTCATCCTGTGTTCGAAACTATCTATTCATCTGTCACCCTGTGTCCGAGATCATCTATCTATCTATTAATATTTAATGGATGATGGATGGATGGATGGTCTCAGATACAGAGTGACACACGAAAACGAGAACAACCACCCTCTGCTTCTATTTATTTATTGTGAAACATGTGAATAGGAGAAGTTTAGCACATAATGATACACAGAATTCGGAATGGATAGATAGATGGTCTCGGACACAGGGTGACACACGAAAATCGGAACAACCACCCTCTGCTCCTATTTATTTATTGTGAAACATGTGAATAGAAGAAGTTTGGCACATGATCGTACACAAAATTCGAAACAGATGTTAATGGATGGTCTCAGGCGCAGGGTATACACAAAAACGGGAACAACCACCTTCTGTCCCTATTTAGTTATTGTGAAACATGTAAATAGGAGAAGTTTGGCACATGATGACACAAAATTCAGAACAGAGGATCTGTGTTAACATTTAATGGATAGATTGATGGTCTCAGGCACAGAGTGACACACGAAAACGAGAACAGTCACTCGTTGCCCCTTTTTATTTATTGTGAAACATGTGAATAAGAGAAGTTTTGGCACATGATGACACACAGAATTCGGAACAGAGGATTTGTGTTAACATTTAATGGATTGATGAATGGTCTCGAGCATAGGGTGACACACGGAAACGGGAACAATTACTTCCTTCCCCTACTTTTTTATTTATTATGAAACATGTGAATAGAAAAAGTTTAGCACATAATGACACAGAATTTAGAACAGAAGATTTATGTTAACATTTAACATAAGGATGCATGGTCTCGGGTGGCACAGCACACAAAATTTGGAAGAGAAGATTTGTGACCATGCAAACTTAGCTAATGTACTTGTCTCTCTCTTCTGGTGTACTTTGAAAATTTGGTTTAATCCATGGGAAAGAGAGAAACTGCCAAGAGTTCCTAACAAACCCTTTTGATTGTTTTGATTCAAGAGACCTGCTTCTTTCTGAAAGCTATAGCCATACGCCATTGTCATTCCTTGCGAGCAACTTCACCAATCACTTTACTCCATTTATGCTTCAAGTGTTTCTCCAAAAGATGATCACAATGGGTTCCAAGGCCAAGTTAGGCAAATCCAGAAGAGAAGTCTTCACATCTTCCACTTGTTCTTGCTCTCTTAAATTAAAATTCATCTTCATCTTCGTTGGCATTTGGATTGAAACTTCATTAAGTTTGTTTTAACTTTTCTTTTTGGAAACAAGTCCTTAAATTTTATACTTTACAATATAGGTCAATATTTGATTGATATTTTAAATACCGTTCAGTAAGGGTCGATACTATAAGAAATCGCCTATATTGGCCAGTACCAAACTACTAAGTTTCGTACCATTTTTCAGTCACCGCCAATCGATATGATACAAATCTCAAAGCACTGGTAAGAATTTGAGTTGACTTGTTATATCAGGTCTGAACTCTGAACAAAATGAGAAATCGATTCTTGCTAGTTAGGTTACTGAATCACCAATGGTATGGTCAGTAATGCTATTGCAATATGACTGAACTGACACACAGAAGCAAGCAATATACTAATTGTTTGACAATGTCATGGTACAAGTGAATCCAACACCTTATTGCCGAACACAGATCACTTGGGGAAAAGAGTACATAAAACAAAAACAAGATAAGATACATAGCAAGGCAACAGAAAAATCAGATTCACTGGCGTTTTCTTCCAGTTGCTACCTCCCAAGCTTGCAAAATGTGGTTCACAATTTCCTCCACGCCAACACCGTGTTTCACCTGTACAGACACAAGACATAAGGACGAGGATATAGCATTCATTCAGCCACAAAAATATGTCGCTTTGAACAATAACAACAGCCTTAACAGAAGATACAGTCGAGTTGAACTGGAGTCCATCATCGAAATCTTTGACCTGCTGCAGACAAGCTTGCTTTTAAGATGTAAAACAAAATACCATATGCCTGTATATCTTGGGAATTCTCATGATCATTGACAATTAAGCCAACCTATTTTGCTATATGTGCATGCCAAAGTTTAAACTACGAGTCTAGAGATCCTGGTGCACGTCAAGCAGTGTAATATCTTTCGACAAATATATACTACCATGGGCTCTGTAAACCAGCGGCTTTGAAAACTTGATTGAGCAGCCAAATACATTCCAAAGTTCCATCCATTTACGAAAGTCTAGATCATTTTATGATGAGTTCAAAAGAAAAGGCAAGTTGTCGTCAAGTCAAACTGACCTGAGCAAAGACAAATGGCCCTCCATCCCGCATTCGAAGCGCGTCGTGCTCCATGACTTTCAAGTCAGCCCCAACTGCTGGTGCAAGGTCAGTCTTGTTTATGACCTAGAATCACAAGCAATCAACTCAGAGGTCAGGAAAATTGTGCTTTGACGTTTGGTGAACAGGACAGATATTAAGAAGTATATCAAATAAAAGCAGTGGCAGTTACGAGAATGAGAAATCACATACAAGAAGATCAGCTTGGGTGATGCCAGGACCACCTTTCCGAGGAATTTTATCACCAGCAGATACATCTATTATATATATAATATAGTCAGCCAGTTCTCTACTGAAGTTGGCAGCCAAATTATCTGCATCCAAGAAATTTAAATTTGATGATCAATCTATGCAATTAAAAGTCATGCTCGTGAAATCATAATCGAGCAAGCATGTTGTTGCCTTGATATCAATTAAGGCAACAATTAGTGAATTACCTCCTCCAGATTCGCAAAGAAGCAAGTCTGCTTTAAATAAGTTAGAAAGTTCCTCAAGAGGACCAAGGTTGATGCTGATATCCTCACGAATCGCAGCATGTGGACAGCCCCCAGTTTCTACAGCACGTATCCTTTCCTCAGGAAGTGCTCCATGCTTAATCAAGAATTCACCATCCTCTTTTGTGAATATATCGTTGGTCACCTGAAATCATAAGATAGTACTTCTAATCAATCTTCATATCCACTAAACAATTGCCAATAGAAAGCACATTCAAAAACACGATAAAGGTGACATTTGTTGAATGTGTTGACCGCTTATAAAAGCAAGTTCGGACAAGAGGAATCAGGAAAGCAAGTTC
Source organism: Erythroxylum novogranatense (assembly GCA_029891385.1). NCBI lineage: Eukaryota > Viridiplantae > Streptophyta > Magnoliopsida > Malpighiales > Erythroxylaceae > Erythroxylum > Erythroxylum novogranatense. The sequence goes on from CM057229.1 coordinate 101,661,846, forward strand.
TTCTGTCTAATCACCTTATCCATTACATTAGTTCTAGCTAGAAGTTCTCTCTCTGCTCTAGCTCAAACTAGGGATTAACTTCCCTGTCTTCTACACCTCTTTTTTTCAGAAGGAACGTAAATAGTGACTAAAGATATCTCGAAAACATTTAATAATGATATCAAAAACTTGGCTGATCCAAACTTGGAAATCCTGCACGTGTCTTTTCTTATGCAGTCAAAGGAGAAACCTAGGACAAGTATGAAAAAATGAGTAGAAATGTATACTTGGAAGTCCATAGTAGTTCAACAAGAGGCATTACGATGAAGTGATCCATTTGCCTCATGATACAATATAAAATCTGCAAATCCTTAAACAAGTACATAACGAACTGATTCTCACGGAGAGGGATGGCGGGTTTGATTTCCTCCAGGGGTCCATACTGGCCATTTTGAGTAGCATTTTGTTTACAGTTTCTAGGGGTGTACTAAACATGAAACTCATATTCTTGTAAACCGTACACAATATCAAATTCAACTTTCAGTGATTAAACCAATGTTCACATGAAAAAAAGAAAGAAGATAAAAGATAAATTTGTTTTTTCCACATTTAAAAATTTGCCAACTGAATCTAAAAAATGTACAGGCATGAATCTCAGCAACAAGAGTATAACAAACTTATGAAACTTACTGCCGCAAGGCTGTACTTGTCCCTTAAGAATTTACATAATGCCAACATTAAAGCTGTTTTCCTGGAAAATGTAAAATGAAATTTATCAGCTCTATAATTGAATTTCAAGAAGCTAAGAAATTAGGATACAAACCAAGCCAACGCAACACGAATATCTGGAAGAGAAACCAAGATGCTACAAATTCCCAATTTGAGAAGGCATACCAATGTTGAAAGTTGCATATTAGCAGTCACTAAAATGCTAGTAAATGAATAGATATGCATTAAGTTGAACTTGAATCTGGATGCCTTTCACATTATGCACAGGAAGACAGGTAGTTCCTTCTGAAAACAAACGCAAACCTCAAGAACATTTCATGTAAAAGGCAATGGTCATTTAGGAAAGGGGGATTACATTGAGCCACTAATCAAACTTTAAGGGGGGAAAAAAAGTTTGCACCACGAGTACAGACAAAACAAGATACAAGGATGAAAGCAATAGTATTGAATCGTAAGACTTGCAATAAATCAAGAGAAGGTTGCAGGAAAAACAGAAGATACCCGGTACCAACAGGGCCGCCAATCCCAACAGTGAAAGCTCTTTCATTGAAATCCCTGTTATGAAGTGGCGGAGCTCTTCTGGTGAAGTAGCCAGGAGAATATATTGGTTCATGCGAGTGTGGTGCCAGCCCATCATGGCTATGGTACAACCTCCCATCTGGGCCTACCCATGACGTTGTTTTCCTGTTGCGACCATTAGCAATTATATCTCAGTAAGCTGGAAAGCAAAACAGTACCGAAATTTAGAAACTTTGCAACAGATAGGTACTCATGGGCATGGTCATGGTGATCATGGTGGTGGTGTTGATGGCCGTGGGGATGACTGTGGTGCTCGTGGGAAGTCATCTGTGCTCAACCTAAAAAAGTTCAGTACTGTTTTGACTGGATAAAGGTGGGAGTGAGACAGAGACTAGGACACTGGTCACAAGAAGATGGTGAAAATATGAAATGCCCAGTGCATCCAGAATTGTCATAAAGCAGGCCTTTCGGAACATAAGCAAATGGACATGACAACGGGCTTGAGCATGTGTTCCCGTTAGGGCTTTTCAATTATATGTCACCCAATTTTGTCTACACTTCCTGTATAACTAACTGTGAAACAACAAAAGATCTCGTGACAACGTTATATTGGAACAAGACGGAAATGGAAAATTGTTCATGTCCATGTTGATCCTCTAGTTAGATAAAACTCTCTGATTGGATCAATTATAGATAATAATAAAGTCAGAAATTTAAGATAAGAAGCCTATATAAAATATAAATTTTACAAAAACATTCATATCAAAATTAAAAAATAATTGGATTTCTTATATATATATATACACACATTCCCTAATGTTCATGAGCCTCAAAAATTCATTCTCTACCACAACAACTTAGTTAAATTATTGATCAAACGGTCATACATGCATTCGCTAAAATATCCCTAAATTATGTCGTGAAATAAATATTATAAAATTTGTCAATATAAAAAACAGACGTGACAGAAGAATAAAAAGTTAAGAAAAACAGTCAAACATGCTAGCCTTGCCTTACCTTCTTGTGTCGATCGTTACTTGTCATTGTACAAAGCTGTCTTTGAAAGTGATTGGACTACCACTTCTAACTTTTTTAAAGAAGATCTCAATTCAATAACTGCCGATATCACTGAAAAGCCCATAAGTGCTCTCCATGTTGCTATTGGTACTGGTCTCTCCTTGAAATTTGTTCAAAATCTTGTGGAGTTAATGTCTAATCGCTTCTATGTGAAAGAAAAATTTTAGAACACCCCTTTTCATACAATCTTTCACAAATCACATTAACGATGGCAGCGCCGTACATTTCAAGAGAGGGTCTTGTTTAGTTATCAAAGATTTTGACATTTCAAGAGAGGGTCTTGTTCAGTTATCAAAGATTTATATATATATATATATGAGCCCAGTATACCATTGTGTCTCAAATAACTCCGTCAATGATTACAGATACCTCGCACTGCTGAGAATCTGATGCTGAGTAAGGTCAATAATTAATCAGCAATCGATCAATCAAGTACGTGATAACTCCTTGTGCGTAGAAATATACAGGCTATATAAGAATCTGGAGGATCTTGAAGTTCCAGATTTACTTCCTTTAGGACTCTTAAGATAGGAGCTTAGAATTAGTTCGACTAAGTTGAGATACCTTATGTAATAAAAAAAAAGAGTCATTGTCCTTTCAGAGCCTAGCAAAAGACATAATATAATATAAGATTAAAATATAAAATTATTGTCAAGTGATGATGTTAGTTAAATAGGTTCAGATTACCTGTTCTTGTTATTCTTTTCTTACCCTATTTTTTGAGCATCAATTTATTCAATTTTGTAAATTTTATTTATTGAATAGATGAATATTCGTAAAACATGGTAGGAACAGAATAATTGAAACAAATAATCATATCTTTAATTGAATGAGCTAAACTGCTGACATTAGGACTCAAACTAATCACTTTTTTATGATTTGACGAACTATCAATGTTATATGTAATAATATGATAATTTATGCAGACAATAAGCTTGATTTATAGAAATAGTCTTTTTGTAAAATATATAAAAGAAAGTTATATATAAGTAATGACTCTCATATGATATTATGGTTTAATTGCAAGATACGAGGCTTGAATCTCACGTCGAGTTGACGTGACACTGACGTGACACTCTTTGAGCTAGCTTTTAAAGTTAAGACTCTTTCATAAAACTTGTATCAGTTGATGTCTGAGCCAACACCATTCTTCCTGAGCTCTCATGCCATGGCATCGATATTACAGTATTCCCTAAAAAAGGTCTAACGCATAACTAACCCGCAAATATGTGACCTGTGGAGCGTGGTGGAATTTCTGGCCATGGACAATAGTTACATCGAAACGAAACATGACATTTAATTGGAACACAAGGTGCCTCTTCCATGGCAAAGATGCGGCAATCTGTCCGACATACCTGCGAAGCTTTGACCAATCTATCTCCGACATCAAACCAGCAAACAATCAAATGTTGTAATTTTGAGATGAGAAACAATCAAATTTTAGAATTGTTTAAATTCCTTTAGAATAGGTCTTAGATTATCTTAGAATATGTCTTGGATTATATTTGATCTTATCTTGTAAGTTAGATTTGGTAGCTGAAAAATCTATTTAGTTATTTGTATTTTGTCTATAAAAGACAACTAGGTTTAATAATAAAAGTATGGGAGTGTTACATATTGTTTAAACTTTTCTTATCTCATCTCTTCATCTTCTTCTTCAATTCTTCAAAATCCCTACATGGTATCAGAGCCTTAGATCCTTGAGGGACTGTGAGAATGGTAAAGGGCGCTTATCTAGCAAAAGTTTCATTATCGAAGAAGGAAGGAAGCAATCTTCATTGTATATATTGCAAGAAGCCGGGTCATGAAGAGGAATATTGTTAGCATAAAGGAAAGCCAAGTGATTGAAGAAAAAACTCTTTTTAGAACTAGTTGAGAGAAAGTGCTCAACAATGGTAAGATGATGAGAAAGTGCATCATACAGTGAAGAGAAGGTGCTTCACAAATAAAAAATTTAGATAGAAGTGCTCTATGGAGATAAGTAATGATAGAAGTGCTCATGTTGAAGAATAGAGAGAAGTGCTCTATTGAGAAGTTTAGAGAGACGTGCTCCAATGATTGTATGTTGGTGAGAAAGGCATCAACGAAAAATTGGTGAAGAGAAGTGCTTCACATAATCATCGCAGGTTGATGAGAAGTGCATCAATAGGTGAAGAGAAGTGCTTCACATAATCATTGCAGGTTGATGAGAAGTGCATCAATAGGTGAAGAGAAGTGCTTCACATAATCATTGCAGGTTGATGAGAAGTGCATCAATAGGTGAAGAGAAGTGCTTCACATAATCATTGCAGGTTGATGAGAAGTGCATCAATAGGTGAAGAGAAGTGCTTCACAGAATATTCTAAAAATGGGGAGAAGTGCTCCATTCAAAAAAATTTGAATTAAGAGGGAATGTTGAAAATTAATTCAAATTTTAGAATTGTTTAAATTCCTTTAGAATAGGTCTTAGATTATCTTAGAATATGTCTTGGATTATATTTGATCTTATCTTGTAAGTTAGATTTGGTAGCTGAAAAATCTATTTAGTTATTTGTATTTTGTCTATAAAAGACAACTAGGTTTAATAATAAAAGTATGGGAGTGTTACATATTGTTTAAACTTTTCTTATCTCATCTCTTCATCTTCTTCTTCAATTCTTCAAAATCCCTACATCAAAGGGTAGGGAACCTTTACAGGGAAGCTAACAACTTTCACTCCTGAAAAGCTTTATCCAAGATTTCTGTCCTTTATCTAGACTAGTGTATCTTCTTGAAGAAGAGGGGTTTTCTCATCAGTAGACTTGATGCTTTCTACATAGAGATCCTTGCTTTCATCATCTTCCCTGATTTGCCCCCATATTACACTATAATCTCCCATACCAGAAATTGCTGCTCCTGTTACACTGCATATATCAAACCTAGTTTCATATTGCTCAATACTCAAAAAATAAGTGTTGCAGTGTTTGACAAAGCAGCTAAGGTAATTGAATGATATCGGTTAGAACATCGAATTTATAGATTTTAAAAAATGAATTAAATAGTGCAGACGTGCTTTTACCTTCCATGGTGAAAGCTGTTTACCAAGAACCCAATACCGAAAATGGATGCCCAAACAATCCTAAATGGATGGAACATGAGCACAAAAGAAAACCTTCAAGCGTGTGCACATGTGAACGTAGCTTCTAATAATACTACTGCGAAAGAGTGCCTGTGGGAAACAAGGTCACTACCAATAAGATCCAAGTTATCACCATTCACGTCGACAAGATTGGAGCTCGTTACACACTTGCGTTGGCAACAATAAGCAGAAGTAAATTCTGCGTTTGTATTTATTTTGCTTTCTAACTTGATGGACAGTAAGGTGACAACAGGTCATTTCTGATGCAAATGTGGTGTGCTGATGGTTAGTGAAAACCTTGATAGAAGGCCCTCCAGGATTCAATTTTTAGCTATTTTTGGATGATTTGTTAGATTTTGGTCTAAGAACAGGAGTCAAGAAGACAGATTCTCACTTCAGTTGCTAACCAGTAGGTGTCCAATCCATCTTCTTAATAGTCCTCACTTGATATACTGCACAATGACTTTTTAATAACAATACAAGCATCAACTCTTTCAGTGTCCTATACATCAATGCATACATAATATTCTGCTATCACCCACTCATTTCCTCAATACATATATACGATCTCACAAAACTTGAATTACACCAAGAACCAGTATGTATAACTACCTAGTGATACCCCATGAAGGCTGCAATTTGTAGGGAAGAAAATCAATACGCAACTAATACACTATACTTTTTGATGGTAGCACTCCATCGATATAATATGAAATAAAGTGCAAACATCAAAGAGTGAAGTATGATAGGCCACTTTGAAAAGGGAAAGAACAGGAAATAATGGGAAAAGAAATTATTAATCAAATCCAAGTTAGTCAAACAAGTTTTTCAGAGCATTGTGCTTGCCACATGGTTCAGGCACCAACACCTTTCCAGTTTCACTTTCCACACTCGCTTGATTGGTGGGGGTGGTTGATTCAAGATTGCCTAGAGTCACTCCTTGTTTCTGCATATATTCCCATTTGTCCTGGAAAAGGTAAAAGAAAGCCATGAAAGAGACCTGAGCTGTGAAAAGTGTAGTCCAAAGCCTTGTACTTCTAGATACTTTCTTATGGTAGGCATCCAAGCCTGTGTAGATGTTGATGATCCCAATAAGAGAGACAGCTGTTCCAAGCATCCAATGCACACAGTACCATGTACTTCTTCTCTTAGTCCCTCTGCAGGAGGATGGATGGATCTTCACTTTGTTGGCTAAAAGAAATGTCTGCTTATAAATGCGTTAAATGAAGTTTATAAAGAAGAATATCAGATTCACTGTACCTCTGAGGCCTCCAAAATCCAATTCCGGCTTGCACCCAAATGGCACCATAAAGTGCTAAACCTATTCTCTTATGGTTATTATCAAATGTATTCTCGAAGGATTTTATGGACATTATAGCTCCTGCTGTGCCAGTAAGCACTGCAAGTATCTGCTCATGATAAGTTGTGATTAAGAGTGCAATAGTTAGTACTTTGAAATCAACTCGATTAAACTCTAAACTATACACAATCAATAATTTATAAAGAATTTGAAAGGAGATCAACAATGACAAACTGTCATTTACATTTAACAACAAATTAACACCCTTTCAAAAATCAAAATAGAAATTGCCTTTCCTGGAGATATATGGGTAGTAGAATAGTTAAATCATCACTTGCTTTTTCTTCCTTTTGAAGTATTGATGACAATTATTATGGCTAATAATCTGCAATATACTATTGAAACTATATAATGGCCCCAAGAAATAGCCGACATCATCATTGTTAAAGATAAAGTGAAGAATGATGACGACCATGACAAAACACTTCTTCATGATTTCAACCTATGAACTAAAAGAAGCATTGTCAGGCTGGTGCCAAAAAAAAAAAAAAACTATTTTGACAGATCAAGTACTTTTCCTTCTTTCTCTACCCTCCTTCCTTAGTGGCGAATCCCATATCACGATGCAAGCCAAAAACTTAAATTGTTATTTGTTTTATTCTGCTTTAAAATGAAGAAGCAAAACTGAAACAACAACTAACAGAATTACCTGCAATACAACATGGAGATAGAAGATGGCTCTACGTTTTCCACCTTCCAGTTTCTGAGAAAATCTAATAACAAGTATCCCAACAGGCGTCAAGAACCCCATGGAAATCCATAAGAGAACCCCATGAAGAGCAACCTCTGATTTCAATTTAGCACTCAACTGCAAAATGCAAAATATGACAACTGAATTGCAAGAATTAAGCTTTCAGGCCAAAAAGAACAAGAATAAGAAAATGTGTTAACAGACTACAAAAATAACTGCATCTAATGAAAACCGGAAGAGAAACATATTAGTTACCTTGTGGTCTCTAACTATGGTTTTGTGACTACGGAGATGATCTTCATGTTGTAAGCAAGCAATATATGGAAGAAGAGAAACAAATTGTACGAGGATAGACAAAGATGAAAGCTGATGAAAATTTTGCATCATGCAGCTAAACAATGATAGATAAGCCACTGACATACCCTACTCTCACACAGACATAATCAGCTTCTTTCACGGATCTTTTTGAAAAGTAAGAGAGGACCATATGATCAATACGCAAATGGATTGGATGGTGATCAAGTTAAGCCTCCGAGAAGTTTTAGAATTGAAGCTGTTAACTTGGATACGACGAAATGCACTATATGATTGCAGGATCTAAAAATGGATAGGAGCTAGCTGTAACTATATAGCTAGGGGTTTCTCACTACTTATATATAAATTTACGATCACGGACGTCCAAGCCAGTGGAAAGAACAAAAGTAAAAGGTGGATCGACCATGAAAATCTATATGAATCCTAATGAAGTGGTGTTGACATTTGCAGGCTCCTTAGTCACACCATAAAGAGAAAAGTAGGCTGGTAAGGCACAAGTTGGTCAAGTTTGCAATCGATGGTCGACATTTCATACATATATAAAGAATTATACAGCTTTATTCATATGGTTGTCGGCATGTTTGGTTCTTAATTCATCAGGTGGGATATGCACTGATGAACTCCACCGAAGAATATACAGATAAACTAGCAATTCTATAATTTAAGCAACAGGGAGGGAGAGTATCATTCTTCCACTATATCGTACACATGCTATTAGTGTTGTGATTCAGAATAAAGATTCAAGTAAGCTAACTTAAACATGATTTCATGAATGCAGCTACAGGTAAAGGTTTTTATACCGCCGGCACTCTTTGCAGTTTGCTGCTATAAATCATAATTACAGCTACTTAAATTAATAAATTTTTATAAATTAAAATATATAAATTAATTTTATTTAATAATATTTTAATTAAAATTTAAAGCCTTCCTTAGATAAAACGATTTTTTCGATGTATTTCAAATTTTTAATTTATTTAAATTTTAACCTGTTTTATAATAGTCTAATACTGGTTGAATATTTTACTTTAAACCTCTTGTCTTACTAGTTTAGCTTCTGAACTAATTTTAAAACATTGAAAATAGTTAATTGACATTTGGGAATGACCCACAAGTGCATGCCTAGAAAATGTCAAGCAACTAATTTCGTTGAAATTTATCGATGATTAAAAAATTCAACAAAATCAACCGTAAAAATTTTGAAAAATCTAATTTTTCAATTTGGTTTTTAAACAAAGTTGCAAGTAGATTGATGCCCTAAAATTTTTTAAAAAAAGATACTTATTTTTCTATTCAATTAAACATTATCAGCTAATGAGAAACTGAATTAAAGATAAGAATGCAATATGGTAAATCACTATGATAATTAGCATCTAAATTGTTACTATATAATACTCTCAAACTCTAATAAATCGAAGGATTGAACAAAAGACCAAATTCATAAAAGTTATGAAATGTCGTTACAACTTCGTCAATTTCATATCAAGTCGAGCAGAAGTGTCACTAAATCTACAAGCAAAGAGACTCGAGTTTCATCAAATCAACAATAAAAACCAAGACAACTTGAATTTCTACTTTCAAAACACATAAACCTACTTTTAAAAACAACCTTTCTATTAATTAAGGATAAAGTTGCGTAGTATTCATCCCTCTAAACTTCACATTTCAACCGAATTTATTCCCAATGATGTTGTATTCAAAACACATAAACTAGTCTTCAGTGAATAAATTGACATCCACATGAAACGAGTCAAGGCTAGATTATAACACCAACATATAAAGTTCAAACTAATCATCACATCGACATTGTCGATATCAAAACTCATGTTTTAATTTGAAAATTATCAAATCACTAATTTTAAGTTCAAATTACCCGTGTGATATTAGGTCAAATGACCTTTATACAACTCAAACCAATGATAAATGATCAAATAAGAGGATTATATTTATAGGTTACTCAAACAGAGAAATCATGTCTTGTTAAAGACTCAATTAATTAAGTAGATTATTTTTAAAATAATAAGTATTAAGAATATTTTGTGTTATAATCACAATTATACATACAACATTTTAGTAGATGTCTCGTGGCGGGCGATAAATTTGGATATAACTTTACCTTAAAAGGTACCTTGTAAGGAAATATTTGTCATAAATTTATAAACCACTTTAGCATTCTTTACTTGCTCAATGTTGAATTCTTGACACCCTCTTCAGCCCAGACTAAGGATGAACATCTGATGGATATATTGAACAAAGGGCTACAACAAATTAGAAGCCGCCACAAACTATTGAAACAAGTTTTTAGCTATGATATATATTATGATAAATTTAAGTCTAACTTCACCCTAAAAGGCACCTTGTAAGGGTAAGTTTGTCAAACATTTATAAACTATTTGAACATTTTTTACTCACTCCATGTGAGATTCTCGACGCAATCTCCTAAGTTTATAGCAGAGCTAAACATCTGATGGACATATTGGACAAAGAATTACAACATGTTGGGCACCTCCATCATTGAGACAAGTTTTTGGCTATGGTATCATTATAAATTTGAGCCTAATTCTACCCTAAATGACACTTGTAAGTGTAAGTTTGTCATACATTTATAAACTATTTTAGCACTCTTTACTTGCTTAATGTGGAATTATTGACAGTGAGGTTGAGGTCTAAAAGTAGATAGCTTTATCTCTAACCGATATCATTTTGATGTAAATGACATACAAATTAATGATATAATAAGAATCGTTACTTTTGTGTAAATAACACATAAAAAATAATGAGATAAAAAGAACTATCATTCTTATGTAGTGAACATACATATCTAACGAAAAGATGTGAACTTTTAAATCTAATGAGAAAGACATGAGCTTTTTATTATGTTTGTGGGGTAAGCCTTTAAGGTTGAATCATGTCAATTTATTGTCTTTTTTCCACTTTTTTATTTTCTCTTTTCCTTTATTTAATATCTCATTATGGTGTTAGAGTTAGATTTGTGTTTTTTATCAATGTTTTAAAAATTAGACTGAAAATTAGACCAAGAAGACAAGAGATTAAAGTTTAAAAGATTCAACTGGTATTAGACCATCCAAAATTAATTAAAATTGAATAAAAATAAAAATTTGAAAAATGATTGAAGAAGATTATCCTTACTAAAAATAAAATTTAATTGAAAATAGATATTATTAAATAAAAATTAATCGGTTTATTTATGGTTTATAATAGTGATTAGTTTAAGAAAACTAGTCTATTAATTAATAAAAATTAGTCGGTTCAATGTTTTCACTGTTAAACTAATCGATTATGTTGAGTTTTCAAAACATTGGTTTTACAGTGGTAATTTCTTTTAACTAAGTGTATTACAAATGATTATGTTAAAATCATAGTGTTAACAACCATAGAAGTTAAAATAGCTTGTCATATAGTTATTAGTTGAAATTGTTTGTCATGTTAGTCACTCACATTCGGTACTACATCATCAATCAATCAATATGTCAACTATTCGATCCTTATAACAAGGTTATCACCTAACTTCATTATTGCTTATATTAAAGGAGATTTAGGCTTTTGATATAATCTAACCTAAAATAATCATGCCCTATAACGTGATATTCATAATCTAAGGATTTGGATTAGTTATAATTAATTAAAGGGCAATTTAGGCTTTTGATATAAATTAATTGATTTATATATTATCTTAATTATATATATATACATACATACATATATATATAGAGGGTCTTAACATAAAATGATATATATATATATATATATATCATTTTATGTTAAGACCCTCATGATCATACTCTATAACGTGATACAAGTTTGACAAGTGTCACTAACTTGTGCCATTTAATCATTGCCTTACACTTTCCATTGTGTTTGCTCTTCTAAGTACTCTCTAATTAACGTGATACGAACTAGAGATAGCATTATGTTAATGGGGGCTAGGCATAACTATTTACCTTTTGGTCGACCTATAGATGTAAAACGATTTTAGTATACAAGGACAAGCACTAACACCATCTTCATTGCTTGCCCTTATTTGATAATCAAGAACTGTATATATGTTTAATGTATCAAATATGGTCTTTTTTAAAATTAACACTTCCTACCTTGTTGCCTCCTAAAGGTAAGTATATATGATTAATATTGATCTCATTCAAATCTAGCTAGGTCTAAGGTTCAAGCCATACCAATTGTGTAATAATTCCCTTCAAGTTTGTATGAATTTAACCTTTCCTAATCTTTAATCCTTAAGGTTAGTTTCTTCCAAACATATTTCGGATATCACATCTTTTCACTACCACTTCAAATGTTGATTAAAGCTTATCTTCACAAGCGAATTCCAAGATCAATGGATGCTAGTGACGAATTCTTAAGAGACCATCCTCTTGTAGAGGTCGAATTATGGCATTTTGTGTTGGTATGTGAACAAGTGGGACTGGATAAGATGGACTTAACTTTTCCTGATGGTGTAATTAAACATAATCACTGAAATGAACATGAACTTGGACCCCATGTCCAATTGATCACTGATATTTGGTTTCTTAAGATAGTCATAAAAGTGACAAGGAAGGGTTGATTATACATGTGTGATCTCATATATGTGTTCATTTCACTACCTCATGAGTGCCTTAACATCCAAACATAGTTAAGTGTTAAGAAGTTCAAGATTTTAACTTCTAGTTAGCACTTTGGCCTTTACTCTGAGAAGAGCATTTCTCCGTGGAGACAGTCCTCATGAAAGCTGAAACTATAACGTCCTTTTTGTAATCAACAACTCCGGTAATTCAAAAGGATGATGACAGCCATTACAAAGTCCTCATAATCATTACCCTCTGCATTATATGCATGAAGAAAGACTTAAAGACATCCAAAGGAAAAAGGAATCATGGTGTTTGGTAGGTGGTCACTTTCATCTCAGCTTTGATGATTACAATTTTGGAAATCAAACTAAATGTTTTCAAGACATGCATTGGTCATCCCGGTATAACGAGTCACTAGTGTAGGATACGAAGTCAAAGGATTGACCAGCTAAAAGTAGGTTATAACTTATAACTTGTAATACACACCATATGAACTAGTCTTCTAAAGGCATAAAATTAGTTGAAACAAGTATAAATCTAACTATGAAATCTAAAAACAATTATAAGAGTATGACAATACTATAATGGTCCATGAAAATGTACAATATGGATCAACACTTTCCTCTTCGTATAATAGAATTTAGAACAAATGCAACAAACCAATAAGCTCTCTTCAGGTAGGTTGATTATAGAGGACTCACGGGGTTCCTTTCTTTTTAAAAAATAATGTCCTAAATTTCCACAAGAGAGCTAGAACATTGGAATGTTATCTAGACGATTAGTCTCGATATAAAGCTACCTATACTTAATTCATGAGAAGTCTCAAACATTCGAAAATTTTAAGTTCTTTAAGGCTAAAGTTGAAATTTAACTTGGTAAAACTATTAAGGCCATAAGATTTGATTGTGACAGTGAATACTATGAAAGGTACGACATATTTGGTAAACAACATCTAAGTCCATTTGCTTAATTCCTAAGTGAGTGGGGGATTATTCCCTAACACACCATGTTTGTTTCTCCAAACATAAATAGTGTAGCAAAGAGACGAAATAGAATCCTCAAGGATATGGTATGAAGTAAGATTAGTCATATAACTTTATCTAACTTTCGATGAGGAGATGTACTAAAGACCGCAATGTACATACTGAAAAGTCCTAAAAAAAGCTACAAGCAAAACCACTTACAAGTTATGGACAAGTAAGAAATCGTTCTTAAAGCATTTATGTGTTTTGAGGACGTTACAAGTTATGGACAAGTAAGAAATCGTTCTTAAAGCATTTATGTGTTTTGAGGACGTCTAGCTAAAGCAAGGTTATCTAAGCCAAATGAAAAGAAATTGGATGCAAAAATTGTTAGTGATTATTTTTTAGGATACTATGAAAAATTATAGGAATTTAAATTCTATGACCCTAATATAAGAACATCCTTTAAGACTGGAAATGCCTGGGTTTTTTAGGATGTTGAGTTTGGGGGAGAAGATAACGTTAATGACTTTGTCTCTGAAGAGGAGTCAATCAACATTCCTCTTCCTGTAGTTGTTGTTGATCATAATCAAGTTTTTATTCTTAAGTGATTCAGTAACATCCATACAAACACATTATATCATTGAGCTTACTACCCATTAAAATCATCTAATCATTCCTCATACCATTGTTCATGAGAAGCATAAGAATCAATCTCAACAAACTCAAATTTAAATAGAACTAATGCCTTTAAGAAGATACATAAGGGAATGGAGAAGTGAAATTCTAAATAATTATGTTGTATTTCTTCAAGAATATAAGGTAAATGTTGACTTAGTAGGAGATGGTCCACTCACCTTCCATAAAGATAATATAATTTATAACTCTCATAAGTGGATTAATGCCATGGGCGATGAAATTCAAACCATGAGAGACAACTACATTTGGGATATTTTCTCATTACTTGAAGGTGTGAAACCTATTGGTTATAAATAAATTTTTAAGACCAAAAAAGGCTTATAATGCAATGTAAAAAGATATAAGATCAGTCTTATCACCGACATATTTACTTAAAAGGAAGACATTGACTATGAAGAGACATTCTCTCCAATTTCATCAAAAGACTCTTCTAAGACTATTATAGCACTGGTGGTGTATTTTGATCTCGAGCTATATTAGATGGATGTAAAAATAACTTTTTTTAATGGTGACATTAAGGAAACAATCTATAAGAAACAATTAGAGGGGGCAAATATGAAGGAAACTAACTAATTGTTTTGTAAACTTAGGAAATCTATCCATGGGCTCAAGCAAACTTCACATCAATGGTACCAAAATTTTCATCAGGTTGTTCTCTCATTTGGCTTTAAAGTGAATGTTGATGAAGATTAATTGTATGTACCACAAGTTTTAAGGGAGTAAAATCAATTTCTAGGCCCTATATATGGATAATATTTTGCTTGTTAATAGTGATATAAAACTGCTTTTAGAAATCAAGACATTTCTTTAAGAGCAATTCAAAATGATAGATTTTGGTGAAGCATCCTTCATATTAGAGACCTAGATTCACCATGATCCTCTGTAAGGAGATTTAAGATTATCATAAAAGGGTTACATCAAGAAGGTTTTGCAACGATTTGACATGCAAAATTTTAAACCTTATGACACACTTGTATCTAAAGGATGATACTTCAATATGAAATAATGTCTGAAAACTAAAACTAAATCCAAGTTTAAGTAAACATCCCTTACACTCAGGTTTGCACCCATGACCTTTTTTATATTATAGGAATGCTTGGTAGATACCAAAGCAATCTAGAAAGAAAACATTGAAACTAAGAATTATGTGCTCATATATAAAAGGTCAAACAAACTTGAGATTATTGGATTTTCTAATTCCGACTTTTTTGGATCAGGACAGTCGTAAATCGATATCTGGTTATATATTTTTATTAATAAAAGGTGTGACTCGTTGCGTCTTTCACTATGAAAAATGGCTACGAAATTTCATTGTAGGACTCCAAGTAGTCAAATGTCATCCAAATTATTCTATGACAATTGATCACCAGTTTTGTATTCAAATAGCAATCGGAGCTCTTATAGATAAACATATAGATATTAAGTTCCTTGTTAAGAAAGAAGAGTTCATAGTATTGAGCTTATAGGAACAAAGTCTATGATTGCGTATTTGCTCACTAAGGCATTACAGCCCAAGAGCATGTTACTGATATAAGCATTGTTATATTTAATATCATTTGATTTAATAGGAATTCATGTCAAGTTCTTTGTGCTTTATATTGTACTTGGATGTCATGACATTAATAAAACTTTCAATTCTTTTTCAGTTTTCTGTGGTTTACTTTGAAATATGATCTCATTTGGTTAAAGTTGGATCAGTTGAAAATAGTCATGTATAGATCACATTATGCATAATTTCCATGTTATACGTTCATAATTTATCTGTCATTTAGTTAAGTTGATGTATGAGATCAAAGTGGGTTTAGTTGCAAAAATGGCAGCAGACTCTCCCTTTGGTCCTTGTATTAATGAAGCTAATGGATGGGATCAGTTTAGATGACATATCTTCATTCTTGTACATCTAAAGATTGTGTTAGAGATTAGATATAACTTTTGATTTTGTTGTGTGGGCATAGGGATGGCAATTGTACCCGAATCCGATGAGTATCCGATAAAATTACTCGAACGAGGGCGAGTATGGGGAACAAATTTTTACCCGTGAGACGGATATGGAAGGTTAGCAAAAATATCCGTCGGGTATCGAGGCGAGTATGGGGATACCACCCCCCATACCCGTTATATAGTAATTACAATTTTGTCATTATATATATATACGTACAAACCCAGCAATTACTCAAATTCCTAATTCAATTCTTCCTCAATCCATTTCCCATCAACGCAGTGTCGCCGTCAGCCATCATTCAAAAGAAAAATAAATAGTAAATAAGCTTATCTTTTAAAAAAAAGAGACGGATAAACGAGCACCCGTCGTTGGGGACGGATATGGGAGTGCCAAAAAATCTCCAACGAGGATGGGAGCAGATATGAGGGTGGGGGTGGATTCATGAGACGAGTTTGGGGGATGGCATACTCGCCCCGTTGCCATTCCTATGTGGGCACATTGTTGTTTGCGCACATGGTTGTACATTCCAAGTTGAGATTGTTAGAATTTTGGACTATACACCATATGAAATATGTAATTACAAATACATATGAACATGTAAACGTATATGTACTACACTAGTCTGAAACATTATACATGTAGCTTTGGTAAACTCTTTCTTAATTAGCATCTGAAGGAGTCACATAAGGCATTCTGAGTTGAGAGTTGAGACTTACTGCGAAAGAGCTGAGACAGCAATCGACTTCACTTAACAAAACTTTGAACTAGAGATTTCCAAACATCACTTTCACCAAATGTAACAAAAACCTCAATTATCAAATATAATTTGTCTGACATAGTAAGATACTTAGAAAGAAAACAATATCCAATAAACAAAAAATGCCTGGAAGTCTTCTACAAAACAAAATTCATAGGCAAACACGCTTTAGATTCTAAACCATGACTATCATCAGAAAAATCACAGTTACATAAATATGTTAGGCCTTGAAGCTTTGTATGTGGTCTTCAGCTTCCTGGTTGGTGGTCTAACCTTCCTGAACACCAATGGGAACTTGATCTTGGAGTTGTGGAACTGTTTCGTGCTTTCCCTCTTGCATAGCTTAGCAGGGACGGTAGCAGTCTTTATGATCTGAATGCAAGGAAATCTAACCCTGTGGCGAGAGGCCATCTCATTGTACATCTGCTCAACAGCACCATTGAGAGTGGTATCACGAAACTCCTTGTACATGTTGTGGTAACCTGTTCTGCTTTGGTAACGCAGCCAAATACCATAATTCTTGATCTTGGTTGGGTTCTTCTCAAAGATCTTCAAATGTTCACAAGTGTAAGCCATTTCATAAAATTAAATTAGAATTCCAACAAAAAACCTATAAAGAACATTAAGTCAAGAGATAACAGATGGAAAAATTACCAACTATCGTAAAACATATGCAGTAACTTATTTTATCTTCCATTGATAAACAGAAGATACAAATCAGTATGAGATACATGAAGCAAGTGCATTAAAATGATTAGCAACCTGTTAAAAGTAGAAGCAAAGTATAACACTACATAAAACATTGTACCAACCATCAGATGTCGTTGATCAAAGTAGTTTATTCTATCAATGAGCTTGTACTACCCAACCATCAGATGTCATTGGTCAAAGTAGTTTACTCTATCAATGAGCTTGTACAGTAAACAATGTATAAGAGATAATATAACCAACACAATTAGTTCTACTCCATCAATGTTGGTTGTTAGCAAGAAAAATGAAAAAATCCATTCTTTTCCCAATTCAGTTTTTGAAAAATGCAGAAATAATATAGTCGCACAGCTTATCACCAGAAAATTAAAATTATGTAGTTGCTCCAGTGTTCCCCCAGAGCAATAAATTCAGAGTAGCCAAGGGGAGATAGAAAAACAGCAACACAACTAATGTTGCTTCAAGGGAACGAGTCATGTGGGCATCGAAAAGGCCACCGACCAGATAATGAAGCATTCCAAACTACTCCCAAGATTCCATTTTACAAGTTTCTAAGCACATAATATGCCAACAGACAATCCAAGAAAAAGCCAATAACTAAGAGAAATGAAAACAGAAAAAAAAAGATGTCTTAATTTGATCGCTGTCTCTCAATGTTTTTACAAGATAGATGAAATGTAACATGCAGCAAACATAAACATGAAAACATTTACGGAGAAGAACACAGTAATCCATGCAATTCACAGAATTTCTCATATGTAACTAGACTAGATCATATTTCAGAAGCAAGCAACTGACTAGAACATTCACTCTCAAGGGAGAAGGCATTTATACCTCATTGATGGCGAGGACTTGGCCTTTGCTCTTCTTAACCTTCTTCAGTTTCCTTAAAAAGTACCTAAAACAAAGCAACAAACAAATGTCACAAATACCAAACACCAAATCCTCCTTTGACTAAAAAAAAATCATTTGATCCGACCTACCAAAACTTAGACTTAGCCCTAACTTCGTTGGTGGCCCAAAGCTTCATGCGATAAATCTTAGGATGCTCATCACTCTCCGTCGGCAGCGCCCTTCCGACAACCTGGTACTGGTGAAACTACAGCACCCGAAAACAAAAAAAAAAATCAGAACTCCAAACAAGCAACATCTTTCAAAACGAAAATTCAATATGAAAAAAGACGTAAAAATGAGACTTCCTATCTCATTCTTCACAGAGAAACAAAGGCAATTTCACTCTTAATTAAGAAGAATAATCAGAAGAACTTGGAAATTAACATAGGTGTGTACCCTGAAAGAACCCATTGTTTCGAGTGGGAAGAGACGGTACACAGCTAAGCAGTCCCAACCTAGACGACATGATAGAGTTTTGCTTCTAATCCTTATATATGTCGATATCGCACGTAAAACCCTAGATCCCAACAAATGGGGCTTAGATTTTAGGGTTGAATATATTTCTGATTCGTCGGGCCCGACCCAAACCTCCCATTAACCCAAATATTTTCTCTTTCCAGAACTACGAAAGGGTGAGATTGCAGAGCAGCGGGCCGAAGAGCATTCGCAGTAGGCCTGCAAACATAGAAAAACAGATCCTGCCAATGCGCATCAGCTTGTTGCTTCATCCGAGTTTCAGCTTTCAAGATTTCCTGAAGGATCTTGAGCATAGCACTGCGTGTTAGAAGTTGTTCCTCAATCTCAGCAACGCATGTTTCACCAATCACAAAAAGAAAAATTGTATAAGGGTCCCTTCTATAAACCAATTTAAAATGAGAAGCTGATGTTGTTCGTTAGCGGTAATATGCTGGCTGAAGAGATATCTAAGGCTACAATGAATAATCAGCTTGCAATATTACAGGGTCAACTCATTTTGAAGAAGCGTCACACTCCGCCATGAATGGCTAAGTGAGATATGGTAGTCGAGGATTGCTACTGCGGTCAAAGCTGGCTTGAGTTGTTGGAAAGCCTTATCTACCGTAGGAGAGCAGCGAAAAGCATTCTTTTTTGTGAGATCAGTAAGCAGTCAGGCTATCATTCTATAACTCCACACAAACTTACATCAATAGGCTACTGATCCCAAAAACTCCTGTAACTCCTTCACATTACTGTATCAGCTAGCACACAACTGGCTTAATCTTTTTTTTTTTTTATAACACTTGGCCCAATTATTTGGAACCTACGAGTCACCCACTCAGATTCATAGATAGATAAATTTAGGTTTAATCCTAGATAATATCAGAGGTATCTGCGCTAACGGATGGACCTTCATTATCAAAAAGATTACATTACCTTAAATAAAAGTTATTCCTCCGAAAGTTTGAACTCACAACCGCACACAATCCTCTCTCTCTTTCTACCAATAGGCTACCCCGTGAGCTGCACAATTGACTGAATCTTATCTTGATCAATAGCAACTCCTTTGTCTAAACTGCATGCCCCAAAATGGAAACTTTGGTATGACCACAAAAAAATTTAAATGCCTTGACGTAGTAGGGGTTATCTTAGAGAAGCTGAAGGGTAAGATGTAGCTTGAAAGATGGACAAAGTTGGAGCATTGATGAAGATTATTCACTGCTAATTGAAAAGTTGATGGAGATAAGTCAAAGAGCATTACAACGAATTCATAATGGTCTGTTTTTAAACCCGAATCGAATCGGCCGGTTCGATTGATGACCGATCGATGGTCCGATCTGATTTATCCTTCAAAATCGACTATAAATTGACCCAGTTTGAACCGATCAATTGACTAGTCAGATCGAATTTTTTATTTTTTTATTTTTAAAATTTTTAAAAAATTTTAAATATTATATATAATTAAATATAATTATTGCATAATTATTACGTCACACTGGTTCAACCAATAAGGCTACCAATTCAATGACCGATTCGAGTTTTAGAACATAAGGCCTAAGTGAGTGCAAAAGGCAGGGATGATGCGTATTTGACAATAACCTAAATGTAAATCAATTTTGGAGAAGATAAAAGACACCATGTAATTCGTCAAGAAGTTGGGTAGGTGAATTTTTTGTTTACTAGACTCACTTAAAGATACAATTTCTTTAAATTTCAGTTTTAGATCACGAAGACGTTAGAAGATTTAAAACAAGATGTCAAGACCAGTTTCACTATTAAAACGATAAGTATAACACAGCAACATTAGGCGTAACCCATCATTGTATTAGTAATGAACAAAAATTCTTCCATGATAAAACTCCTACAGAAGTTCAACATAATACTTGATGAATGGTCTTGGCAAAACCATAGAACACCTGAGATTCACTTTGACATCTCCAAATCCAAGGAACAAATGCGACAAGCTGGTAAATACGTTTAAAGCCTTCTTCCTCTTCTACCGCCCTTTCTGCGAGTGCTATCAGTTGGGATAGGAGTCACATCCTCTGTAAAATTACATACAAGCAAACATCATTATCTCCCTATTTTTGGAATTAAATTACACAGGACTTGCAGCAAAGCAGGACAATCAAAACAGTGTGAAGGCTAACAAGACATCAAAAATGATGGCAAAACATGAAGACATGTCAAACACTAGATTCGGAAACCATCACTAAAGGTCAACAACAAAACAACTCAGATTTTTCCCCGTGTTGATCTTTGTGAATAGAGGACATGATAAGACTTTATATTCTTTTGTATCAATCTATAGTGAACATGTATGTCAAGCTACACATGCGGAGGGAGTGCATCCTGCTTGATTTTCTTAACAAGGAATACTTAACAATTAAGAAATAAACAGAATATAAAATCATGTTAAACTGAACATGTACCTTTTTGACGCTAAGAACACCAAGAAAGTTCCAGTAAATACACACTAAACAACAAAAGGTTTTGCAGCAGAAATAACCCGCAGAAGACCTTTAAGCACATCAATTGCAAGTATGCAGCAAAAAAGAAAAAAAAAGGAACAAAAGGTAATACCTATTCGACCAATCTTCATCCCCGAACGTGCAAGGGCACGAAGAGCAGACTGAGCACCTGGACCAGGTGTTTTTGTCTTGTTCCCACCTGTAGCACGGAGCTTGATATGAAGGGCAGTAATACCGAGTTCCTGAATCATTCAAACCAGAAAATATTCAGTACAGGCAACAATACGATTCATACAAGCTGCAAACTGAGAAACAATGGAGAAGACTGAAATTGCAACTCATCATTGCAGTTAAGAGAACTAGGCATCAAAGGATGCCTGATAACATGTTATTTTTCACGTAAGACAATATGCCTCAACTATAAGACAATATGCCTCAACTGCCTTAAAGGAAAGCAAGTAGCTTTTCCCTTGGTAGCAAAACCTAATGGTAAGGATAACTACTTTAAATTCTAAATAAAAGTTATGGATAAGTTTATCAATTGATATGTTAAATAACCTTGCATCGTTGGGCAACATCCTGAGCTGCAAGCATGGCAGCATATGGTGAAGACTCATCTCTGTCAGCTTTAACCTTCATTCCACCTGTTTCAGAAACCAGACTTAGAAATAAAAGTAACTCCACAAAATATAAGTAATGAATAAATGAATAAAAGTGAAAACATGCGAATAAAATTCCGAAGAACATCACAATATTCGAAGGGAATTATGAACTAGATAAGTCACAAAAAATAGATTCACATACGCCCAAACAGGTTTTCATTCTTTCTAGTTGCACAACAATTTGATTCACAAGCATGTAAATTTATAATCAAACAATCCTGAATGAAAAAAATCATTCAATAGTTTCACTAGTTAGCTGTGAGATTTCAATCTATAACAATAAGTATTATTTGTAATAAATAGAATAATATTATAAATAAGATATGACAAAATTATTTACCAGTAATGCGAACAAGGGTTTCCCTTCCAGAAAGATCAGTTACATGCTGCAGTTTAAGGGGAACCAGATCAGTTTAAAATTGAAGATCAACTTGGATACTACTACAAATTGCAAAAACACCTCCATCACTTACGATGAATGTGTCGTTAAATGAAGCATAGATATGAGCCACACCAAAAACATTCTCGCCATCCCTCACTGCGGGTCCAAGAGTCACATTTTCTTCCTTTGGTTCTCTAACCTTTCTTCTCGACTAGAGATCACGAGCAACAAATCCAAGAATGAGCAAGTCAACAACCAATACTACTTTTGGATAACAAACCTCAAAAAGGCACAAGATATATCTTCAAAAAGAATGAAGCAATCCAATATGACCACGTAAACTCAAAACCATCACCATTAACCACAAGGCAAAGATGCAGAAAGCTAGCTTTCCCATACCTAATAAGTAGCAAGTTACAGCGAATTTCGAGAAAGCGGAACCTCCCACACATAATCTAACGTCAATGAGAGGAAAATTCTAGCATGAAAAAAAGGATTAATAGTAATCAGAGATGTAGATAGAGTTACCATGGCTGCGGAAGCGAGAGAGCGAGAAAGCGAGAGAGCGAGAAAGAAGGATGGTATCAGCTGGGTGTTTGCGATTAGAATATGAAAACCCTACTAAACGAAGTGCTGGATGTGTTTGTCACCTATTGTTATATGTAGAGGACGAATAGGGTTTTACATTGGGCTGACACATTTAAATAGAAAAAATAAATATTTCAGGTAAGTACAAGAAGAGGCCCAAAATGAATTGAAGATGAGGCTCTCATTCTAAACCCTTATATCATGAAGGAATGACAAAAGGGCCGAGACTCAGCTAGTTTGACCCGAGGCTCGAATTGAGACAACAAAACTACGTCGTTTTGATATTTTAAATAATAATAATTCGAGCCTCCCAACCCCGAGCTTGGGCTAGAGAGATGGGGGTCGGCCCAAGTCTAGCTTGGACGTCCCTAAGTAGGGCCGGCCCCTACCCTAGCAACCGACATCTTTACCCGAGAAAATTTTGCATTTTTTAAGGTAAATCGTATCAAATATTCTATATTTATTCTAGTGTAACAAACTCCGTTTTACTAAAGTCTAAAGTCTAAAGAGGATCATAATATATACACCATTCTTTTTTTGTAGTTATTGATCTTCTCTTTTCCATAGCCACTTACTTTGCAAACAATAATTGCATCTTCCTTTTCCTTTTGCAAATTGCTTTACCCTTTGAAGTAAAGGCTCGCCATTACAAGTTACCTTTCATTATTTGTTACTTTTTTCTCTCATTGGTTGTGACCAAGTTGATGTACTGTGAAGTATGCACTGTAGTTACAATAATAATCATTGAGCTAATTCATGACTCGAAGTGATACTCCTTTCGAAATCTTCGTTTTTAAAGCAACACAGTAACACCATAGCAAAAGGAAGTCAAAAGAAGCTATCCTGTTTCATCATACAATACCCCTTTAAATCAGGCCCCTCACTTGGATATCCTGGATCGCAAGCAGAATTCAATCAAACATATATAATTTTTACACGTGTAGTCAGATCGCTGGCTGACTTTAGTTTGGTAATGGAGGCCGACCTCGTCCCATGGTGAATCCTCTGGTTCCATCGGGCATTTTAGGGCCCGGGGGCGGCTTTGATGGCTCAACGGCATGAGTAGTTCCATGTCCTGGGAAAATTAATATTAACAAACGCTGAACAACAATAGAAATGAAATCCAGAAGAAACGGCAAGGAAATTACCCATCCCATTAGTGGGATGATGCTTGTTCTTTCTTGTTCTCCGATTTCGAGCTTGTTGAACTTTTTTCTCCTTTGATAAGTGATCCACTACCTGATGTATAGTCGACACAGACAACATAAATGAACTCAGACAAAGATGGTAATGATTTCACACGGTCTGCATCACAAACAAAAAACAAACTACCATCCTCAATTCTAAATAGTTTTCCACGTGCTCCCGCCCCTAGTAACCGACGATTGACAATAGCTTTCCCTCGTTTGAATCCTAGGGAACTTGATGAGTTGATCCGCCAACACGTCCTACTTTTACTGCTATATCGGGAGTTACTCCATGTATATATACTATAATACCACTCAAAA
Source organism: Erythroxylum novogranatense (assembly GCA_029891385.1). Lineage (NCBI taxonomy): Eukaryota > Viridiplantae > Streptophyta > Magnoliopsida > Malpighiales > Erythroxylaceae > Erythroxylum > Erythroxylum novogranatense. Next base: position 101,686,225 of record CM057229.1, read on the forward strand.
CCTAGACCAAATCCGAGTTGTTTGATAATTTGGCTAGCATTATCAACTTGTCTTTAGATAACTGAACCAACGCAAAAACAGTCATGACTCATGAACAACCTCAAACATCAGCCCACATACGGTCACTCACATGATCCTAGTTTAAACCCCCAGGAAACAGAACCTAAACTGTTTTAACACGTGAACGGATAAAGGCTCCGATCGAATGCTTACCTCTTCCTCAGGAGTGTCACTGGGATGCTCACTGAAGTTATGATTGACCTCATCTCCAGTCTGACTTGATGCATGGCCAGCGCCATTCTTTTCAGAGTCATGTTCTCTCCAAGATTGTTTTCTCGTTCCATATTTCCCCTAAATCCAGAAGAGCAACATCAAACCTTAATATAATCGACTATAGACTACAAAAAGCGACCACTCACCACTCGCGTAATTAACTTGACCCTCATGCCATTTCTCCAATCCTGTTCATTGTTCAAAGTAGCAACCTGCTCCAAATTCCAGAAGAAGTGATGAATAGAATTCATTAAACAGTCATTACAAATCCATAAAAAGAACTTTTATTCTAATCTGAGACTCACAGATCTTTCAGCAGCCTCCACAGAATCATACTCCACTATTGCATGCACCTACATTCCAGAAACCAAAGGATTGAATAGGGATAGTTTTTTTATAAAAAAAATCCGTCCTCCAGAGACAAGCTTACAGAAGTAGAATTAAATTTTTTTTCATTCACAACATAATGTTCATAAAACAAAATGCTTGTTTACAGAAAATGAATACAAAAACAGAAAAGAAAACACCTTGGCTCAAATTGAAAGCAATTTCATGTAACATTCTAGTTAAAGGTGTTTAAATACGAATATGTGATAATAAAGCAGGCTGAAATCAGGCACAAGTAATTTTATAACATTACTAGCATATTTCTAGTACTCTTTCATATAGAAAAGGCATATTTTTCAACTAAAATACTAAAGTGACAGTTGAAAAGCACAAAATTAATGTTTTCCTACATTTAGAATATCATGAATGCACCATTACATATTCCATCTATAATACAATAAAAGCAAAAACAATGCAGACACCATCATAACAGAATTCCATTTTATCATTTTTGAGGAGATTTGTCACAATAGCATTCGACAATGAATAGTAAAACTGATTCATTTAGAAGATGCAGTTATCCAAGCATAGGCCAACAAGAAATTAACAGAATGGAAATTGGGAAAATAGTAAAGTAGTTACCCCATAGTGAAAAAAACATGATTATAGATAACACGAAAAAGCTAGAAAATGCAAATTCTCAACCGATAGGAATTTAACATGCATGCCTTGTTACTGATCAGAATATCCGATTTGCCTCCTTTTTTTGACTCTTCCACAGCATGTGGGTCATGGATGGAGATTTTCTGTATCCTGCAATGTTTAGAAAACAAAAAGAGATGATCAAACCAGCAATGCATTAGGAAAACATAGAATATGTTAAAAAGCGTACTTTCCAGCTCCACCAAATATTTTCTGGATATCATCTTCTGAGTGATTGTTTGGAAGATTCTCTACCAGAACAGTGCAAAGCTGGCCCACATGTTGCAGGTTAAAAGATTTCCAGCATTAGTTACCAAAGAGAGACAAAACATATATGAAGACACCTGAATTGAAATACCTTTGGATCTTTAACCTCATTCAAAGGAAAAGGATGAAGCCGTTTCACCTTCTTTCCATCTGAACTTACAACCTATAAATCAAGGGGAGATGACTATGACTCTATTTTTCCCCCGATGAACAGAACACCAGAATTGATGTTGGATAGTTCAACTAATGTGGCATGTCAGAATGGAAAGATGGTGAGTGGGCTTTTTACCAGAAAAGAAGATTCCCTAAGTGCATCCACAGTAGTTGTAATGTCTCTGGTGAGCTTTTTCATTTTCCTGAAGGAAGCAATAATTGAAATAGGAACTGCAAGAAATACATAAAGTGAATTCAAAACATAAGCAATTCACATAATACAAGTTGGGTAGGAGATTTGAAATTAGAAGTAATCACTCGAAAACAGTTTACAACGGTGCAGAGAAACTTTCCATGGTTTGCATTCTTCAAGCAACCTCAGAAAAAGAGCATGCTGAGCGTGTGAACATAATGATGTTATATTATTGATTATTATAAATGTTAGGAAGAAACCATTTATTAGAAGCTCTGACTATAGACCATGAGAAAAGAACCGAGAGTACCAATTCTGCATCCTCTAAAATCATCACAAAACTAAATATCTCTGTTTAAGACCATTTATAAATGTCAAAAGCATGTCTGGGTTTCAAAGAAGTGTGCATAGTTGCATGGAAAATAACCATCTGGTCTATGAAGAAGCTGTTCCACATGGTTACGAAGCCTCTTAGGAACCGTAAACAAGGGCAAGGAGCATAGTTTGTTTAGATAGGCAAGAGGAAAGACAGTTCAAACTTCAAAATATTGATCTTTCAGAAGAAGCTAGGGAAGCGCATCAATGGGAGACAAAACAGAAGCTTGTTATCAGTTTTAAATTCATCTTTGTGACTATAAAAATAAATAAACATAGGGAAACACAGATCAGAAGTAAACAATTAGCAACATCCATGAAAAGCTCATAATTGTTAAGTTGTTTGGGAAGAACTTCGACATTTTCAACATTTTTGGATATTAAGACTGTTTTAGAACTCACTTAGAAGCCTCAAAATACAGTAATAAGTGACAACTGTTAATAGAGATGGAATCAGACGAAATATAGCTGCTAATCATGAAGATCAAGCCCCGATGTTCGGCACAACAAAAACAAGCTGCACCAGGAATACATCTGGGCCAAGCCATCTCTCAGAAGTACCTGTTTCAATTCTTCATCTTCCACATCTCTATTCTTAAACTTCCAATGGTCTTTAAAGGAAACAAATTCTTTTAATAAACAAATTGATCACGGAAAATGGGGGAAAAAGAAGGGTTTTATCAGGCAGTAGTAACTTATTTCAGGATTATCCAGGCTATATTTGACAGAGGACAAAACAAAATGTACGAATCATATTATAGGACCGTTGTATGATCACACCTATTCCACTTTAAGGTGGTCAGTTCATAATGTAAGCATAAGTGATTATAGTCACTTCCAGTTTTCAAATCACTGAATTAGCCCCTTTCTTGGGTGAAGATTCTATTTTGAAAACCGCAATTGCTAGGCACTAAAATGCAGCACGCGCATCATAAGAAAAATAGCCAGTCAAAACCTTATACACAGGACGGTATCCTGTGCTCAGTTACAAATAATCAAGAAATAGAAAAGAAAGAAAGAAAAAAGTACTTACCAAAGCCATCCTTGTGCTTCTTAATCAAGCTTATCATGTGTTTGTCAGTGGCCAAATTTTCATCGCTGAAGTAATACTCAACCTGCGACAGCAGCAAACAGCTTCCATGTAGCATTCACCAAAATCAAATACAAGGACCTTCAACAGTTTCAAATAAATAAATGAAAGGGCCTGCAAAACACATAACAGAATCTTGAAAAATCACCTGCTTGATGATTCTGCGCTTGAGATCCTGAGTTTGAACATGACCGTGATCGGGATCCTCATCGTGGTCGTAGTCTTCATCAGACCGGGAAGCGTGAATCTCGGCGAAGGAGACTTCAGGTGTTCCGACCAGTGTGACCTGAGGCGGCGGCGACGATGTCCCTTGGGGAACGTCGGTGGGCCCTGTTTCTCCGTCCATGTCGAGGCGGAGGAGGAGGAGGAGAAAAGAGGAGAATGGAACGACCTCCTGTCCCGTCCTCTGGCCCTCTCCCGTTCCTTTTTATACGGCACTACAGTAAACGGTTCCAAGTTTCATTACGCCTTTCGGCTTCGACGACAGCTGATCTCCCTAAACGACAACGTCGTACTATGTTTCATTTTAAATACAGTTCGCATACGTATATACGGTGACGTTTTGCCAGTTAGATATACTTATTATAGACATCAAAGGACAATTCTGTCTCTTTCAACATGTTTAGTGCATGGAGTAAGAAAAAAAAAAGAATAATTTCGGTTTATCTCGTGCAGACAAACCACAGAGGTTGTCACTTAATCTTATCGGTATATTTATTTAAATATGAGATTTAATAAAAAAGAGTAAAACTTGACTAATCAAAACAGAACATCTAATCTTGCCACTTAAAATAGAACTCAAGCTTGGACCATTCTATATCGGTCAGTATTGGATTAAAACTAGTATAAAATAAAAGGTTGATTATATCATATTTAAATACTGGCCAATAACAACTCGTGTTAGATAATATCGGTCGATATTAGAAATTAAAAAAAAATGAAGACTTTTTTTGTAAAAATTTCAAAAAAAAATTAAAATCTCTCTCTCTCCTTCCATCTTACTTTCCTTTTCCTTTTTTTCAAAGTTTTTAATTAACCATTTTATTGATTTCAAGTTTTATAACTATCATTAATTTATAATTTTGTTTTAAAAAGAATAAATATTTTATTATTAATAATAATTATAAATTAAATAAAACTTAAAATAAATTACTTTAATATTTTATATAATATTTATTAATAAAATATTCAAATATTTTATTTTTAAAATAAATAATTTAAAATTTATTATTTATTTTATACATTTTAATTATTAAATCAAAATTTATTTTAAATTTATATATTTTAAAATATATTTTAAATTTAACTACATTTATTAATAATTATTAAATTAATTTTATAAATTAAATTAAATTTGTAATTATTATTTATTATTATATTTTAAAATATTTTAATATAACAATAAATTATTTTGTCATTTTAAAATTTTAACAATTATTTTATAAATTTTAAAATAACTATAATAATAACTAATAAATTTAAAAATAACCATAATAATAACTAATATTAACCGATACTAATATTATATCATAACAGAGCTTAATTATGTGTTAAATCTGGTACAATATTCATAACAATTTTTTATTTTATTTCTTAAGATTTAATTATCCAAATTAGAGATGACAAAATCTAGTATAATTTAAATTTTAAGTTGACATTAATAGTAATTTAAAGGACTAACTCAGCTTAGTTATAATCTGTTTTTACTTTTGTATTTCCGAAAAGATTATTTATGAGACTCAAATTAAGAAAGAAAAGTAAAATAATCCAAAACTTTTTAACTTAATGTCACGCTCTTACACGACATATATATATATATAGAGAGAGAGAGAGAGAGAGGAGAGAGGGACTGAGGGAGAGTGCGATGTGGTACGTCCCACATCGGACACAAGTAACAGGAACGTGGAAGCAAGAAAAGCCTAAAACAAGATTAAAATAGTAGGCCACAAAAGGAGCCCAAGAGGCAGAGTGAAACCACTTCGGGTAGCCCTCGAGAACCAAACCCGGACATCGTCCAGCACCGGTCCGCAAAGCGAGCTCATATCATCAGTCCTGGTGTTGTAGTAGACGCTGTAAAAAGCAATGCGAGTCCTGTCTGCCTTGGCGGTGAAATTGAGGTCGGCGGTTTGGAAGGTGGAATTAGAGTCAGGTGTGTAATGGAAGTTCTGGGCCTGGTCTCCGGCAAAAGCCATGACCGCCAGGGGTTGCTTGCACTTGTCGTCAGCATGGCCCAACGAGAACTTCATGGTGTACGGCTTATTAGCCGTCGTTTCCACCATTTGTGATATGATGCCTTCTTTGCCCGACACCAACTCAATCGCACGCTTTCCTTCTGGTACCGCGTAATGGTACGAATCTATGTACCGTACTGCCCTGTTGGACTCCACCGTCCATCCTGGTAACGAGGACGTTTCTTCATCAAGGTTGGTCGGTAGCAGCACCCCAAGTGAAACATTCCTGAACATCCATGGTCCTTCCTCAAAGTCACCATTCAACACTGCGTTATCTGCCAGAAGTAACAGTGTTAATCTCATTGGACGCTCATCATGACATAAGCCTTTCTTCTTTTTTTAATTAATAAATAATAATAATGATAATACCTTTGGGTTTATCAGGGGAGAAAAGCTTCTTGATCGCAACGTCGTCAATGATGGGTCCACAGGTGGGGTCGTCTTCCATGCCCGGATTTCTAAAAACAAGCCTGGCCTTATCCTCTTCTGCCTCAAAAGCCCACGCGTAAGGGTCCCACCCTTGCACGTTATACAATGTCTGCAAGTCTATCGTCTGTGACGCAGGCGGTACGGAGACGTTTAGTGACTCCAGCTGTGCGCACGTGCGAGCCGCACTGAACGTCACCGAGTAGATGGACCCTTTCTCCACCGTTAGCTCCTGGCTCATCTCCGCGTCATTGCCCAATCTCACCGCGTGTCTGCCCTGCGGTACGATGAGGATCATGCCGCCCTGCTTCTCCCCCGAAGACACCAGCTCTACGTTGCCGTTGGTCTTCCAACTCGGGATTTCGGTCGGCCCGTCCGCTACTGCCCCACTCGGGAAGCCATTTGCCGGCGTCATTTCAAAGTCACCGTTCGCCACCAAGCCTAACAAATCAAGAGTACAAATGATATACATTACGATACCATCTTAAATCATTGGCTTGGTACTTGGGAAAAGCAGGGAAAATCAAGAGATTTTGGATGGATAAGCTTATCTTTTCATGGGGCTCGGAAGAAAACATCAGAAAATGTCGAGCAATAATGCCGACGAAACGCACGTTAATTCATTACGAACAAAACTCATTTCATTCTCTAGCCTAACTGGATTCTTCTGGGATTTTGCTCATGGGAATCCCAATAAGACAAGGTGGTGATGTGACGTGAATTCACGTATCAGTACACGACACCCGATTGGGGCGAATCTCACATTGACTATACGGGTCCTACGCACCTTCCTTCCCGTCTTTCCCAGGCCTTGGCCAGCGTACTTTGACTAAGATCAAATGGTACTGTTTTTACTAGCCACTCTACTTTAACTTTTACCACCAGCTCGCAGCTGGAGATTGGGATGCTCACCAAAAAAGCAGCAAGAAAGAAAAAGAGGGTCAATTGACATCCAGGCACATCGTCCTTGACAGGAATACGATCCACTACCGCCATTTCTCCACCAGTCTAAATGGACAGGAGCCTACTCACAGTGCATCATAACATTCCGAGTAGGAAATTACACTCAGAGGATAAGCTCCTCGTTTGGATTACACGGAGGACATTGGGATGTGAGTTAAAAGTGAAACAAGTAGTCAGGAAACACTAATGGGTGATGGGGCCCAGGGTCTTGTAGGTTTGGAGACCAAACGCACACTATTCATGCCTCTGGCTCTGTGTTAGTAATCCACTACAGGAAGGATCTTCTAAATTAATCCCCCATCAATTGGGAGTGCGTTGTCTAAAGCATCCAATTACAGGCAACGGTTTTAATTAAGCTTTCACAACTGACCAAGCGCGTAAAGCTTCTATCTTTAATACCAAAATGAAACATTCTGTCTCTGTATCTACTGTAACTTAGCTTTCCTTCTAAAAGTAGTTAAAGAGCTCATTAAAACTATTGATACATTGATAATGATGGCAACAAACAGGCCAGCCAAAAAGCTGCACTGGCTGAAACTCCAACCTGTATTCACTTAATCCCAAATGGGCACAAAAGAAAGCTTTAAAATCCTGAGACCTGAGATGAACAGAATGATTTTTTAAGTAGCATCCAGAAGCCCAGAACATGAAAACTAATAAGCCAGTCTCCTGAATCAATAAGGAAACACATTCCACATCCGCAAGCAGTCCTTCGTTGAAGCACAATGACAAGTATGTAGGGAGTAATTTAGATCTCAGAAATAGAAATGACCCAGAAACATAAAGGAGAAAAGAATGGAAAGAATAAAGAGATATCAACTTGTAAGACCCAGAAAAGCACAAGTTGTCGATGTTTTAGAGCTTGGAATGGAAAAATGAGTGAGGAAAGAAGCAGAGAAAGCATACCATCTTCTCCAAGTATCGCGGTGGCGAAGAGTGCCAAGAGAAGCACCCCCAAAACGAACTGCTTGCCTCTTGTCAACCTCAGAGACATCTTTTGCTAAGTGTTTCCTTCTCTCGTTTGTGCTGTGGTTCCTACTAGACAGAATGAACGGAAGAGTAGGGAAAGAGGCAGAGCAAGTTTGTCCTTTTATGCAAGATTCTGGCTCTCTCGTCTTTCCTCTCGCAACTCTTCTTAAGTCGCAGTTACTTTAATCAAAGCTCGTAGTACTATACAAAAAGACCCATTTTTTCAGATTAAAAGAAAGATCCTTAAAGTCGGTAAAGAGAGAGAACAGGAAAAGAAAAACACTCATGGGCCATGGCTACCGTAAAACAAGATTCGTGGTCTCTTTCTCCTCTGTGGGACCGCGCCGAACGACACCACTTTGACACCGCTCAATGCTTCCCGACTTTATTTCAACATAGTCCAATCGCATTCGCATACTTCCCAGGAAGCTGCGTGCATTGGGCTATCGATACATCCTGTGGACTTTTGATTCTTTCCCTCCAAAATGTTCAGATGTCACTCTTAATTCCAGCGCCTCGTGTAAAAACAACTTGAAAACGTTGAAAAAAGTGGCAACATGGACAAGACGTTATGTATAATGTCGTCAAATTCGATACATGGTGTCGGATAAGGGATTTTTTTTTTCTTGCGAGATATTTTAGCGTAGTTTTAATTATGAGATAATACTTTTAAGTCGTTTATGTTTAGATTAATTTTCGCTCGAGTTAGATAGGTCTTTTGTAAAAAGTAAAGTTCTGACTTAAAATTTTAAACGGCTGCATATATAAAGATGGTTCGAACTCGTGACTTCATTTAAGTCAAGAGAGTCATAAGGATCCTGTTTACATCGGATTCAAATTTGAATCAGGTCATTTCCGGATCCATGATCGTGAGTTGTGACCTTCTGCGTTGTTCTTCGACGTAAATATACCGCAAAATAAGGAAGGTTAAATCGGGGTGATGTCCCGATTAGCCCCTCCGACGCTCAAGTAAGTTTTCTGGTGAAGGTGGGAATCGATGCAGAGAAAAACGAATTAGGTTATGATCACGTACCTCAATTATAGGAAAAAATACCTTATATATGGAGCAATAGCTAGGTTTAGGTCTTCACGTCGTGTAATGGAGGTTTCTCACATGGAGACGAATTTGAGGAGAACGTGGATTGGGCTTGGGCTCGACATAGCCATTGGGTAGGAGACTGATCTTTGATGAATGGATCGATCGGCCCACGGGTCGTCTTGATCGGTCCGGCCCAAGACGGCCAACCCGACCATAAGCCCCCTACTCCTCGAGTCGGCGAAGAAGAAGGTCGGAGGAGTATCTGAGGTTGTATAGCTTGGTCATAGGACGACTCGGGGTTGGGACGATCGGTTGAGCCTTGAGACATAGCTCGTCTGTTGGTCAGCTAAATAGAATGATTGGTCGATCGAGCGTCTTTGTTATAGCTTGACCATGAGACGGCCGGTAGTTTCAATTGGTCGGTCTTGATTAGTTGTCTCCATTAATGCGCGTGAAGGCATTTGAGGCATTTATTATTTGATGGCGCCGACGCGTCCGACGATTTCGAGAATCAAACGATCGTCTTTATGGCCGTTACCAATTTGTCCTCACGTCCTTTCAACCGCTTCGCGCCTTTCGCATTTCGATTAACCCTAATCGGTTCCCATTCGGATCGAGACGCTGCGTGTCGAGAGCGGCTGGATTCTCTCCACGCGTCGAGTTTCACTGGATCGCGCTTAAAACGCTTTCCTATAAATTTTCGTAAACGACGGTTTATGCTCTTCACTCTCATTTCATTCTTGTTGTTTTCTTGCTTTCCTCCGCTCTCTCTACTTTCGGTTTCGAAGTTTTCTTTGGCGTTCATGAAACCTCCGATCTTTTTCCACTAAATAGGTACGCCTTTCCTTCATTCTCCTCTTCTAAATTTCCTCCTAGTAAGTCATGCCGTCTCATCGGTTCCGGGTGGGGTTTCTTAATTTATAGTGTTGACGAGAGGTCGCTCGGAGGTTATGGTTAGGCGATCGCGATGTCGAGGTTGGGAGATGTTGAAGAGATTGCGACAAGAGAGCGGAAAGATGGGTCGGTGGTGAGGAGCCGCCCAAAGGTAGATCGAGGATGTCCGGCGGAGTTGAGGCGGTCGATTCTTAGGAATAACATTCCTCGGACTGGAGCCTAGGTTGGCCTCGGGAATGAAGGAATTGGCGATAGTCAGGTGGGTGGTTCGCCGTTTGAGTATTTTTTCTCGATTCGCTGACTGAGGCTACCGTATGCGCCGATCGTAGATGAAGTTTGCGTTGGATACCAGTTAAGGCCGAGTCAGATTCCTCCGAATGGGTGGAGGTTCATAAATGGGCTTGCTTTGTTGTGCCACCAATTTGGCTGTCCGCCTTCAAACGGCATCTTGCGTTACTTCTTGAGAATGAGCCAGAGTCCGAGCTCTGGGGGTGGGATCCCTTCCCTGATGTATAAGGATGCCCGGTATCGCCCAGCAGGGACGTCTGGCAAAATTACTGGCTGGCGAACTAAATACTTCTTCGTGAAGCCACCGGGGGCTGCTTCCGAGTCCCAGCCGTGGATGTATCTCCAAGCCGAGCGATGGAATGACTCATCAAGTCTGTTCCTTTCTAGAGAGGAACGAGAAGTGGTCGGCCGTATAAAGGAGCTCGGCCAGTATAACTTCGCTCGGCTTATTTCGGGATACGGCGGAGGGGTCTCAGCCTACTCGCTTCTGATTGATCCCCCGCCACGAGTTAGCGGGCTAGGAGAGGAAACCGCTCCGCCTAGTTGACCCCTCATGGTTGAATTGTTTTCCTTGCTTGTAGGTTTTTGTTCGATTTCTAACTTGCTTTCTTTGTTTGCGCAGCCATGGTCAAGGTTCATGCTTTCTCCGGCCCTCCCAAGTCTGGCAAGGGTAAGCGTAAGGTCGCCGGACTTTCGGAGCCCCAAGGACAGGCGGATAGGGGACAGGCTAGTTTAGCGGTTGCTCGGCCCATCGCTTCTGGACAACGGAATGCTCCGCCTACCGTCCCCGAGCCATTTGCGGCGCCCGCTGTGATCGTCCCGCCTGGTCCGAGCCTGGTTATAATCGAGGAAAAGGAGGAGGTCGAACGGCCTCTGAAGAGAAGGAGGGCCGTCGGAGCCCCCGTCCAATCTCTTCGTCCTTTGGTGATTGCTTGTCCTGTGGTGGTCGACCAATCTCCCCGTCCTTCGGGCCAACTCAAGGGAAAGGAGAAAACGGGTGACGCAGGGCAGTGGGAGTCTCTGATCAAGCTGCCTAGGGACTCCTTGATTATTGACTTCGACGTGTCTCGGCATATCATGGAAAGGATTACTCCTCCCGCGGAAGGGGAGAAATTGGTCCAGAGGAGCAATGAGGATATGGGGTCTCTACTCCTGCGTAGTTGCCTACGGAGCTCGATGATGTCATTCGAGATGGTGCGGCGTCTGGAGGTTCCGGATCGGGAAGTTCGGGACTGCGAGGAGCAAATCAGACTTTGAAGGACGAGCTTTGGCGTAAGAGAGAGAGAGCTTCAAGGCTCGTAATTCTTCTTTAGAAGAGGAGAAGAAGATTCGGGAGGAGGCAAGAAATGTTTTGAAAGCCGAGTTGATCTGAGGGAGGAGGAGATCGTGCCTTGAGAGCTCGATTCACCAGGAGATGGCGGCGAGGAGCAAGTCGTCCGAGGAGTATCTGATGTTCTTGAGGCGGTGGGAGTCGGTGTAGCGCCCCACCGTAGGGTACACATCGGGCGCCCGTGGGTCGTTCCGACGATAACCCACAAGATGAGAAGTGCTACGATCGCAAACGATCACTAAACACTCGCATGGCATCAATAAAATAAACCACAACATGCAATTCACTAAAATTTAAAACCACAATATTTCTTTCATTTCACAATATCAATCCAAAATATAGACAAGTCTATCGGTTCCTACAACTATATACAACAATCCAAAAGGAAACCGATAAAACGCCTATACTAGGTCATCCTAAAATATAAATGTTGCTCCAGTTGACCGACCATGATCCATCACGCACTTGATCACGAACTCTCACTGCGGAAAACTATCACGGAACTAGAGTCCTACAGACGCTGTCCTGAAAAATGTATTGCAATGTTGGGTGAGTTTGCGAACTCAATGAGAAACCATCATCGATGGTTCACCCAACTCATGCATATACACATAATATATATCTCATAGATATGTTTTAACACAATTTACAATACTATAAACACTTTACATAATTTACACAGTTACACTATCACATATCTCAGACATATCAATTCACACTTTGCACACATCACACGTATTCACAATTTCGCTACACTGACAAATGCATAATGTATGTAATTTCTCATTTTATGATGTCGTTGTGACTGAGCGTGAATGTTCACATTTTGGCAAGTAGGAGAGCCCTCAGGGTATGCACTACAGCCCACTCACTTTAGTAATAGGAGAGCCCTCTGAGTATGCACTATTTCCTTTTTGGCCTCAGGCCCATTCACTGATATCGAGCTTAAAGCTCGATCACTAAGCTCCAATCTGGCTGATTAATTATCACTTATGTTCATGCTTAGCATGTACTAACACTTGCACAGTCTCTAACACATTTATCTCACTTCGCTCACTTGTCACAATCAAACACTTACGCGCAATTATATACACTGATTCTCAATTCACAGCTATTCACATTTATATATCACACTTGATGCAATCACAATCACTTATCACATTTAGCTCATTCACTTCACATTTATATCACTCACTTTTACACTTAATTCACACACATTCACAAAGACATTTAATCACATAAAAGTCGAGGAACCAACTAGGTTACTCACCAGAACTTCCGAGCTATTGCACGGAAGTACCAAAGAATGTCCGTGGTCCGTCGATCCAACGACGCCTCTATAACAATTCAAATGAATTATCATCACTACTTGCTCAATTAATTCAATTCACTGATGCACATGTCTCAAAAGACTCAACTAATTCACTTCAGCATTTCACTCCTCGTCGCGACGTTTGACCACTCGTCATGACGTCACGGAGTTGCTTTCGTCATGGCGCCTTCCTACGGTTCGTCATGACGACAAGACCACGCTTCGTCGCGACGTCAAATTGACATTTAATTTATTCGTCATGACGTCATTTAATCGTTCGCCTTCTCGATTCTCATTTCCGCCATTAATACTCTCACACCTCACATAACTCTCTTAACTACCATATAAACACATCAGAACACCATAAATGCTATAATAAACATAAAGAACACCATTAAGCACATCAAAACTTACCAAATTCAAAGATCAATGGAAACCCTAAAAATTGCAACCTCCGAAACTCTCCAAGCTTCAATCACTCTCGGAATCACTCTCAGATCTCAGCCAAAGCAACACCCACACTCAATCACAAGCAAAACCTCAGCCACAGTGAAGAGGAATCAACGAAATCTCAAAGAGGAACTCACGATCGTCGACGGCAAAGGAGAAGGGAAAAAGGGAAAAGTATCTAACCCTAACTCCTAAGCCATATATATATATATATATACACTAGGCTGATTTCGACTGAGATTCAAAATCTATCAGTTCTCAAATCACTTAATTTCCATCTCTAAAATTCACTGGCTCATCACAATAATTCTTAAACTCATAACTTTAAATTTTCAAGTCACGCTTCACTCACTTTCAGAACCGAATTCACAATTACCAGTCTCTAGGTCAATTTTCCGGTCCGAACTCATATCTCTAAAAATTCCGGAAAGATTCCCAAAATTTCTCAAAAATACAAAACACTCAATTCTATACTCAAATCTCAATTTCAAATTTCACAAAATTCAATTCACACACTAACTCAGCTATACAACTCAATTTCTCTCAAATTCTCAATCAAGTCACAATCCACTGATTTAACTCTTCAATTCTAATTATTCCTCAATTCTCAATAAATCACTCTTCACTCAACTCACAATCTAACTCGAGGACTACTCAATTACACTTATCGCTAATTCTCAATAACTCATATCTCACACAAATTTCACAATTCATTTCTCAAAACCACAATTAAATGCTGGAATAATCATGAATGCATGATACTAAGATGCATGTGCAATTAACTCAATTAATCTCATTTATCACTGATGCAAAACTCACTATGCGAGTAATTCAATCATGAATGCACTCACTGCTCACTCATCCAAATTACCGATATGCCCATCACACCGGTAACGGGATGTTACAGTCGGAGAGGGTGCTGAAGGAGAAAGCTCTCCGAGACCATGCCCAAATCGAGGACATGTTGAGGAGGGCGCAAGCCTCCGTGAAGGAACAAAGGATTGAGGCGATCCTGCGGTGGCAAAGGCGATTCTTGCAGAACGAGTGCTTGGAGTACTCCTGCGACCTGGCCCTCATGATCCTGAAGAATTGTTATAACACCTGCGTTCCTGAGGGGTCGGATGGTCCTTCGTTTGAGAACTTTGCCGAGCCGTTGCTTCCTACCGCTCTTGGCCTTTCTCTAGAGGAAGTGACGGAGAGAGCTCTGGAGGAGCGGGGACCGGTCCCGAATGAAGAGATGGACCTTAGCTCGGCCGAGGAGGACGAGCTTCCTCCTGATGATGCTTTTGTCCCCGCTTTGACTTTCCCTCCTGATTCCGGGGCTTCCCCTGTATACTCCCCCGGGTATTCTCCCTCTACGGAGTTTTGAAGCTCACCTGGTCGGGCTTGTGACCAGGGCCACTTTATCAATATAATCTTTACCTTTGCTTCATTTCTTTATGATGTCTCTTTCCGTATTCATACTCTTTACTTTCAATGTATGTTGAGTTACGATGAAATTGCTCATAGTCGGCCGATTTCAAAGTCGGCGTATAGTAGAGTTCGATTCGGGGTCCCAAGGATCTCGTCTTGACGACCCGACCGACCGTAGTCGATCTATGGAGAATGCCGAACAATGGCGATGGCAAGGGACCCAGGGATCTCGTCCTGGCGACCCGGCCGACCGAAGTCGGCCTATGGAGAATGCCGGGCAATGACGATGGCGAGGGACCTAGGGATCTCGTCCTGTCGACCCGACCGACCGAAGTCGGCCTATGAAGAATGCCGGGCAATGGCGATGGCGAGAGACCCAGGGATCTCGTCTGGCGACCGACCAATCAAGTCGGCCTATGGAGAATGCCGGGCAATGGCGATAGCGAGGGACCCAGGGATCTCGTCCTGGCGACCCGATCGATCGAAGTCGGCCTATGGAGAATGCCGGGCAATGGCCATGGCGAGGGACCCAGGGATCTCGTCCTGGCGACCCGACCGACCGAAGTCAGCCTATGGCGAATGCCGGGTAATGGCGATGGCGAGGGACCGAGGATCTCGTCTGGCGACCCGACGCATCAAGTCGACCTATGGCGAATGCCGGGCGATGGCGATGGTTGATTGAATTTTTATTCTTTGTCACGCATAATGGAGCTTTACATTGCCGAGAAATCTGAAAATCGCTTTATTGATGATAACACAGGCATGGGCCGTTAAAAAACCTGTCTGGCAGGGACAGGAAAAAGGTTCCCACGCGTTGCATACAAAAATGGTAGTAAGGGAGGATTAACTAAAATAAAACTTATCTATTGGTAGAAAGCCTTCAAATTCTGTGAGTTTCAAGGCCTCGGTAGAATCTTCCCTTTCTCATCTCTGAGGATGTAAGAACCATGTCCGACTTGCTTAATCACTCGATAGGGTCCTTCCCACGTCTGCCCGAGCTTTCCTGGATGCTTTCCAGCCTCCTCGGCTTTTCGTAGGACGTACCCACCTACCTTTACATCACTCGACTTGACCCTTCTGTTATAGAACTTGGTCGCCTTTTGCCTGATGGCTTCTGAGCGAGCGGCTGCCCTTTCTCTATCCTCGCTAAGTAACGAGCTCGCTCTCTGCGGGCTTCATCATTCGCTCTTCTTCATAGCCCGACACCCTCGATGTGCAATGTCGCTTCTCTTGGAACCGGGGCTTCGCTTGAAGGTCATCTGAGCGAGGTCTTCCACAGGGCTCCGTTCGGTGTGGTTCTATATGCCCACAATACTTCATCTATTTCTTCCACCTAGGTCTTTTGGCCGTCCAGGCGCTTCTTGAGGGCGCTCATTATCTTTTTGTTGGTGTTCTCCGCGAGACCGTTGCTTTGGGGATGAGCTACCGAAGTCAACCGTAGCTTGATCTTTAGTCGATCGCAGAAATCTCGAACTTGCGGTTGTCGAATCGTCGACCATTATCTATGACCAACACCATAGGCATCCCGGCGGCGTAGTATATTTTCTTAATGAAACTTTCCACCTTCCCTCGGTGATTGTAGCGACGACTCGCTTCTACCCACTTGGTGAAATACTCCACCGCCACTATCAGAATTTCTTTTGCGGGACCAAGAGGGAAAGGCCCCAGTATATCCATTCCCCACTGAGCGAAAGGGATAGGATGGCTCACGATTTGCATTCGCTCGATTACCGTGGTGGGACAGTCTTTTTCTCTGGCGGGCCTCACATCGGTCGACCTTTTCGACAATCTCTTCTCATTTTCGCCAAGAAGACCTGTCGATCAATCGGTGAGCCAACATTCTCGCCCCTATGTGATTTCCGCACATCCCCGTGGACTTGACCATTGCACCTTTCGGCTTCTTCCTCATTCAAGCATCGAAGCGGCTGACGGTCGTAGGACTTCTTATACAGAGTGCCGTTAACTACTGTGTACTCGGCGGCCTTTATTCTTAGTTTCTTGGCTTCCGATGTGTCTTCTGGTTGTTTTCCTCCTAAAAGGTACTGTGTAATTGGTTATGTCTAACTCGACCGACCAGTATTTACGTTGAGAGCTTCTTCGGTTTTCTGAATGCTAGGCCGATCAAGTCGTTCGACTAGAACATTATTTATGGCATCACGGTCGGAAGCCATTTTTGAGAGTGCATCCGCTTTAGCGTTTTGAGCTCGTTCTATTCTGCTAATTGAGTACTGCTCGAAATTGCCCAACTCTGCTTTTACTAGCTCGGATACTTGATCATGTTGTTCCCTTGGCCTCATCTTGCGCCTGACTTGGCCGACTACCACTGGTCATGTCACTATATACCTTCAGCGCTTCACCTCCATCTCCTTGGCGAGTTGGAGGCCGCTATCGAGCCTCATATTCGCCTCACATCGAGGCTTTGAATTCTAATGAAGGCGTACTCCACCTTGTCTTCCAAATGGGTGACCAACACCACTCCGCTCCGCATCCCTCGGCATTGGATGATCCATCAACAAACAAGCTCCAAAGGGAACCGCTGCGTCCTTGAGCTCGGTTGGCTCATCTCACGATGAAGTCCGCCAACACCGCACTTTAATGGTCGTATGGGGCTTGTATTGTATATCGAACTCTCCCACTCTACCACCACTTTATCACCGACCGAAGTTTCGAGCTTTTGAAGACACTTTCGAGCGGTTGGTCGGTCCATACCTCAATAGTATGACTTTGGAAATAAGGCCTCGACTTTCGGTGCCATTATCAAGGAGAGGTGAGCTTCTCTACGGGCGATATCGCCTTTCCGCCCGATCAACACTTTCTTGACATAGTAGGCGGGATCTTTGCTCGCTTCCTTCCGATCGGATAAGTACTGTTGATCGACCCCTCCGTAACCGCCAAGTATAAGATCGATTCTCCCTTCTACCGGGCTTTGCGAGAATAGGCGAGTGGACAAGTATTGCTTTAAGTGTTGGAGAGCTTTTCGCACTCATCGGACCATTGGGCTGGATCACGTTCGCCTTCCTCGGGACTTTGAAAGCGGAGGCACTTGTCTCCCGATCCGAGATGAACACCTTTCAATGAAACTATCCGACCGGTCAATATCTGGACATCTTTCAGGCATTGTGGCGAAGGCATCTCGATGATGGCCTCAATCTTCTCTGGATTAGCCGATTCCCGACCGAAAGTGATCATAAACCCCAGGAATTTTCCGGATGCCACCCCAAACACGCATTTTTCCTGGTTTAGCTTCATCTGGAATTTATTCAAAGTCTGGAAGACTTCTTGGAGATCTTGTACATGCTCCGCGGACGTCTTACTTTTGACCACCATATCGTCTACATAAACTTCCACAGTTCGGCCAATATGTTTTTTGAAGACTTCTGTGACGAGCCGTTGATAGGTCGCCCCGGCGTTTTTCAAACCGAAATGCATTACTTGGTAGCAATATGTGCCTCGGTCGGTTATGAAGGCGGTTTTTTCTTCGTCCTCCAGGCTCATTTGGATCTGATGATAGCCCGAGAAAGCATCTAGGAAGCTGAGTAGCTCATGGCCCGAGGTGGAGTCTACTAGTTAGTCGATTTTAGGCAAGGGGAAGCTGTCTTTTGGACACGCTTTGTTCAAGTCGGTAAAATCTATGCACATTCTCCACTTCACGTTATTCTTTTTCACCAAAACGACATTGACAAGCCATTCTGGATATTTGACCTCTCGGATGAAACCGGCCTCCAGCAACTTCGCTACTTTCTTCTCGATCACTTCCTGTCGCTCCTTACTGTGCCATCGCTTCTTTTGTCTAATCGACATAGGTCATGCCAATACCGAGGAGTGCGATCTGTTGATCGAGAAATTCGGCATGTCGCTCGGTACCCAATGAAACCGACTTGTTTTCCACCAAACGATCTGTGATTCCTTTAACCAGTCCCTCTGCAATCGGAACCTAGGTTTGTGAACTTAGAAAGATCGGCTTCATCGATGCGATCCATTGCGTTTCTTCCAGGGTTCGATCTCTCCGTCTCTTCGTCGGTTCTTACATCAAGAGAACTTCGTCAAGACTACCGCCTGCCTAATGTTTTAGTCTCCGCTAAATAACATTCCCTGGCGATTCTCTGTTGACCCCTGATAGTGCCTACCCCGTGGGGTGTCGGGAACTTCATAACTTGGTAGTAAGTGGAGACGACCGATCTAAGGGCATTTTGAGTAGCTCGCCCGATTATTGCATTATATGCCCCTTGGAACTTGACGACCAGGAACTCAACGTCCCTTTCTATCTGACATGGTTTCTGCCCAAACTTCACCTTCAAATACACCCGGGCGAACGGATAGGCTGACGCCCCGGTTACTCCTTTAATGGGGTTGTCTGTAGGTAATAGTCATTCCTCGGGTATCTTCATTTGCTTGAAGGCCTCATAGTACAGCAAATCGACCGAGCTGCCCGTGTCGATCATTACCCGTTTCACCTCGTATCCGTCCATATTCAGATTTACCACGAGGGCATCGTCATGAGGGCAACTTACTCCATTGAGGTCGGACTCATCAAATTATATCACCCCGTCGCTCTCCTTCGGCTTTTTGGTGTGTGAGTCTTTGTCGACCTGTTTGGCATATCTTTTTCTTCCTTTAGTGGTGGATCCCCCGGCTGCATTTCCGCCGAATATTGTATTGATGACCCCAGGTAGGTCGGTCTTCTTCTTGCCTAGCATTTTAAATCGTTCCTTTCCTTGACCGCCCTCTCTCTTCGTCGGTCATCAGATTCGTGTTACGTCGCCCTTCATTACATCATTTCGATTCCGGGCGGTCGTCTATTGTCTGTCCGACCCGTTCTGCGATCGACATTTTGTTCGCGTTTCACGAACCGGCCTAACCTTCCCTTTTGAATGAGGAGTTCGATCTCTTTTTTCAATCGCCAACAATTTTCCGTGTCGTGGCTGACCTCTCTGTGGAAACGGCAATACAAGTTGGGGTTCCTGTCCTTATAAGGGGTCTTCATTTTTCGGCTCTCGGATAGTTTCCCATCCGCTCTCACGGTGCCGCCAAGATTTCAGATATGTCTTGTTTAGTGGAGTGAACTCCTGCCGATATCCTGTCGATCGGTAGGCCTTCTCGGCCCGACCGGTTTTTTTCTGCTTGTCGAATGCCACCCTATCATTTGGCGGCGATCATCCGTCCGACGCCTCGTATTTTTCAAACTTCTTCGTTGAATTTACTGTCATACTGTTTCTTATTTCTGGACGGATCGAGGCGATCGAGGGCTAATGATTTCTTGAACTCCTCGTCCTCAGATATTATTCATGAGCGGCCCAAGCGTGGACGAGCAAGTGAGTCGAACCTCGACCGCTTCATTGTTAAGCCGGGTGATGAACTCCTGCAAACTCTCATTCCTCCTCGGGTGAGTTGCATCACCTCAAAGTCGTCTTCTGCGATTAAGCTTACTCGTGTGGCGGATTCAGAATAACTCCTTGAAATCTTGAAACAAGTGATCTGACCCGGGTAAGCCGTTGAACCATCGTAGAGCTCCCTCTTGGAAGGTCGTGCGTAAAGCCTTACACCGGATAGCGTCACGGACCTGATGTAGGTTCATCGTGGATTGGAAGTGTTGCGGGTAGTCGAGGGGTCGGTCTTCGGTGTATTTCTCGGGTCGGTATTTTT
Source organism: Erythroxylum novogranatense (assembly GCA_029891385.1). Lineage (NCBI taxonomy): Eukaryota > Viridiplantae > Streptophyta > Magnoliopsida > Malpighiales > Erythroxylaceae > Erythroxylum > Erythroxylum novogranatense. The sequence goes on from CM057229.1 coordinate 101,706,563, forward strand.
GTGCTTGAGAGTCTTTGAGGCTATCCAAGATCTCCGGAGTAAAGGGAGAGTTATCTTCTTGGCCGTCGGGCGATGCAGACGAGCTTCATAGCCTCATTAATCCGATCGTCCACGATTTTTTCTAGGTTTTGTGTTTGGTGGCGATCGGTCATCATGCTGGTTTGTCGCGCAGCCTGTCACGCAGACGTCTGTTATTACCGGCCGGGCTGCGCAGGATCTGGCGAATCAGCAGATCGGTGCTTCCTCGATCGATTTTACGTCGGACGGAGTCACAATGGAATAGGTTATGTACCTGATCGGTGTTGAAGATTCGGGTGTGTACTGGGTGCGACGTTATCCTCCACAGCCACGCTCTGCTCTTCCTGTTCCAAGGTGTGGGGTTGCTGTTGATCGTTAGGATCAGAGGATTCCGTGCGAGAGACATGCGGTGCAGGCGGCATAATTGCAGGCAGCTGCAAACCTAGACGCTGCATCGCCAGGATCGCGACAACGGCTACATCAGAATTCGTCGCCGCCGCCTGGCTGATTTGTGTGGTTCTGGACGTGGTTCCCAGAAGTCGGGCCCCACGGTGGGCGCCAATTGGTTCTGCCGGATTCAGGCTTAACGGTGCGTTGCCGTTTGGATCCATGAGTTGGCAACCTTCTGCGTTGTTCTTCGACGTAAATATACCTGCAAAACTAGGAAGGCTCGTCGGGGGTGATGTCCCGATTAGCCCCTCCGACGCTCAAGTAAGTTTTCTGGTGAAGGTGGGAATCGATGCAGAGAAAAGCGAATTAGGTTATGATCTCGTACCTCAATTATGGAAAAAATTACCTTATATATGGAGCAATAGCTAGGTTTAGGTCTTCACGTCGTGTGCATGGAGGTCTCTCACATGGAGACGGGCTGAGGAGAACGTGGATTGGGCTTTTGCTCGACATAGCCATTGGGTAGGAGACTGATCTTTGATGAATGGATCGATCGGCCCATGGGTCGTCTTGACTGGGTCCGGGCCCAGCACGGTCAACCCGACCAGGATCAATTCTTTATGTGCCTCCATTTTCATCTATCCATCCATTAAATAGTGACACACGAAAATAGAAACAGTTATTTTATATTCTTTAAAAAACGGTGTGTTGGATTGAAAATGATATGAAATTGGTTGCATTCCCTATTTTTAGGGGATAAAATCACTTGTTTTACTTTTACTATCCTAACTCTATTCTAAATCATCTTATCCACACATTTATATAAGATCTATATAAATATACAGATAAGATAAGTTAAAACATCGTTGAAATACTGTAAGGAAAACAACATACACCTTCCCTTTTTAGGCATATTTTGTTGCAAGTAACGCGAAAATTACTTATATATTTCAAATTGAACATAAAAAAGAAAAAATGTAAACAATATTTGGTTTCAATGTTACGATTTCAAATAAACTTTTTGAAATAAAAAAATGCAAATTTATTGCAACTTCCACGAAATTCAATCCTTGAGAGGCCATTAAGGTTTTTCTTTAACTTTCTTAACATGTAAACCTTTAATTGAGTTAAGAGTATTTATATATTCATAATTTACTTAAGCAGGTCTTAGTGTCTGTTTGGTTCAGCTTTTGGAGTCAGCTTTTGGAGACTCCAAAAGTATTTTTTTCTACAACAAAAGCTATTTTTGAAAAAAGATGGGTGTTTGGCTGCAAACTTCAAAAGTATTTTTGAAGTAGAAATAGTTTTTGAAAAAAACTAAAATACAGCTTTTCCGGGAAGCAATTTTTATTTTAAAGTTTCGTCACTTACGTACATAAACTCATCAACGTTCAACTCAGACGTATACCGTCTGCGTTGCTCAATTTGTTAGTATATTTTAAATCGTTAATGAACAATTTGTTAGTATATTTTAAATATTATTTAGCATAAATAATTTTATTATAAAATAAAATATAGTTAAAATTAATAAAAGTGCTTTTTATTTTTATGTTACCAAATAGTCTATTGTATAAAGCTCTTTTTAAAAGTTATTTTTTTAATTGACAGTCAAACAATCAACTGGCTTTTAAAAAAAACTCTTCTCAGAGAAGCTCTACTGACAAAAGCTCTACTTATAAAAGCTCAACCAAATAGGCCCTTAATCTTATATATATAGTTTCTACATCGGGCTTCTTTATTACAGGCTCAACACTAATTCGATCCACGTCAAATAAAGTCTATTTTTTTGCTGACTTTTAACTCACTAACTCAAATTTTTTATTTTGTCACTTTATCATTTTTATTTAAATTAAACTCGATTATATTAAATGGTAATTTATAAAAAAACGTTAAAATGTAATTAATTATTATCTAACCTATAAAAATATCCAATATATGTAATAATAACAACAATAATTTAATAAAATTTTCATTAACCGTAAATTTTGAAAAAAAATCAAAAAATACGTAATTTTACTCCCAACTTTCCTGAGCAAATGAAATAAATATTTCCATTCCAAATCTCTGGTTTCTCCGTAGTCCTTTGGGTTTTGCTTGCAATGAAGCCTAAAAGGACATCAGACGTGACAATCCACTCCATTTTTAGCCTTAAATTCACAACAGTAGACATGAACATGGGAAAACAGAATAGGAAGTCTTGAATCAGAAGTCACAATTGAATGGTAGGCAGCGGACAGGTTGATAGATGGGGCCGATACTTTAATTTGAAAGCTCCGCCGTAACTTCCTTTCTGGCACCCGAGGCCATGCACAGCTACGTTTTTCCTTTCGTTCAACCTCTGCGTCTTCTGTGTTCTTTTTCAACCTCTACATCTTATGTGCTTTGATTTCTGCTACGGTTGTTTTGATTGGCTTTGCTGTAGTTTTCATCTTTCTGTGAATATGTTTAATATCAAAAGGGTATTTTAAATGTTATTTTATGTGCATTAATTTGACAGCAAGAAGGTGGGGATGATCTGCATTGGGACATATGTAATTCGGTAGGTGAGGAGGATGGGATTATTCAACTGATGACCATTGATGAGGCTACTCGACACTATAGTTTCATTGAATCTCGATATCATGAAGAACATGCACATGGTAACTATGAAACGGACCGGTGTGAGACATATGTATAGTTGTTAGAGCTTAGAATAAGCAAGAAGCTATTGGGGTATATGGCGTGACTGCCCTAATATACAAGAGCAACAAGTAAGACTAGGCTTCCTGTTAGATTTCTAAGTTCAGACTGTGGGATTGTGCGAGTGTGAGCGAGCTTTAGCCAATGCTTGACACATTGGTCGGCACGAGAAAGACGTATTGACTAGAGAACAAGGTGAAGTCTTAAGAGCTGGCAAGCAAAACCCGAGAAACTTGCGAAGTAAGTGAAAGATGCGGGAAGTATCGATAAAGATTTTGAGAGTACACAAGACTCGATACACAAGGGCACGCGTCGGTATGCATTGACGAAAATCTTCAACGAGACGTGAGATTTATATGCGAGGCCACACGGAGTTGGTGAACTAAATAAAGTGAGACCTAAGGGTGTGTAAGAATGCGCAAAGGCATTCGAGACCTCCACGAGAATACATAAAGGCATGCGAGCACGACAAGACGCATAAGTACTTGACTTCGGCGAGGCATGTTGAAGATATGTGAGGTTTTACACTAACTCAGATTGTGACTTGTACTTACTAATGGAGCGACGAGACTGTACCATAAGAGAGTTTGATCATGGAATATAGACTTGTTCATGGATGTGCATTGATAGGCCTATGTGCGAATAGGCTTTAATGACTTCTAGACTACATCAACAGTGACATGACAACTGTAGGTGATGTGGTACATGATGACGTGGCGAGATCAAATATAAGAGATAAACACCATATGGAAGAATCATTTAAAGATAACGGAAATCTTCAAGGATATGGATGCAATCTTCCAAGTTGACATGTAATCTTTATTTGATTAGATTATGATATAATGTAGCCAATTAGAAGAGTCTTAAAGGAAAAGGGATATCTTCCCATTGGTCGGCGTGATGTAGTGTAATCTTTAGTTAATAAGATCTACTAGGATTGTGGAGATCCTTAAAGATCTTGAACTTGCTTTCCAAGCAAGAGGAGTCTATAAATAGCTCATTAGAGTTTAGAACTATTCATTCAATCATTGAGTCATTCACTCATCGAGAGAAATCACTCAAAGGAGAGAGCTTTGAGAGTTGAGAGCTTATAAGAAAGTTCTCAATGTAAAGGCTTCGAATAGGGAGCTCCTTACAAGTGATTCGAAAAGGAGGTATTTGTATTTTTATTAACATTTTGTTGAGAGTTAATGAAAGATTAGCTTCAGCTATATATCTCTTGTTGGGCCTGGGTCCCGATTTCCATCCCCAGGTGACCGTTCGGGGTTGGCGAGTAAGGGGCGCGTGGAGGAGGAATTAAAAACATTCAAAAATATCAAGGAAACAGCAGTGGAAAGAGGAGGCATCGCCGCGGCAACAGGATGCTCGCCGCGGCGAGCGCCTCGCTGCAAGGATTCGCTGCGACGAACTCGCGGGTGCACACCACGACGAGCGACCAGCTTCAACTCGCGGAGATCACCCATGGGCTGCGTCGTGGCGAAGGATTGGCTCGCCACGACGAGCTCCCCCAAATTTGAACCCGATCCCAACATCTAAGCAATATCAAATCACACATACATTCTATCACATACATATGCATTCTAACTATGAGTTAATCACCCCCATAAACAACATAACTTCATGCCATTACAATTCGAAGAAATTTAACAAGTATTCTTAACATGGCACAATACATATCAAGGTTTAAATCCAAAATACATAAGGATGCTCCATGATGATATGCTTGGAAGTTAACCAAAAGTACTAACTTAATACAAAAGCTTTTAACTATCTTGGAGTTTCCGATGCCTTGCAAGGATCACGATCTTCTAGTTCTACACCTGAGGAGTGGGAGATAATAGGGTGAGCTGCGAAGCTCAATGACTTATACATTTATAGCCATTGGCAACGAACCACGCATTCAAGCATATGTATATACATACACAAGCATAAAGCAAGTCAACACTTAACAATTTATTCACAAACTTATAGCCATCATAAGAATATGTCATAAAATTTGTGAGTTCACAACATAGCAATTCATTATGCATCATACCTAACACATCAATAATGAAACGCACAACAAATGGCTCGAGAGTTTCGTAGAATAAAACGGATAAACCGAAGTTTATACCGTGAACAAAACGAGTCTGATTTCTCAAGATCTCGTGGCCTCAAGCGGGCAGCCAAGAGAAGGCTATACGTCGACATGCACGTGACTAACGAAACGTTCCTCTCTCACCCAAACAAAGCACATATTCATTCGTTTCATGCTCAAATCATTTTATCAAAAGCTTTCATACTTTTTATTTTTACAAAATTCCATAATATCTTTCAAGGCAATACATAATCACAATCACATGGAAATTTCAATAATATCAATGCCACACACACACACAAGCAAGCAAGATAATTTGCTCATACACACAACAACCATAAATATATTACTCACCTAATATCGCTTGAGAATCCAAACTCACTGTTGTCCTTCCTCTTGCGATTGGATCAGGTCGGCTTGGTTTCCTATAACAAACTAAGTTCTCATTCAAACAACATTCAAAGGAAATATTCAATAAGCTTCGAAAATCAAAAGTACTAACACTAAAAATCTATACTCGACATCCATCTAAATTTTCAGATCTTTAGAGATCGATTCCACGCCTCCTTCCTTCATAAAACTTGTAGCCCTATGGCTCTAGTTCATAACAAATCAGAAATCACCTCATTTGGACATCTACAACAAAAGTTATGCCCAAAATACCAAAATACCTCTGTGCTAAAAAATTGGAGCTCGTCATGGCGAATCTTTTGTCTTGGCATGGCATGCTTCATCATCCACTACAGTGCTCATGAGCACGTCGCAACGTGCGGGTCTAGAAATTCCTCCCGAAACTGATTCTTCCTGCATTTTTCATCTACAATCCTACCATTTTGCAAATGCAACACATCTAAACCTTAAATCATGTCTTATACTTCATTTCTAACTCATTATAACCTTAAAAACCATCACAACTACAGCAAGATCATCAACCCAAAGAAGTTTTACCATTTTTTCCGAAAACCTCTAAACAATCGGTTCTAACTCATACCAAGCTATACTAGGGTTTAATCTAACCAAAACAAGATGAAATGAAGCTAAACTTACCAGGAATTTGCTTCAATCTGTCGAAAACCTCTAGGAAAGAAAAGCCCTATTTTCTCTTCTTCTTCCTCACCAACGACACTCTCCTTCCTTCTTCTCTTCACTCTTCTTTTCTTTCCTTCTAATTTCTTCCACTTAAGTCTAAATGGAATGAACAAAGACCAAATTACCCCTCCTAATAAAGCCTTAACCTCTCCAACTTAAGTGATCTTCCCATTTTACCTTCAAATATTTTTACTCTTTCATTCTCATTTAAGTCACACTAGACTCACTTAATCTAAATTTTCCACTAATACTTCCAATTTAATCAAACTAAGCAATACATCATACAATCAACACAATTCATGCTTAATAACATCAATTAGAAAAATTTGGGGCCCAACATCTCTTGTTGCTTTCTTTACTATGTTATACACTTATGTTATTTTGTGTGTGAGAGAAATACTTTAAACACTTGTGTGAGCATAAGGTGTTCGAGGGTTAACATAATTATTTAGCGACATTCGCGTGAGAAAGCTAAATCTTGCTTAAGCAGACCAAAGCGAGATTATTGTACGAAAGTGGGCACGACTTGTGGTAAAAATTCGAGTCTAAAACACATCTTTGTGACACTTCCCGTAGCAATCCTCTCAGCATCCAATAAGAGAGGCTGAGTAGTTGGATGATTCATTAAGTAGTGCAAGCTCGCCTAGGACTCTAATTGAAGGAATCAATAGTATTTGCAGCGGAATCAACCCAAGATCAAAAATATATATACAGGCAAACCAATTACAAAAATCGATACAAGACAAACCTGTTGAAGAAACTTCTTTCCGCGAATCCTTTTATCCTTATAGTCTTCTATCGTGTAACCTTAATTGTTTCTCAAACCCCTGTTTCTGGGTGGGCGGAAAGAATTAAACTTGTGTTTTTAGAGAGTTTTTGAGAGAGAGTTTTTGTTTTCTCTCTAAGTTTTCCAATAGATACCTCTTCAATAGGAATAAAGGCATATATATATATATAACTCTCTCCTTTCCGCATAAGAAGTAACCGCTAAGATTACACTGTTTATTACTTATGCGGATTGTAATTCAAATCAACAGATTTCTTTATTTAATTTAAAATAATTTGTTGCATATTTAAATTACAAATAACACACGTGTGGTCCAAACAATTAAGGCACGAAAGGGACCACAGGAAAAAATTAATAAGACTAAAATTATAATAAGAATCTATACAGGACCAAGATATTCTTATTATAATTAATCATAAATTATTCCACTAAAAATTTATGATTGAACTTCTTATTAATTTTAACTTTCCACAACATAATAAATTATGTTCTCCATGTTAAGATTACAGATGCTTGTCAAATAAAATAAATTACTGACAATTTATTTAAATAATAATTTTAATCTTTAAGATTGTCGCTTAACTTATTTCATGTGTCGGATAAAAAATCCACCTGCAGGGTTTACACAACGAAACCTTATAAGCTTACTTAAAGTGCATCATCATTCTCTATACGGAGACATGGATTCCATCATTAATTAATATTTCACAAATACAAATTACCTTTGCCCAATTCACCGAGCATTATTGTCCCAATAATTGAAACTCACTCTTTAATGAATTAAAGCACAATACAATGTATATTTGATCATACTATCTAAATCAAGATTAAGAACATAAATCTTATTTCTAATGTCCTCAAAAATATGTTTTAATAGTCAGTATAAAACAATCATTCTCAACTTGGTCCAGTTAGATACATACAAAATGTACTAACACATATTTATATTATGCATATCTCCAATTGAATACAATTAAATAATTGTCCAATGAAATAACCATTACATTTGCATAGTTAATAGTATATATATATCACTAATGTCACCTAAACATCGAGATCAGCTGAAGATAATCCAATTAGAGAAATACACAAGCAAGATCCTAAAAAGTGCAATGTGTTATTTGGACTACATAGTAGGAGCTGATGGAGTGGGTAATGTAGTTAAAGGCTCATGAGATAAAAGAGGGAGGTTATGGTCATGACTCATGATGTTAGGACACCTCGTAGTCTAGATACATCCCCCACCCATTCGAGTTGCCATGTCGTCTTTAAATTCACAACAACTAGATGATTGAACACACGAAATCTTTTGTTTCCAAAATAGTATTCTAATCTTATTTTAGTTAATTTTGTCTATATGTAGATAAAATTAACTAACACATAGTTGGAATTGATTAATGGAATCATGCTTGAGCCACTTTTAAGGCACCACTTGAGGATACTTAAGTAACAGTGACAGAATGATGGACACAACAACGATTCATGATGCTTATTAGGTGTTTTGTTTCTTTTCTTTTCATTTCACTTTATTGTTTATTGTTTATTATTTTGTTTTTTCTTAATAGTTAGCAAGGTTGTGCTACTAAACTCCTTTTACATTGTTATTACCTTTTATTTTAAGATAATTGCTATTTATTTCTTTTTTACTTTTATCCCTTTTATTTTACCTTTTGCAAAGATAATTGTACTTAATTTGGGATAAAAATTACGATAAGTTCAAAATTGTAATACTTATTATTCAAGGAAGTATTACGTCATTATTCCTTTCTCACTATGTCTTTTAAGTGCGGTGAAGGGTGTAATGAAAATTTGAAGAATATTTTGAAATTGGGTTGATTATAAAGCTTATTATAATTCTTATTATCTATTCTTAATAACTAAAATCTCAATTTAGTTAAAATATGTCTGAAATAAATTAGGTTATTATTGATTATTGAGTTGAATTAGTATGCAAATGATTAAAAGTTAGAATAGATTTGCTTTTATAAGACATATTAGTAGTCATTAAAATCGTTGATTTGAATGAAAATTGCAAATTATTTACACGTATTAAGCCTAAATGTGAGTTTTTGACCCCTAAGAGCAACTAATTACTATGTTATTTTCTTTTATTTTTATTTTTTGTTTATCTATCATGCACAGTTAGATGATTCTAAAATTTTCTTTTATTATTCATGTTGAGACCATATGGTTAGGCTAGAGGCATTCAAATGATAAAGACACTTAGATTTGACCAGTTATCTTAGCTTAATTTTCTTTGATCATTATCTACCGTATTTTATCCATTATGAGTAATTAATTTTTAGGTTTAGCCTTTTCTTTGATTGATGATAACCAATTATCTTGTTTTTCTTGAATACTTTTCATTTATTTTTGGAGTTGATAGATTTGCATTTACTTGATTGCATAAAACTTGGATTATATTGAAGAATTAAAAAAAGAAGGTCCATTGTGCTTACGATTTATGGTGCATAAGTTTATCACTTGTCAAATGTATTGTTGTTATAACCTTCTATTCTCTCCAAAGTAACTTTAAGTTACAAGTTTGAAAAAAGAAAGAGAGAAAAAAAAGCTTAGAGAGTGAGAAGAATTATTATTGTTTTTGTTGAAATCTTTGTTTAAAGGACCTATATTATAAAATACCAAGTTTTATGTAGTCTTGTTTGTGTAAATTTTCTTCATATTGTTACCTTTATAATTATTCTTTTCATACCTTTACATGTTCTTTCTGTACCTTTACATGAGCCCCATTATACCCTGTTTAAGAGATCTTTTTCTTTTTGCTTCTAGTTTACTTCTTTGTAGAGAAGTGATGTGAGGCTCCAAATTATACCTTAATAGAAACATTACATGTCCACGAAATTATATGTGATAGGAGTTAATGATTATGCTTTGATTGTGTATTGGTTAAGTCTTGAATTTTAGTTTGATGGATTATAATTAGTAACTTGGAATCAATTGTTACCATTAGAAAATTGATGAATTAAAATGTACATTTGGACTAGGAAAAATGTTAAGTGACAAAGCAAGTTAATACAAGGAAAGTGTAGATGACTAAGCCTATACATTGAGTGACATGTGACATAAGTAAATAAGAGATAAATGACAGTAAAGTTAAATGACTTTTGGTAGTATGATAAGAGAATAAGTAGCTCACTTTTAAGTATGACATGTGTCATTTTTAAAACAAGGACACCTTGCATCAAAGGGTTTAGGCAAGTGCAGAATCATCGTTCATTCTAGTTGTTTTTGCTGCCTCGTTTCTACACCATTCCTTTCACCACTGAAACATCATGTCATCACTTTCTTGTGTTCTTGCTTATGTTTATGTTTAATCATCACATCCAAATATTGCATCAAGAAAGCTACATCATGCTATCTTTATGTTGTTGTCTTCTTGGTGTTAAAATCAACCTACTTCTACCTTGATCTTGGAATTGTGCTTGTTGCATGGAAGGCTAGATTGACTTATTCGTTGAAGTAGGAGTTTAAGTTAAACAGGTAAGTGGAATTCTAAACTTGGTGGCATACGGTAATACAAATTCTATAATGTTTGAATTGGGATAGAATTTGTGTTGTGTTTATGATAAAATGAGTTCTGGAAAATGATGTTTGTACGATATATTCTGTTTTGGTTTTCATAGCATGAAAGATAGTAGTTTGTGAGCTGCCAAATAAATGCTTTTGAATTAGAATTAGATGTGAATTTGACGAGGAATTGAAGCATAATTATGGCATAATTGAGGTGTAATTAATGGACTATAATGAAGGTGTATTGAATTGAGTATAAAGGTGTTAAAATCTAGAAACAAATTGAAGACAATTGGATAGTAAATCTTCAGTTCACTCATCTCACGATCGTAGGAGCTACATTAGCTCCTTCCCACGGTTGTGGGAAATGCTTTGAAATGAGAAAAGTTTAGTTTGTGCAATTGTTGAACCACATAAGGTTAAGACACTTTACAATGACATATTTGAACTTGATCAAGGTTTGAAATGAACCTAGTTTGATGTTAGATTAATTAGTTAAAGATTGAATAAAATTTTGAATGTTAATTAAGATGATAACTTAAGGAATGGAATATTTGATATCAATGTATCAAATTTTAGAATAATTGAATTGTTCAAGGGATGAAGGTGTTTTTATGAACACAAATGTAATCCAAATGATTTAAGTAATATGAATTAGTTATGAATGTTTGAAAATTGGGAATTTGTATATGTTCACACAAATTCCCAATTCTTTGTTTAAAGGACCTATATTATAAAATACCAACTTTTATGTAGTCATGTTTGTGTAAATTTTCTTCACATTGTTACCTTTATAATTATTCTTTTTATACCTTTTCATGTTCTTTCTATACCTTTACATGAGCCCCATCATACCATCTTTAAATGACCTTTTGCCTTTTGCTTCTAGTTTACTTCTTATTGGAGAAGTGATTTTATTGCAAATCTATAGTTAAGATTCTTTCCATGTATTGATTTAAGAGTTTCATTATATTTTCCATTCTAAACACTTTTGGTGAATAGAGTGAATCTTTTGTGAGGATATAGAATTTCATGTTTTTAATTTTAGAAAGATTGTCAATTTAATTGCTATTAATATTGATTTATAGAAGTTTGTTCTAGGAAGGCTAGAGTTTAATTGTAAGTTAATTAAATTCATAAGACATGACAATTTAAAGTGTGGATAGATAGGATGAAATTGAAAAGGGATGGATTTTCTTTAAGTTTTATGATTTGGGCTATGATTTGTTTTAGGACAAGAAAACGTTTAAGTATAAATACTTAATAAACTATATTTTTAGTCTCATGTTTGGTGCAGTTTGTTTGTTTATGTGAAAGTTTTATGTTTTGGTACTTAATTCATTTCTACCATATTTTAGAACCTCATTCCTTCATGAATCGGAAGGAGTAGACATGCCGAAGTGGCGATGGACATGACTATGTCCATTATTCATGTAAGCTTTACAAACCCTATTTATGTGTGATTGTTGAGTTTAAAGTGATTTTAAGTGATATGATTATTGTATACAACAGTATGGTTTATCGTGTCCAATACAAAGCTGGCTTTGAAGCATAAAAGGCAATTAAGAAAGGCAATCAAAGAGAGTTCAAGCTTAAAATACAATTTTTGACTTTAAAGCAACAGAGAAGTAGAGATTGAATTAAAGATTTGATAAAGACCATATCTCTATCGAAATATCTACGAAGTGTATTGGAGAAAAGGGGATATACAATGAATTATTCTTCTTCTGAATTTTTGGCTATGTTTTCTGTTTCTATTAACTAAATTTATTTAGTGGCTTAACTGAGATTAAGTTTAAGATGGGCTTTGTGCTTTGGTTTTATATTTAATGCAAGATGATTATTGATTTATTGGATTTTGGAGAGGGTGTCCCCCGCCGTCCAAGTATTGTGCCCTTTGGTCTGTCAGGGTGAGGTTGCGACTCGAACCCCTGACCAAAGGGCACAATACTTGGATGGCGGGGGACACCCTCTCCAAAAAGGTGCCTTTTCTCCTTTGTGGTGTCAACTGCATCACTTTCAAGGCCGTCTTCTGCGGCCGCTTACTTGTGGCGAACTGGTTGAGGATTAGCAATCTAAAGCCCTCAAAGCACGTGATACAGCTCGGAGGTAAGCTATTGAACCACCGTCGAGCTCCCTCTTGAAAGACTGTACAGAAAGCCTTGCACTGAATGACATCTAGAACGCAATGCAGATTCATCATCGACTGGAAGTGCTGTAGGTAGTCCAGGGGATCGATCTTTCTAGTGTATTTTTCGGGCGTTGATATTTTGGTGCCGGACGCCGGGAGGCTATCCAAGATTGTCGGAGTGAAGGGAGAGCTATATTGAGCTGTTGGGCGATCCGGGAGGAAGCTCATGGCGGCATTGATCCGATCGTCCACGATTTTTTCTAGGGCTTCGGTAGGGTGGCGGTCGGTCATCATACTAGTCTGCCGTGCAGACGGCTGCTGTTGTGTCGGCTGAGACTGTAGAATCTGGCGAATCAACAGGTCAGCCGCTTCCTCAATCTGTTTTCGGGCGAGGGAGGTATGCACGGGCGCCGGAGGATCTGCATCTGATCGGCGTTGGAGATTCGGGCGCACATTGATTCCAGCGTTATCTTCCAAGACTACACTCTGTTCTTCTTGTTCCATGTTTTGAAGTTGCGGTTGATCATTCGGGTCCGAAGATTCCGTGCGGGAAACATGATGAGCAGGCGGCAGGGTTGCAGGTAGCTGCAAACTCATCCGTTGTAATGCCAGAGCCGTGACAACGGCTATATCAGGATTAGCTGCCACCGCCTGACTGATCTGCGTATTTCTGGACGTAGTGCTCTGAAGTCGAGCCCCACGGTGGGCGCCAATTGGTTCTGTCGGATTTTGGCGGAACTGTACGTTGCCGTTTGGATCCATGTGGTTGATTAGCTTCGGCTTAAAGGTTCTTGCAAAACAAACGAAGACACGTCGGGAGTTGTGTCCCGATAAACCCCTCCGACGCTCAAGTCAGTTTCTTGGAGAAGGTAGGATTGCTATGAGCAGCGGAAACTAGGGTTGTGAGTACGTACTTCTCTCATGATAAAATCATACCTTATATATGGGATGGACGCTAGGTTTAAGTCTTTACGTAGACTTTTACCTCTGCATGGGAGATAGGTTTTAGTCTGCAGGTGGGCTGTATATATCTGGTCCTGGGCTTGGGCCTTGCTTAGCCGATAGGTGTGAGACCGATCATTGAAGGATGGACCGATCGGCCCATGAGTTGTTACGATTGAGTTCGGACCCAGCACGACCGACCCGACCAGATTTAAACAATCAACTTTGGTATTTCTGGTTCACCAGGGATAAATTCACTGAGATATGGTCCAATAGATGTAGAAAGAACTGGTGTATATGAAAAGTGATTAATATCTTTAAGAAAATCTCGCAGAGATTGGAGCACATTGTCCTGATTTCGTGGTCAATATAAAGATGCATGATAAAATTGGACACGATATTTTATGTAAAGAATACCGGTATGTGTTTCTCTATGTGGAGGATGAAGGATAAAGAAGCAATGAGTAGATTGTTGTCTAACTGACGCTGTTCATAGACGATGTTGTTGGATTATTAAAGAACATTTTCCTTATGAACACCTAACAATCAAACAGATACAACAATTCCTCGAGATTGTCAACTATATTCGTGAGTTCATACCACACGCGACAGCTGATACTTTAAACTTATCTAATCTTTTGAAAAAGAATTCACTACCTTAAACAAAGGAACAAACTAAGGTTGTCAAACATTTAAAGTAGATTTGTCAAGATACTCCACCTTTAAAAATTCCTGATCAAGGACAACGTATCCTACAGACAGATGCTGCTCTCACCAATATTGCAATTTTATCCACTTAACTCCAACAACATCCACCATGGCCACCAGATACTTTTACTCACCTAGTATCCTCTTACTCACTTAAGTATCCTCCTCCTCTTCAGCCTCTTATAACTTCTTCAAATGCAAGTGCACAAATGTGAATTGACTTGACTTCACTTCTTATAACTTCTTCAATTGCAAGTGCACAAATGTGAATTGACTTGACTTAGTATTGGACTTTGACGACTACAGATTTGGGCCGACCAAACAAGTAAGGTCCAAACTCTGTGCACCCTAATAAAACCGACTAGTCGGCTAAAACTTAGAGAGTGGAGGACGAACAGACATGGCGTCGTCTACGACAATACGGGAACTCCAACGCGATCTAGAGAATAAAGCCAATGACCTAAGCAAACTTCAGAAAGGTATGAGTTTCAATCACTGATTTTTGTTCTCATTCTTATTCGTCTTGTTGAATATTTCTTTTTGCACGCAGATATAGCAAAAAACCACCAAGTGAGGAAAAAGTACACCATCCAGCTCGGGGAGAACGAGCTCGTCCTCAAGGTTCCTGTTTCTCTAGTTTTTTGTTTGTTTGTTTTAGTTATTGTTTTTCTGGAAAGTATCTGATTCATTGATTGGGTTTTACTGGTAGTAGGAGTTGGATTTATT
The DNA here is from genome assembly GCA_029891385.1 of Erythroxylum novogranatense. Taxonomy (NCBI): domain Eukaryota; kingdom Viridiplantae; phylum Streptophyta; class Magnoliopsida; order Malpighiales; family Erythroxylaceae; genus Erythroxylum; species Erythroxylum novogranatense. The sequence goes on from CM057229.1 coordinate 101,721,641, forward strand.
GAGTGAAGGTGCGAATGTTTACAAATTGATAGGTCCGGTGCTCGTCAAACAGGACTTAGCCGAGGCTAATGCCAACGTCCGGAAGAGAATTGACTACATCTCTGCTGAATTGTATGTTCTCTAACAATTTAGTTGCAGATTTTTTCTTGCTTTCCTAAACTTATAGAGTGGGCAAAATTGTATGGACTAAAGATTTTGTTTTGTCTTTCCTTTTGATTTGGGTCGTTTATTTGTGCTTAAATGTCAAATTGGGTGTTTATGTTGGGTAACTGTAGATTGTGCAAGTTTTTCTTGGTGCCATAGGTGATATATGCTGTCATGGTATGTTGTATGTCATTGTTTCTTTTCCTTCACTTTTGATCCATTTTGATACACTGTAGGAAGCGTCTTGATGCAACCGTTCGAGACCTGGAAGAGAAGCAAAATAGCAAGAGAGATGCAGTAATGTTCTGGACTCTGGTCTAATGATACCTCTGTCTTGTTTTTATTCACTCATTCTGAATATCACTAGGATAATGCATGATCTGCAGAAGATAGCTTACTATTGTGTTGATATAATAATATTTGGATTCTATTTCTTGACCATCCAGTAGCTATGTAGCTTGTCTTAATTGTGACAGTGGTTTGCCAACTCTGTGACCATACCCTTACCATTCAAACAAGAAAACACCCTCAGCTGTGCCAAAAATTGAGGATTAAAACTTAAATTATTGGTTCCAGTGAGTGGGGGTTCAAGTTACTTGTTTAGCAGTTTACATGGAGTGTGAAGTATGCAAAATTGGTGTAACTTTGCAAAGTAGGCTAAACATTTAACAGAAATCTTGTTGGATGGATATGATATACCATATTATCTGCTAGGACCACTTTTGAAACAAGGTTTGTGCTTTCGACCACTAGCTATATGAGTAAATATTTGCACATTTCAAATTTTCACATATTAGGATAATAGATTAAATCACACTTCACTGCTTCACTTTGTTGTTAGTTCTTTGATTTTGTATTAGTAAGTTCTAGGGAATACATTATTCAATATTTTCATAGTTATTTTCATTGTGTTCAAAATAAAAACTTTCTAACAGTGAATACCTTACATTTTCTTTCATCATCCGTTCGAAATTACTGATCCTGACCTTAACATGTAAAGCATGCTATGTATCACTATGCCATATATTGAGCACCATTTTCCTAGCCTTCATTAACCTTGTCTTATTTAGTTCTGCAATTTCAAATCAAGCTGAACTCTTATTGGAGAACTCGGTTTCAATATAAACGGTTTTATCATGAATGGGTCCTGATCCACTTATTCATTTTGACTTAATTGGCTTTATCTCCGACATTTTTAGTTTCTCTTCCTATGTCTGTTTCACTTGCACATGAAGGGATTAATGGGCATTTTCTGTTGAAGTTTGAACAGTGTATTTCCTAGGACTTTCAATTCGATAATAGTGAGGGATTAGTTTGAGTTCAAAATTCAACTGTGCTGTTCATTGTTGTTTGTGGCTATTGCCTTACTATCCTTACTCAGTAGACCGTTAGGTTGATAGTTGCTCATGTTTTCCAATAATATTGTCATTTCCACAGGTCCTAAAGTTACAACAGCGGATTCAATCTCTTCAGGCTGGAAAAGCGAAGGCTTAATTCTTCTTTTTCAATGTGTTCACTCCGCCAGCTGTAATTGCCATTACAATATGTTTGATGAAACTTTTGTTTCTGTCAGCTTGTAGTTTCTGATCACTGGATGTTGTAGCTTGCATATATCAAAATTTATGGGTTGGAACACATTTCCTGTTACTCAATTGTGCTTAGGAGGATAAATACAACTTAAAGTTCACAAAATTTCAAGAATGAAATTTGAAGGTGGATGTGGAAGTTGCTGTTGCAAGCTCAAATTACCCTGATATATTAGCCATGTCATGGAAAGATTTATCCGGTAGAAAAGGGGTTTGAAATCTTCCATTAAGCCATCAGTAGTTGTTAGGTGGATTATTAGATAATATCTGTTTGTTAAGATAATTGATTTGATTAAGATTAGATTTTATTCATTGTATCTTTATCACTTCTATATATATATATGACTTGTATTGTTATTATCACCGTTACTCAATACTTAAATAGCCAAAGGCTCTTCTCTTTTATCTAAACAGAGTCCTGCAATGGCTAATCCAGTTTCTATTTCGTAGTAAATTTCAACTTCTCCTTTCACCTATCCGGTCTCTCTCCTATTGTTTGTTCTGGTTCACTGCACAAATCCTCTTCATATAAGCCAAACCTTCTCAATAAAACTCGCCTCTAAAAACTATACCTCTTGGAAGCTTCAATTTTTTTTTCCTTTGTTAAATTTCTACAGACTACATGGAATTATTTTTGGTATAGAACCAGCACTCCCTAAAGAATTATTCAACTCCTCTACAAACCAAATGGAATTAAATTTAGCCTTTTTAACTTGGTTTCCTAAAGATCAAATCCTGTTTTCTTATCTATGATTGCTCCTACCTCTTCACAGGATGACCAATCCTTTACTTGGTGCCCAAATATTGGTGCAAATCATCATGTCACCCCTGATTTGAAGTCTCTTCATATAACTGATGAATACAAGGGTAAGGATATGGTAATTGTTGGAGATGGTGCAAGGTTACCAATTTCTCATGTTGGCTCAAGTTTCATCGCATCTTCTTCCAGACCTTTATTTTTACAATTTTATATATTCCTAACATAACCAAGCCTTTGCTCTCTGTTGAAAGATTCTGTCGTGATAACAACTATTTCTTTGAATTTCACTCTAATTATTATTTTGTGAAGGATCGAATTACCAAAAGAATTTTTTTTGCGTGGAACACTGCCCATGTGGTCTTATTGGTCGACTCCGTCCCCTGGGCTTCGTTTGCACCTCGAAGGCGGCTACTAATCTATTGTCTTTCTGCAGACCTAGCTTTCCCCAGCCCCCTTCCCCTTCTCACAAAAAAAAAAAGAACCGAGGTTTTATAAATTATGTGGTACTCTTCGTCAATAGCAAAATTTGGATGCTCTAGCTTATTTAGTCACGTTGGAAAGCTGACACGCTCGCCTTAATCATCCAAACTTTCAGACAGTTCGCAATTTAGCCCATCAATTTCAATTACTGTGTTTTTCTTCAAAGTTGCCCTCTACTAAATTTCCTTCTTGTTGTTTAGGCAAATTACATAGGATCTCTTTACCTCTTACTCATCATCGGTGGTGATGTTGTCGTCTGCAATCAAATATAAAAGAAATCACTTCCGTTAAAACAATTTAATGTAGTAGCGGTAAGCGGATATCGTTCCCACGAGGAATCTTTAACGGTAAAGGTTAGCTAGCTTAAACGGCACAAATAACAAAAATAAAAAGGGGGGTTTTGTCACGGCAATAATAAAAATAAATAAGAAAATCACAAATCAAAAGCAAAAATTAAATCTAAAAAAAATCAATGAGAAAATACCTTGGTTTTGGGTCACCGATGTTATCATGCTATTATGGATCCTCGACATAAAATTGCAATTGTTAATAAACATTCATTGGGGAAAACTTCTCTTAAGTGTATTGACTAGAAACAAGTATCCTAACAATCTTATTAAACAATAACCTATATACGATCATAGGTAAATTGAATAATAGCATTAAGAACCAATGACAAGTGATAAACATGTACGACATGAAATCAATCAAGTGGATATCTTCTTAGAATTTTCCAACTCTAACGTAGAGAGGTTAATCCTAATTGCTACTTATGGTTACTGAAATTGAATGTCAGATTCCGTTAACCTAGCGATTGAATCAATTAATCCCTAGTAGCGCTCCTAGAAACCAACAAATCCAATTAGAAAGAATAGATCTGAAAATATTCAATGTTCATTAACAATCATGAAAAACATCCAAATAATCTCACCAAAATAACATGTAACATGGATCCCTTAACCAAGATAAGAAAATTAATTACTTATACTTGAATTCAAATCAAAGAAAACAACAAAAGAAATAGTCTCCATCCTTGGTCTTTGATAGAATAATGAAAACTCTAAATTAAAATCTGCAGAAAGTGAAAACAAGAAGAATGGAATTGCGGCAGCCTCCAAATCCCAAGCCTACGATAACATTACTTGTGAACCAGAAAAATCAACAACATAAGAAGATGCGGCAATCCCTAAGAGAAGAAAACTAAAACCCTATTCTAAACCTAATCTATTCTACGGCAGCCTCCTAATGCTTAGCTTCTCCTTCTTTTACCCTTATATATATATGTATATATATATATATATACACATATATATGTATATATATATATATACATATATATGTATATATATATATATATATATATATATAAGGGTAAAAGAAGGAGAAGCTAAGCATTAGGAGGCTGCTAGAATAGATTAGGTTTAGAATAGAGTTTATATATATATATATATATATACATATATATATATATATATATATATATATATATGCGGCAATCATCAAAAGCTCCCTCTTTGAAGTGAATCTCTCCATTATCTTGATTTGATTTTGTCCAGATTCAGTGGTCTTTTAATTTCGGTAGAAGATATCTTGAAAAGAAGTCCAGCAGATCTTGGGAGATTGTGTTTTAATTGGAAACGATTTCTGAAAAATCTGCAGATTTCAGATTCCATCCTTAGGCGTGCCCACGCCTAATCTTTGAATTTCGGCCAATATGGAAATTTCGGATTTCTTGCGATCTTTTGCGCCTTTTTGGTCCTTTTTCGTCCTTAGAGTGTTGAAAACCATCTGTAAACAATTATAGAACAATTCCATTAAATTCGGATAATAGTTTCAACACATCGACAACAATTACGCCCAAAATATATGCAATTTAAATGACTTAACAAATTCTCCCACACCGAACCTTTGCTCGCCCTCGAGCAACATATCAAACCATTAACTCAATCAATTCATCATTCAGAAATCAAGTGCACACAATCCATCAACTTAGGCTAGCAAGATTCAATTTGCAACAAACATCATAATTGCCTTTCACTAATGCAAATAAACAAAATCAAAATCAAGCATCTTTGTTTAAAAGCAAACATGAAATCAAAGTGAATTCTTCTCACGGATTTCGCTCTTACACTCAAGTGTTTGTGGGTAAGTGTTTCACTCAAATCTCATTCTATCATGTGGCACTACCATAGGCTTGCAATTTCACCAATTCTTTTTTATTTAGATCACATGGGCTCATAGATCATAAGGACTTTATCAAGGGTTGTAATGGGGCTAGTTTCATGGGTGAGGCAAAAACATGGTAAAAAGATTTGTCACAAGTTTTCATAAAGCATTACGCAAAAGGAATACACAATTTAGAATTTTGAGATGAACATGACAAGGCACTACAACTACCCATTCTAACTCAAGCCACTGCACTTTATTCTTCCTTTTTCTTTGCTTTTCTCCTCTCTTTCTTTTTCTTTTTTTTTTCTGATTTTTTCTACTTTTTTTTTTGATTTTTTAATTATTTTTTTCTTCGAATCCACTAAGAACACGAGAAAGCAATGCAAATAAAAGAAAATAACAACAATTGAGTAGAAGTACCTATAAAGATATCTCAGAACACAATGTATAACAAAAGTCCCAATTTAGTTAATACTTCATTAAACTTGTGATAAGGTAAGGCTAATGTAGTTTTTGGGTTTTAATGTGAAGTGATAAATTGAAGAAAAAGGATGGGGCTCAAATGTGTTTTCAAAAGGGAATAGTAGGTGGGTCTATTTTAGGCTAATGGTGTAAAACACAGAAGGCTTTAATCACTTCTAAGTCCCTTGTGATCAAACAATACTCAAACCGGTTCCATGCAAGTTCTAAAGGCAACGTGAATAGAGGAGCATCACTCAATTCAAACAATTAATATGACATAAAGATGATGTCATTTCGGCTCAAAGTTCGCTCACAGGTTGATGTTAAGAATTCACCTTAATTCCACAATTTACCTCATCACTTAAATGTCAAAATTTTGACTAAGCTTATAAGATCAATTAGTGCAATCAATTAACATGCTCCATCTTAAAACTTACTTAGCCCAAATTAATTTCATGCATGTCCTCAATCTCATCCAAACTAATATGACCAAGCTTCATGGGTCAACATGCAACTCCATTCACAAAAATCAACCAAAGACAGCCGTAACAACCAACAATATTCACCAATAACCGAAACTTTTGCTCATAAAAAATCCAAAGTTCCTCCCCCACACCTAAACCAACATTGTCCCCAATGTTAAAGAAGCATAAAAATTAAAGAGAAAGCGTTAAGGAATGCTTCTCTATTGACGAAGTGCCCAATCAAAGAGTTGCAAATTTGCGGTGGAGAAAAGTCAGCCTCAAATTGGATGGGCGTGGGAAGCCTTCGGGAGTGACTTTTCTTCCGGAACATTGTTCCCATCTGTGGAAAACAACCTGCAAAATCATAACTTAACACACACGAAAATAGCAGAAAGAGGGGTTGTCTTAAATGGGTATGAGACAAAGGGATTTGGGGATTGAATAATCACAAGCTTAAAACGACAATATCACAATCAAAGTTGCAAATTAAATGACTGCACAACAATTTAAATGAGACATCACGCATCAGGCAGCCAAGTGAGAAACGACAACGCTATAAGGAAATTCACGTAAGAGACGCAACAGCCAACGTTTTTGGAGGAGCAAATTAAATTAGAGGAATAAATCAACAGGAGACTAGCGTGACCAAGTGTGGCAGCGTGTAGGTAGGCAATACGTGGAGAACTGAGGAGAAAAAAAATAAAAAATAAAGCAATGCAGACAGAGACACGATAGGGCAGAGAGAAAATGAAGTGAAAATCACGCAAATAGAGGGACGAAAAAAATTGTGTTTTTATTTATTTATTTATTTATTTTTTAAAATTTTTTTAATTAAAATGAAAAAATCAAAATTAAAATTGCAGAATAGAAAATATTAAATTGAATTCCTAGTTAAACTGAATTAAACATAAATTGAAAATTGCGAAAAACATAAAAAAAAAGGATACGAATGGGGTGCCTCCTATTAAGCGCTTATCAAAGGTCATAAGCTGGACCCTTGGCATATATGCGTCATCCATTATCGAATGGGTGCTTGAGTCCAATAGGAAACATGTTCAAACTCCGTAAAAAACCTGGAACAACTTCCTTTGAATGCTGCTCCTTGTCAGCACGATGCTCAATGACTTCTAATGAGTGGAATTTCATTGTTTCACCATCGTACTCTAATATCCATTCGTCTTTTCGGGCATCGCCCTTTTCATACCAGGATGGTCTCTGTAAAAGTAATGCCAATGGTTGTAGAGACTCAACATCCTGCTTGTTACCTTCTGTCTTCAGCTCACTTGCCCACAGCTCACCTAAAAATTGTACTTCTTGCGGCTCTTCCTCTTCTTCTTCTTCTTCTTGTACCTGTAAATAACTAGGAAAAGGAAACGAAATTTGGTTAGCGATAACATGAACTGCATCACTTACCATAGGAGGTTGCACTTCCTCCATCTTTTCTCGAACTGTGATCTCTTCCTCTTCTAACCCTGCTTGTTCTTCCTTCTTTACTGTGAAAAATCGACTTGGAAAATCATTGGGATTGATTTCCGACTGTGTTGGAAATTTTTCAAAACTTTGTGCCTCCAATCGATTAACGACAGCTGCAATTTGACTTAGCTGGTTTTTCAAATTCTTTTGTTGATTTTCCAAATTTCGGATACTTGTTTCAGTATTCCGCTGAAACATCAAAGTGTTAACGGTCAAAGTTTGCAACATAATTTCCAAAGAAGACTTACCTTCGGTATTTGATGTCATATTTGGATTTTGTCGAGGCACGTACGGTTTTCTAAACTGTTGGAATTGAAGATTCCTCGCCTCCAAAGTCATTATGATCTCCTCCAAAGACATATCATTAGCTTGTGGTGGCGATGGTAGAGGTGAAGGCTCGAAGTAGGACTGCTCTTCATAGTAACTTGGTGGAGAAGTGTATCCGTACTTTGTACCCTGCAAAAAGGAACATCTACAAAAAGAATAACCCAAACATGAGCAAATTTCACATACTTTAGCTTGTTGGTCATCTCTCGGTACTTGCGCGACCAAGGGTGTGAAATCTGCCACTTGACGGTCAAACCTGGAAGTCGGAAACTCATTATCATAATAAGAATAATATGGATAATCTGAATTAAAAGCGTACTGATAGTGAGCCATGCCGCTAAAAGATCGAAAAATCAGAAAGAGCTGTGAAACTGAAACAAACAAAAGATAAGGTAACCAAATGTTTAGGGTCTTGCTCCCATTTGTTCTTCCTCTGGTTATAAATATTTTGTTATCTTTATTGATGATTGTTCTTTATTTACATGCTTCTTTCCATTGAAAAATAAAAAAGGATGTTTTTCAAATATTTTGCCAGTTTAAAACTCTAGTTGAAAAACAATTCAATTCCACCATTAAGCAATTCCATTCCGACTAGGGTGGTGAATTTCGATCATTACACAAATATTTTCAAACTGTAGAGATTCATCATAGAATTTTGCATCCTCGTACTCATGAAAAAAAAATGACACTGCTGAAAGAAAAATGAGGAATATTGTTGACATTGGTCTTGCTCTACTTGGCATTATGGTGAACCTTTCAAATTTTGGCATTTTGCCTTTGAAACAGTCATTTTTCTTATAAATCTTCTGCGTACCAAATCTTTGATAAATCAAATTCCATTTCAAATTTTCTACAATCAAATTCTTGATTATCGATTTCTTTGAGTTTTTGGGTATGCTGTTTATTCTCTACTTCGACTATTTAATAAACATAAGTTTTCATTTCGAACCAAGCAGTGTGTTTTTCTGGGTTATTCTCAAGAGACCAAATCTGCCCAACGTGATCTTGCCAACTCTATTCCATGGCTACATTTTTTTCATCGTGATTCCTCACGTGTTCCGCCAACTCAAGATTCTCAAGGTATGATATCTGCTTTCCCTTTATCTAGTCCTTCAAATTCTTAGCAGGATATGGCACCAACAACGTCAAACATGTTGCCTAACCATGACCAAATTCTGCATAATCCAAACCAATCTCCACCCATTTCTACTCCTACACACGATTCCGTATCCCACCCAAATCTTGTCCAACCATATCAATTTTCATATGACCAACATCACGCACCATCAAATCAGATTTTTCGTGATTCTATTCCCAACTCTCCACAATCCTCTAATCTCGGTCCATCTAGTCCTCCGTCAAATGATTTGGTCAACACTTCCAATCTTGTCCAACCACTTTCCATGCTTCTTTGACTTAACCCCAAAATAAAAGGAAAGACTTTATTTGTCCATTGTTTCCTCTTCTTCCAATATGCCTTGTGAACCTAATTCTTTCTCTCAAGCCTATAAGGACCTTGCATGGAAAGAAGCCATGAAACATGAGTTTCAAACTCTTCAACTAAACCAAATTTGGGACCTTGTGCCTTGCCCACCAAATACCAACATTGTCAGTAATAGATGGATTTTTAAAATCAAGAGAAAGGCGGATGAGACTGTGGAACGGTTGAAAGTACAACTTGTTGCAAGATGTTATACTCAGGAATATGGGTTAGATTTCACTGACACTTTTAGTCCTGTAATGAGGCCTATGAAAATCCAATCTATTCTTAGTATAGCAGTATTAAGAGGCTAGTCTCTCAGATAATTAGATGTTAGTAATGCTTTTCTGAATGGTGAACTGAATGAAACTATATACATAGTGCAATTGTAAGGCTTTATTGATCCTTCACATCCTCGTCATGTCTGGAAATTACGAAAATTGTTATGTGGGCTCAAACAGGCACTATGTGCTTGGTATTAGCGACTAAGCAGCTTTTTAACCACTATTGGAAATAGCTTTTTAACCATTATTGGTTTTGTTGGTTCTCATGCAGATTCTTCATTGTTCATTTTTAATGTAGGTGGCAACTTGTGTTTTCTCCTCTTCTACGTTGATGATTTGGTCATCACCGACAATAATGCTCACCTTGTTTCATCTATTATTTCTCAATTGTCACAAGAGTTTTCCTTACGTGACTTGGGCAATCTTCATCATTTTCTGGGCATAGAAGTGCTACCTCATTCACACGGTCTTCTATTTTGGAAAACATGGGGATGATCAATTGTAAACCGAGTTCTATACCAATGGTTACCGGTGCTAGTTTGTCCAAATTACAAGGCACTCCTCTTTCGCAAGATGACGCTACAATGTATCGTAAAATTTTTGGCAGCTTACAATACATTACTTTCACCCGTTCAAACATTTCTTTTGCTGTAAATAAGTTATGCCAATTTCTTCATCAGCCCACTTCAACTCATTTCAAGCTCTCAAGCGTTTACTTAGATACTTACAGGGTACAATAACAATGTCATCATTAATTTCTCGTGGAGCTATAGATAAATTAACTGTTTTCAATGATGCGGATTGGGCGAGTTGTCCTGATGATCGTCAATTGACTGGAGGATTTTTAATTTTTTTGGCAATAATTTGTTAGCTTAGAAGTCTGCCAAGTAACACACGGTGGCTCGCTCCTTTATTGAATCTGAATTCAAGGCAGTTGCGAATGCTTGTGTTGAGTGGCTTACGAAGCTTCTTTGTGAATTACATGTGAATCTTACTGCTCCTCCTCATATTTGGCGTGACAATGTTGGTGTGTTTTTCTTATCCTTCAATCCTATGTTTCATGCTCGCACTAAACGTGTAGAAATTGACTTTCACTTTGTCCGTGATCTCAAAAGAAGTTAGTGTTGGAATTTTGTCCGCATCTGATCAACTTGCTGATATCTTAACTAAGCCTCTCTCCAAGCAACTGTTTTATCATTTTGCTTCCAAGCTTTTGTTGGTTTATACCCTTGTAGGCAATTTTGGTTGTACATTTTACTGTATAAAATTTGTTTTATTCAATAAAAGATATTCTTTATCTTTATGTATTTTTAATTATTTAATGATTAATCATAAAGATAAAATCCATAGAATAGTTGTTATGCAATTAGAAATTATAATGTGATTATAATTATGAGATTCAAATTACATTTTTGTATTATTCCTAAAATGTTCCTAGTCATAATTTCATCAAGACGAGGTATTGATGAAATAGTTAGACTAGCACATATTTGTTTCTTTTTTACGAGGAAAATAATCGATCTCATAAATTAAAGTGTGGAGATACTTAAACAAATATATGGGTGCTTATTAGAGAATAAGTTTACTGAACTGACCCAATTATGAGAATCCTGAATGAAACATTACTTGTCTGTCTGTGGATTATCTCATTATGATGGTTGTATAATTGATCCTTAGACTTAATATTACCAAAGTTATCTCATGTAGGAATTACTATGTTTTGATTATACTTATGTTTTATTCTTGTAATAGTTCAATTCGGTAGTTATTGGATATAGTATGAACTATGTGGAGATAGTTGAGTAAATCAATAAAGAATACGTTGTCCTAAAGTAATTACGAAGAATATTATGCTATTTTTGATTAGTAATGATTTTAGAAATAGCTGGCCAGAGTAAATTGAAATTTGAAAAAGTTGTTTTCAAATATCAATTACAAATCATTTACTAATTAGCAAGAACGAATATGATTGAATTATTTAGAGTAGACACAAATTCCATACCCTAATTCCAATTGAAACATTAGATGACGAAATTATTTATTTGTACATAATAACCATGCATAGACAGGTTAAGTCAAACCACTTTGACATTCCTAATATTTGGGTGATCATGACATGTTATTAGACGTCAATCATTATCTATGATTATAAATTGTTCAATTAAGGAATTAAAGATAAATTAAAAGGAGTTCTAATCTATCTGATTCTAATTATGAATTAGAATTATAATTTATAATCACGGCCAACGTATTAGGAACCTAATGAGTCACGCATAAAAAGGTTTATAAAGGAGAAAGTAAAATTTGAATTAAGTCGGATTTAATTGAGAAGTTTTAGAAACTTTAAGGGTCAATATGTGATATTTGATCTTATAAGGATTAATTAATAATTATAATTAAAGTTTGACTTTAGTTGTAATTTTAATAAAATCAAAGAATATGAAAAATAAGATTTTTCATATAAAAGGACAAATTAGAAAAAGGGATGCTAGCACTTCTTACATTTTTCCTCTCAAATTCGATTTGAAATTTTTTTTAATAGATCTGTGGATATCATTAGAGGTCAGACGATTAAACGACTCATAGAATTGACAGTTTTGAAGAAATAGAAAATTGTAACAAGAAATCGGAATAGATTAGTATAGTTTTGTCAAGTTCCTATTTTATGTTTCTAATTTAATTATGTTAAAGTTGATTCTACGGAAAAAATTTTATATTATTTCCGCTGCGTTAAGATTTGATTTTGCGTAATTTTTCCAGCAACTTTGGCTTTCATCTTCTCATCCTTCAGCTTGTGCGAGATGTATTAGATAATATTTGTTAGTTAAGATAATTGATTTGATTAAGATTAGATTTTATTCATTTGTATCTTTATCACTTCTATATATATATGACTTGTAAATTGTATTATTATTATCACCGTTACTCAATACTTAAACAGCAAAGATTCTTCTCTTTTATCTAAGTTGGATGATTCAGTAGTATATGTAAATAAGTTTTTCTTTTTCACTGTTGTCGTTTACCATTCTCTTCTGAGCTTTCCTGTGCGCAGGGAAAGCTCAAAATTGGAAAAAACACGAGCTGTCAATAGTAGCAGCACAAATTGGTTTTCAGCATAGTAAGATTAGTTAATCCAGTCCAGGATACCTGCAATTAAATGTCTCCATGAATCGTCTTCTGAAGCAGTCGTTATTTCAATCAGGTGACTGACTTGATGGGTATATCCTTATTAGCTTCCCTCGCTTGGATTCGTACATACAAAAGAAGCAATGCACGGATATGGTCCTCCAAAGTATGCATATCATACTCCTGAAAAAAAGCGTTTTTGGATCAATTCAAATCTGCACCTTCAAATCGTGTATTCCACGTAGTCCCAGTGCCCTTTGCTCATTCGTTTCTGGGCTTAAGGATAAGTTGATTGGTGACAGGATGTGTTCAGAATTATTCTGTTTCTTTCCAGTTGGCAGAAGATTTTTTTTTGAAGCGGAAGATCCATTAATATTTTTTAGAAGTGCACTAGATAACGCTTTGAATTGACACAATAATATACAAATCACGTCAATTGGGTATTTCGAATTAGACAAATCTTGTACGACAGACTTGATCGAGAGAACGTAAATAGGAGGATTCAAACACAAAATCTTTTAATCCCATACTCTCTTACTCCACCAATTCGACCACTTCTTGAGGGGCAACAGAAGATCAATCCACTCGCAACTATTTCCTTTACTTCTAGACGTTGATTTTAAAAAAAGAGTACTTAAACCAAACAACAAACTAACTTAATATAATATTTTAATAAATATTTATTTTTAATAAATATTTATCTCATATATTTTATTTTATAAATTGATTAAATAAATATGAAATAAAGAATGTATAAATGTACGAGTAATCAATTAGTTGCAAGGCATGAATCAAGCGGAATGAACACAGAGAAAATAAAAGAAAAGGAACGCTGCATGATAATTGATGTTCCATTGAAAGATATATTTGTGCTTATCTAGTTTGATACGAGCTTATTCTGCAGTCATTTCTCACGTGGGATTATACTCTCTCTTCACCTTGCATGTTTGATTGGCGAAAGGTGACAACTTGCCGTCCATTAGACTTGCAACCAGTCCTGTATCTGTGCTTGTGATAGATTGAATTGCTCTGAAATAGAATCACATTCTAATGCATGATCATTGCATTCACAACTCTTTTGCTCCTACAGTCTCTCTTTGCTTGTCTCTCTTTGCTTTGCTTAACGAGCCCTCACACACAAAGTTGCCGAGACACCACCTGTAAGATTATAAATAATATAGAACATGGTCGGGTTGGCTGTGCAGGACTCGGACCCAGTTAGGACGACCCATGGGCCGGTCGGTCCATTCTTCAATTGTCAATCTCCTACCTAATCGCCATGCCAAACTCAAGCCCAATTCACGCCTTCCACAGCTCGTTAGCATGAGAAAACCTACCATGCAGAGGTAGAAGTCTACGTAAAAATCTAAACCTAGCTACAAAACCATATATAAGGTATAGTTTTCCCATAACTGAGGTATGCAATCAAAACTTAGCTTTTCTCTGCATTGATCAACCTCACCTTCACAAAAATATTGACTTGAGTGTTGGAGGGGCTAATCGGGACACAACCCCCGACGTGCCTTCTTTGTTTTGCAGGTATCTTCACGTCGGATTAATCACAAAAAGCAACCAGCTCATGGATCCAAACGACAACGTACAGTTCAGCCAAAATCCGGCAGAACCAGACATTATCACGTAGCTTATGTTAAACATGATTGTTTCATAGGCATATAAAACAAAGAATTATGTACTTGAATTCTTATTGTGATTCCACCGGTTAAAGAACTTTTGTTACCAATTTTACTGCAGAGATCTTCTTTTGTGTAATAAACTTGATGGAAGAAAAAATAAGAAGCAAATACACACTGGTGTATCACATCTTAACGTTTCGCTCATATGGGTTTCATATAACTACCTTTGGTAATTATTTCAAGAATATTGACCATAATACCCTTCATGGGTGTATATGAGTCATTATCTTCCACTCACACATGATGAATTTAATCTTATTAAAAACAAACTCTGCAATGCTCATACTTGTTCAATAACTGGTGTGACCAGCATATGATTAGAGCACATTGTCATATATCCGTTAGGAGTATATCACATCTCGATTAACAAATTTATCCTGTGACTTATGAGTCATAGAGTAGACTTTGTAAGTTATACCCTAGGTCATATCTCACATTTGCACTTTTCTTTGATCTCATTTAGTTTCTTATGTCATGATTGTATTCAAGTTCTCTACTAAAGAGATGATGACCATCTTTGAATATTTTTCATGCGAGTCATTGATCTAAAAAAATAAATGACTTTCCTCTGTTCTCAATTCTCTTTTAAATTAAATTAAATTTGTTTTTATAGAATTATTCCATAGGATCACATCTTGCATGATCTTTTGGCAATAATATAAAGTAGCAAACCTTAAATTCAATTCTCAAGAATGAATCAAGAGTCATAAAGGTATATGATGAGGTTCTTCTCAACCTCAAGTCACATAATGTAAGAAGAGATCTGGAGACTTACATTAATCTCTTTTGTGGTCAGTTGTGCACACATGGCATGAGTCAAGTGCTACGGTATTTACCCACTTCGTTTAACTTGAACATCTTTCATTCAAGAAATATCGTACAGATGATAGTTCAAACATATTCAATGTTTAATTTGAGTTCACTTATCTACTCAAAAAATTATTCAGAACTCACTTATAGCAACGTAAGACAGATATAGTGATTAATAAATCACTTTGAACCAATTTTCTTGCGGCATTTATGGTTAAGTTTCTCGCTCTCAATTATCACCTAGATAATAAACTTTAAATTAGCGAGCATAAACACTAGAGGTGATTTTCCATGTGAGAGGGCCAATCTATAATCTGTCTCATATACATATGATTCATTCCAAAATATATTTATGCAGAAACATATATATTCATGAATCAAATGACACACAACGCATAATCTTCATCATATATTATATCCAAAAATATGACATTATAATGAATGAACATACATAAAGAAATGTTTATCAGTACATCTTAACATCTATATAGTCCTAGTGACTTTACATGCCCAATATATACATCTCTAAAAATTGGCTTTGTCATTGGGACTGCTATTATATCTCACGTAGATATATATCTCATGTTTACTTCTCCTCGTGCAATTATATCTTTCACATAATTATCCTTGGTATCTATGTGCTTTGTCTTACAATGAAATTTAGGGTTTTTAGTATAAGCGATTGCAGCTTGACTATCACAGTTGATGGTCACTAGATTAATTTTGCTTTTAGTGAGTCCCAAATGCACTAAGAATCGATGAAACCACACAACCTCTTGTACTGCAGTTGAGAATACCATAAATTTAGCTTCCATTGTGGATAATGCAACGCAAGATTGTTTCTTGCTTTTCCATGATATTACTCCGTGGTTTAGTAAGAATACATATCATGAGGTAGATTTTCTTTCATCTAAATCTCCTCTCTAATTTACATCTGTATACCCTTGTATACGTAGATCATTGCCTTGATAACATAATGCATAGTTCACAGTTCCTTTTAGATATCTCAGTATTCTTTTTACTACTTTCCAATATGCTTGGCCTGGATTTGATTGATATCTGCTCACCATCCCAACAATGTATTAAATATCTGATCTTGTACACATCATTGTGTACATAAGACTTCCAACTGTACTAGAGTTGGGAACATTCTTCATTTGTTCCCGTTCTTGCGGCATTGACGAGCAATTTATCTTACTAAGGCCTTCGTTTTTAACAATAGGATTATCAATTGGTTTAGAATCTTGCATATAGAATCGTTCAAGAATTTTTTGAGTGTACATCGCTTGTGAAAGTGATAACAATCTTTTCAAACGATCTCTTGAAATCTTGACTCCAAGAATGTATGCCGCTTCACCCATGTCTTTCATTTCAAATTCGGATGATAACCAATCTTTGATTTGTGTAAGAAACACATAGTCATTAACAAGTAATCAATATATCATGCATATATAAAGATAAAATCATGAATTTATCTTTGGATCTCTTAACATACACACAATGGTCTTCATCGATCATTTGAAAATCATACGAAATGATTACTTTATGAAAACGAATGTACCATTGTCTTAAAGACTGTTTCAAGTCATAAATTGATTTTAATAACCAATGTACCTTATTTTCTTGACCTGCCTTGATGAAATTTTCAGATTGTTCCATATAGACTTCTTCATCTAATTCTCTATTGAGAAAAACACTTTTTACATCCATTTGATACAATTCAAGATCCATACTGACTACTATAGCCATAATAAGACGGATTGAAGCAAACTTCACAACAGGTGAAAAAGTTTACTCGTAATCAATTCCCTCCTGTTATGTATATCCTTTTGCTACAAGGCGTGCCTTATATCTTTCGATACTGCCATCATCTTTTCTCTTAATTTTGAGAACTCACATGTTTCCAATTGCTTTATACCCTTCAGGGAAGTCAACCAAGTCCCATACTTGATGTGAGCTTAAAGAAATCATTTCTTCTTTTATTGCTTTCATCCATTCTTCTTTAAGAGGGCTAGTAAGAGCCTCATTTACATTCCTTGACTCTTCTTCCCCTTGCGGAGCAACCATATTAATTTTTCCTTCAATCTCAAAATGATGTCGGGGAATATTCTTTGATTACTTCGTCTTAAACGAGGTTCATCATAAACAAATTCATGACTAATATGATTGCTCCCACTCGGATCAGTCATCATAGAGAACCTTTCTATGGAATTGCTACCACTTGGTTGAAGTTCCTCATATTGATTCTTCATATCAGAATCATTTTGATCAAGCGACTCATATAATATTATATCTTTACCTATTTTGCATTGTTTAGGAAAATCATTATCTAAAAATGTTACATCTCGTGATTAAAATTCAGTTACACTTTCATTACCTTGTTCACCAATGAACACGTATCCTTTTGAGTGTTCTGAGTATATAATAAAAATTGGAGAGAGATCATGAACATAGGATACACACCCCAAGGTCAAAGACTTGACATATCAGGTCTCCTATCAATCCACAACTCATATGGTGTGCTAGTAACTGATTTTGTGGGTACACGATTAAGTACATAGGTGGTTGCTAGCAACGCATCACCTCAAAAAGTGATTGATAAATTTGCTTGGGCCATCATAGATTTAATCATTTCTAATAGTGTCCTATTTTGTCTTTCAGCGACGCCATTTTGTTGTGGAGATCTAGAAATTGTTAATTGCCTTTCTATTCCTTTCTCATCACATGAAGCCTTGAACTTTTTTGAAAAGTATTGTTGTCCACGATCAATTTGTAATGCTTTTATTTTCTTATCTAATTGATTCTCAATCAAGTTCATGTATTTTATGAAACAATCGAATGCTTTTGATATATGAGAAATCAAATAAACTTGACCATACCGAGTATAGTCATCTATGAAGGTGATGAAATAAACTACCCCATGTCTAGCCCTTCCATTCATTGGACCGCAGATGTCAGAATGAATTAATTGCAATGTATATAAAGCTCATGTTCCCTTTCCAGATGGATATGACGGATTCTAGCATGTCACAAAGTTGCAACATTATTGGAATTATTAGATGTAAATAATGAATACCTAATATTATTATTTTCCTTTGACAAATCTAGTACAATAAAACCATCCTATAAAAAACTATGACCATAATTAATAGATCCAAGATATAAATCCATTCCACCGCTGTGGAAATTTATATTAAAACCAAGTCTAACCAACAGTAACACAAATAGGAGATTCCTACGATTCTGTGGAGCAAATAATACTTCATGTAAGATGAGGGGTCGTCCTCCACGCATGCCCAATTTACATGTGCCAATTTCTTGTACAACAACTCTGAAATTGTTTTCCACATAAAGCCATCGACTACCATGTGGGAGTTTATGAAACTCAACGAAGGCGTCTCTATCCTTCACTACATGGTTGGTTTCTCCTGAGTCTGCAATCCACAAAGGATATGATTCAGTTAGAAAAATAGAACAAGAAACATTCACAGAACAAATGTTTGGACTATAAAGTTGTAACTTCTTGGGCTCAATATAATCTCGAGCAAAGTGACCCTTATTACCACAATTATGACACTTCACATGTCATGTTCTTTTTTTTGAAGTGACATTTTTCCTTTCTATGTTGGTTCCATTTTTCCTTCTTGGATTCCTGAGGAGAGTGGTTGAATCTCTTATTATTCTTCTACTTGGGTCCACCATGATGCTTGCGTTTTTTGTTCATAGCTCTATGTGATC
The DNA here is from genome assembly GCA_029891385.1 of Erythroxylum novogranatense. Taxonomy (NCBI): domain Eukaryota; kingdom Viridiplantae; phylum Streptophyta; class Magnoliopsida; order Malpighiales; family Erythroxylaceae; genus Erythroxylum; species Erythroxylum novogranatense. The sequence goes on from CM057229.1 coordinate 101,740,638, forward strand.
TAGAACTAACTGCATATGCCTTAGAAGACATCTTTGAGGCTTTAAGACACTCCTCCTCCAAGATGAGATGCCTTGTAGCATCTTCCATTGTCTTGATGCTCTCATTATGAGTTAGGTATATCTTCATGTGCTCCCAACTCTGTGCAGTGAACGAATCATAGCTTGTACTTGTTGTTTATCAGAAAGCTCATGACCAATATCACGTAACGATCACGTAACTCACTTACCATGTTGGACATTTTCCTCAGATATTTTTGCATTGTATCATTTGGGCGTTTCTTATAAGTGTCAAACTTAATTGTAAGTAACCCCACTTTAGTCATTGAAGCTCTTCCAAAACGAGCAGCCAATGCTAACCACTTGTTCTTTGCAGTTTCAAATTTATAGAACTCGTGCATGATATCATTATTCATGCTACTCAGCAACGAGATGCTAGCTAAAGAGTTCTTCTTTTTCCACAATTCATATGCATCAAAATCCCTCCTATGCTGGGCTATAGTGCCCTCCTTAGGAACTTCCATGGTTAGGTTTAATGATTCAAGAGCCTTTTGCTCTTCCAGTATATATTGGATTTTCATATTTCAGATTTCATAATTTTCACCATTGAGTTTCTCACCCCTATTAAATTCAACAACAATATTCTTTGAAGCAGTTGCCATTTTATTTTTTGTTTAAAACACTAAGTTTTTACGATAAAAAAGAAATATATATGCACATTAATGCCATATTAATCATTCATATAGTAAATAATTTGATCACAATTGCTTATAAAATCAAAAGTCCACTAATGTGTTCAATCATCATTCATACAACAATCAAATCCTAATTACTTTACTCTAGATGAATTCCTATATGATATACATGTAAACATATTACTTAAAAAAATAAGACTTTGTTCTTATAAAAAATTATATTAAATGTGCTACAACCTATTAACAATCTATAGGTAACGAACCTGATGCGGAAATAAGCTCACGAGTTCACGTGATACAGTTCGTGAAGCTCGATGTACAATAGCTCTTACTATTTACATTGGAAGACCTATAAGATATAAAGTTCTAATTAACTCTCTTCTAGGCATCTCTTTAATAAATGTCATCACTAACAAACTATAAGTCTTCTTGTTAGGCATATTATTCCACAGCATTCGTAACAGTTCGCCTGGAGGATGATGTAATGTTGCAAGCAAAGTCATGTACTTTACTTCAACATTTATATAAGCTCGATAACTTCCAAAGCATAATTCTTGCATCATGTTATTAACTGAAATAACATGTTGTGTTAGACCGTCTCCAAGGATTAAATACATGTTAACTAATTTATATACGTCTCTTCTGTGCCTCACATCGAATAAGCTTAGGCGTCCGCTCAATAATAGACATTTTCCTGAAAATAAATTTTCAAGAATCAGAAGAGTGCACAAAATAAACAAATTATTTTGTTTAACATATAGCAAACTCATGCTCATATTATGAAAGCAATTTAATTATGTTAGCAATGTATTGAACTATTCAAATAATGCTATTAATTTCTAATCAATTAGAAACTTATTTATAATATTCAAACATGAATAAGTCAAATAGAATTAGAAACTTATTTCTAATTTAAATTATAATTGTCTTAATCAATTTATCTTGAATTAATTAGAAACTAATTAATAATGAACCCTTTCTAATTTAGCCTAAACAAATTAGTTTTCTTTACAAAGAAAAATAGTTTCTAATATTTTATATTAATTAGAAAATAGTTTAACCAACTTAATTAGTTTGGGTAAATTAGAAAACTTATTTTAATTCTTTATGTTACATTTAATTTAAAACATTAATTTAGATATTAAGGTCTAGTCCAATCTTAATGTAATTATTAAGACTTAAGCCTTCAATCCTAACGAAAGAAAGTCATATTTATTATGGATCCAAGTCATAAACCATAAGGCATCCCATAGACATGACCCATTTATTGTTATTATAACATATATCTCCAAAGACTATAACAAAAACATCCACGTGTCGTGTTATTTTCAAGAAGATGAGAGGTCTTCTTCCTCCACTTCTTTGTGGTTCGGTTTGGCCTTTTTTTTTTCTTCTCTCGTTACTACTATCTTTGGATTCTTGTTGTAATAACAGTGTAAAAACTATAACAAAAACTTTGGTTGTTTTTCTTATACCAATGTAAAGTATGATGACAAATTCATAAAAGGAATATTGTTCTAATAACGGTGTAAAACCTATAATAAAAAAACTTTGATAACAAAAAAAACAAACTTTGGCTTTTGTTCTTATACCTGTGTACAACGTGATGACAAATTCATATCATCATGCAGAAATCTAAAAATGTAGATTTATGCATGCATATAACCATTGATATGTATTTCGTACCGTACCGGTTCAAAATCGATATGAAATTTCAAATTTAGGTACCGGTTTTAAATACGGGTCGGTACCGACCAATTTCGGTTAGGGCTAAGTCGCACTGCAAATTTGATGCGAAAATTTTAAAAATTTAGGAAATTTTTTTACAAAATTTCAAAAAATTTCAAAATCTCTTCCCTCCCTCTCCTTCCCTCATTTTTTCAAACTTTTAAAATAATAATAAATATTTTATTAATAACAATAATTATAAGTTAAATAAAATTTAAAATAAATTATGTTTATTTTATTACTAATAAATTAATTTTTTATTACTAATAAATTATTTTTATTTAAAATTATTTTAATATTTTATATAATATTTATTAATAAATACTAATGAATAATAATTTTAAAATTATTTATTTTAAGAAATAAATAATTTTAAAATTATTATTTATAAATTAATATTTATTTTATATATTTTCAATTATTAAATCAAAATTTATATATTTTAAAATTATATTTTAAAAGTAATTATATTTATTAATAATTATTAAATTAATTTTATATGTTAAATGAAATTGTGATTGTATCTAATTAAATGTAAAATCAAATGGAATGTGAAAACAACAATTCTAAAAAATAATTCAAAATTTTGATTAAATAGAAAATAATTCAAAATTCAAAATTTTGAATTATTTTATTATTTTACAATTAATTATTATATTTAGATAATTATTATATGTTGATATATATTATATATAGATAATTATTATATATAAAAATAATTAAAATATAATAAAGATATATATAAACTAAAATAAATAAGATATAAACAAAAAACTAAATTAAATAATCTACAACTTTACAATATGACAATGAACTATTTTGTAATTTAAAAAAATTCAGGGACAATTTTATAAATTTAAAAATATTTTTATATTATTGTAATATTTTAAATACTTTATATTATTCTTAATTTTATAATTGTATGATGATAATTGTCTTTATTTATAATAATTATGGTTATTAGTTATATGTAAAATATTTAAAAATTATTGTTATTTCATATTAATTGTCATTATTATTTATTATTAAGATTTTTGAAAGTATGGTTGACATTATATAGTACAACTGTATAATATACCAATATGGACTATTTTGCAATTTTTAAAAATTTTAGAGACTATTTCATAAATTTAAAAAATTTCTCGAAATGATTGTATCAACCTGCATCTAGACAGCTTTAGTTCTGTAGCTTCAATCCGATATCGAGCCTGATACGGTATTCATAACATTGCATATAACATACAAAAAAAAGTTTTAACCTGCTATGATACTGATGTAAGATTATAAATAATATAGAATATTATCATGTAGATTATATTAAATAGAATCGTTTCATATGCATGTAAAATAAAGAATTACGTATTTAAATTCTTCTTGTGATTTCACTAGTTAAAAAACTTTTGTTACTAGTTTTACTGCAGAGATCTTCTTTTGTGTATAAATGCTGATGTATCACATCTTAACGTTTTGGATCATATGGGTTTGATCTTATACAACCAATAAACTTAACTACCTTGGATAGTTATTTCAAGAACATTGACCATAATACATGTTTATGTTTTTGGATCAATTCAAATCTGCACCTTCAAATCGTGTATTCCACGTAGTCCCAGTGCCCTTTGCTCATTCGTTTATGGGCTTACGGATAAGTTGATTGGTGACAGGATGTGTTTAGAATTATTCTTTTTTCTTCTCAGTTGGCAGAAGGTCAATCCACTCGCAACTAGTTCTTTTGCTTCTTGACGTTGATTAAAAACAAAGAGTACTTAAACCAAACACCAAACTAACTTAATATAATATTTTAATAAATATTTATCTCATATATTTTATTTTATAAATTGATTAAATAAATATGAAATTAAGAATGTATAAATGTACGAGTAATCAAGTAGTTGCAAGGCATGAATCAAGCGAAATGAACACAGAGAAACTCAAAGAAAAGGAATGATACATGATAATTGATGTTACGTTGAAAGATATATTAATTTGTGCTTATCTAGTTTGATATGAGCTTATTCTGCAGTCATTTCTCACGTGGGATTATACTCTCTCTTCACCTTGCATGTTTGATTGGCGAAAGGTGAAAACTTGCGGTCCATTAGACTTGCAACCAGTCCTGTACCTGTTCTTGTGATAGATTGAATTGCTCTGAAATAGAATCAAATTCTAATGCATGATCATTGCATTCACAACTCTTTTGCTCCCGCAGTCTCTCTTTGCTTGCTTAGCGAGCCCTCACACGCAAAGTTGCCGACACACCACCATTGCTAAGTGCTGTTGCTTTCTTGACACGACGATGCCTATTTCACGGATTTTAATGGCAACGAGGACGTCACTTGCACCACCAAGCATTCTAATTATTTTCAGACTTTAATTTGATACTTAGTGTGTATATATACATGTGCGCTTGAGTGCATATACTTAAGAAATAACCTTTCTATTAGTTAGTGTAATACATAACGGTACTTTAGTTACGTATCCCGGATCAAATATGAAAAAGCAAGAAACGAAAAAATGTGAAAAATACCTGATTTTGGTCTCTGTAATTTCAAACAGGATTTTCAAAACCGAAACGAATGTGAGTCCACCGCCGCTTTCAAGAGAATTGCTCTCCGGGACGCAAGTGAGGTCTTTCTACAGTTTTTTCAAAACGTAAACTCTTGTAAGGGGCTAGAAAATCCTTATGCTTACGATTGATATATGAGCAACTGTAGGAAATTTTAACTTTTATATATAATATCCATATTGGGCTTCCCCATCACAAGACCGATATGGATCTGGTTTACACTGATTGTGATCCATTTTTTACAAGGACTTCGATCCATTGATTTAGATCATTTATTGGACCACTTTATTATCTTTATCTGGATTAAATTACGTAACTTAACTGATAAGCTATTGAAAAATAAAAAATGCAATTAAATGTTGTTTAATTTTATGGGAAAGGACAAAATTGTCCAACGTTCTTCCCCTTGGACAACATTAAATGCAATTTTGACTCAAGTTTAAAAACAATTTAAAAACTCGATTAAGCCACATTACTAAATTAGTTGACTAGGTTTCAAAACAAAATATTTGATACAAAGATAACGAAAGTCCATCATTCCGTTCTGCAAGGCTTTTGATACTGAAAAGTATCAAATGCATGTGTCATGTGCAACACAGATCCAATACAATCACGTATACCTAATACCTCACTAACATAAATGAGAAAATAGAGTGTGACAAACTAGGATGATACTTTTATGATCTAAATTATATCATCTTCGTTTGTAGATCTCGATTTCTCCAACTTTATGCTAAACTGCATTAGAGACATTCTGTTTTGTCTTATCGAATGCTAAACAACATTAGAGAAAAGTTGTTTCCTCTCAGCAAATGTTAAATTACATTAGAGAAAATGTTTATGTTCTTCAACTAAATGCTAAATTGCATTAAAGAACCTTTATGAGATTAAAAACTTATATCTCCTATGTCATGTCAAAATTTATGGATATCTGTATAAAACTGTATGCGTCTAAATAACATAGGCTCAAGATCAATCTATATATGCCCAATGACCTTTAAATACTTAAGATCGACACAAATCTTAAGATTTTTATATGTATTATGACAATATACGATAACCTGTATTACCGAGCATAAACGATGATCAACTTTATTGATGAATCATCATATTGTCATAATATATCAAAATGTACAAATGTACATAGAGCAAACATAATGATCCATTAACTAACAATGTATAAGTACTTCAAAACACCTATATTATATACTTGTGTCACAAACACAAATGGGTAAAGTCTTTTAGTTAAATGATCAACTATCATTTCCTCAATCCTTAAATGCTCCAAACTTTAATATCACCTTTGTGTATCAACACCTTTATGACAAAATAATTGACTTTTAAATGCTAAGACCTTGTGATATTCTTTGTTGTTATTAACAACACAACAGGAAGATTATTATAGTACCGCTAAATGGGTCTAGCCATTGAATCAACCACATACAACTCAAAAATTAAGTTTATGAGCTATACCATCTATGAAGTTGCCCCATTGAATTCACTCTGCATGCATATTCAAGGAAGTTATCCGTATCTACTTGACACACTTCCACGACATTGTACCATCTACAAACTTAAAATTATAACCTTAAGTGGACTTTTGATCATCCGGACACATGGTTAAAATTTGAATCTGAATTCCCTACAAGGTTTAGTATGCTGACTTTTCTACAAGTCAACATATAATCCTTGATTCCTTTTAAATATCTCAATATTTGCTTGATAGCATTTCAATGATCTACACCCGGGTTAACCAGATATTGACTAAATATCTAACAGTATATAGAACATTCCTCATGGCCTCACTTATTACTTTATTCTTTGGATATTGAGCCAAAGATTATCTCTTACTATGATAGATAGGTGCTTTTTTTGCCCAAGAAGAGCTCGCCACCAACTGTAGCAGCACCATCCGCTAAAACTTGTCCCTTTTTAATGCATTTACCTCTTGAACTCGGGTTTTGATGCATACAAGTATTTTTGTTGGAACGTTGATACATAACTAATGGAATGTTTAGAGTATCCCCATTTCTCGATAAAATGATCTTATCAATATCAGTATAAATTATCTTTCCCTCATGTTGACAGGTTTGCAGTTAACCGTATTAAACATCTATACCTCATACTTAATGTATGACTCTAGGAGAGGCTTGATGAGTGTTGAGATCTGTTTCGGTGAATCTGAATACTTAGGACAATAGATGCTTCACAAAGGTCCTTTTTATCAAAATGTTTAGCCAAAAATTGCTTAATCTTATGCAACATGGCTAAGACATTTGATGTGAGTAATATATCCTCCACATGCAATAATAGGAAGATAACTTTGCTCCCCCTGACCTTACAATACATGCATCTTTTTAACTTTGTTTTCCATGAACCCAAAAGAGGTCACAACCTTATAAAATGTAAGGTATCATTTTCGGGAGGTCTTATGTAAGTCATATATTTCCTGAATCCTTTAGGTTGTACCATATAGACCATTTCATAAAGGTCTTTATTCAGAAAAAGTAGTTTTGACAGTCATCTGATGTAATTCTATATCATCATGAGCTACAATTACCTTAATCACTCAAAATAAATTCTAAGAAGATACAAGAGAAAAGGTAACATAAAGTCAACATTTCCCCTTGAGTAAACCATTAGGCAACTGAGCGAGTCCACAAATTGCTGAACTCTATCTTGAAAACCTTTAGGTCCAAAACTTCATTTACAATTGACGAGTTTGCAGTTTCGTTGCAAATCAACTAGCTACCAGACCTTACTATGCTCCATGACTTGCATCTCATCAATCATTATGTCCCACCACAGATCTGCATTAGGTCCAGAAACAACTTTTGTAAAACTAACTAGATTCGAATCATGTCCAATATCATAGTCCTGTACACCTGATAGACTATGTAATCATATGAGATAATAGGTCGTCTCACTCTAGTGGATTTACCTAACTACATTAGATCTTGTACCCCCAGGAACCACTGTGTATACAGGTATTGATTCATGTTCCTACACAGGCACAGTACAGAGACCTGGATCTACTGGACCTATCTGTATGAGTAACGAGTACATGATAACTGTAGTATCTGCCTTGCTATCATCCGAAGGGTCAAAGAGCTCACCATCATCATAGATATTGTATTTTAAAAACTTAGTTGTTTGTAATTCCACTATTCTAATCCCACCCCGGGGCACCCTTACAAAAAATCTAAAATTTTCGTGTATTTTTCAAATAAAAACATTGTAGCAATTTCGTACAACAGACGTCAACTACGTATGTCGCTGAGGGCGCGTGCATATCCAATGTTCAAAGGACGCATCTGGCGCATGACCGGCGTTAGTGCTTACATCGCACTCACCAAACAAGCGTTCGGTCAGTATCACCCGATGGTGATGCATACCCTCGCTGGAAAAAGGCCATTTTTAGCGAGTTTCGGGTCAATTTTTTGCACTTTTGGGCTCATTTTCACGCTGTTTCTCAAGGCTAAACATATGTATACTATTTTTATATAATAAAATGCAAGAAAAAACTGGAAAAAAGAAGTTAAATATATGAAAATCTTATGGAGAGAAAACTGAAAAATCTTCATTTTTAACCACTTGATCACGTCACCGCTCTGATACCACTTGTAATACGTAGCGGTACTTTAGTTACATATCTCAGATCGAACGTGGAAGGGCAAGAAATGAAGAAATGTGAAAAATACCTGATTTCGGTTTTCGTAAATTCAAATGAGTTTTCTGAAGTCGTAATGAACGCGAATCCACTGCCACCTTAATGAGAATTGTCTCTGGGATGCGGGTAAGGTCTTTTTACAGTTTCCTCAAAACATAAGCTCTCTTAACGGATCAGAAAATCTTTATGCTTATGTTTGATAAATGAGCAACTGTAGGAGACCTTGATCTTTATATACAACATCTATATCGGGCTTCTCCATCACAAGATCGATATGGGTCTGGTTCATACTAATTGAGATCTATTTTTAACACTAACTTTGACCTATTGATTTTGATCATTTATTGGACTACTTTATTATCTTTATTTGGATCAAATTACATAACTTAACTGATAAGTTATTATAAAATAAAAAATGCTGTTAAATGCTGTCCAACTTTAAAAAAAGGACAAAATTGTTCAACAGTTATGAGTAAGGTTACATGCTATTGGTTCTCTTTAAATTTTGTGTGATTGCGAGATTTCTACTTAGTTGTTCTTCTTGTTGTTATAATATGTACAATTAATTTTTAAAAATTATAACAAAGCTTGATAGATTAAAGCTAGCCTCATAATTTTTTGTGTTGAGTACATTTAGTTATAAAATTTGATCAATTTAATAATTTTGACTTAGCTCGAGGGGAGTTAAGACATCTAAAGAAATATTAAACTTGAATTTTAGTAAATTTATGACAAAAAATAGGTAATTGTTCATATAGTGGTGTTCAAAATAGGCAATTATTCATATAGTGGTATTCAAAGACCTAATAACATTTTTTTTTGCGTTAACTCATGAGATGTCCTAGGTGAGCTTGAACTGTCAATAATATCTTTAAATCCTTGCCATGTCCAAACTGTTCCCTGCTCGACCTTAAAGGATGGCAAAGTATTATCAACGAACATCATGGAATCTACTTGGTAATTAATGCCAATTAGTGGAATGCTTTATGAGTTAAATTCGAACATGAAGCGTAGTTCAAATATGAGTTCAAATTTTCTGTTCGATTTTATGATATCCAATCTTGTCTATTGCTTAAAATGATGCCGTTTTAACCATTAGATATGAGTTTAGAAATTGTTTAATTCTGTCCAATATCTAAAACGACACGGTTGGATTCTATAAAATTAGTGATTTTTGGACGCCATTCTAACCATTGAATATGAGTTTATAAACTGTTTAATTCCGTCCAATGGCCAAAACGATATAGTTGGATTTTATAAAATTAGTGATTTTTGGACGCCATTTTAGCCATTGGATATGAGTTTAGAGACTGTTTAATTATATCCAATGGTCAAAACGACATAGTTGAACTCTATAAAATTAGTGATTTTTAGACACCATAACATTAAATAGAGAATATTTACTTATCAAATACATGTGTTTAAGTATCAGGCCTGTAGGAAAGGGAGATTCGCTTGCCACATTTCGTGGTCAGTGTCACTTCACAGGATAATGCAAAGAGATTCACCAAAAGGAAGACTGCAAATGAGGCTTATACAAAGGACAAAGTTTAGGTTTGTGCATTGATAGCCTCAAACCATTCTGATGAAACTATTATTGATTTTGTACAACAAAAAATCTAAGGCCAATGCGCACTTCAGATACTTGTATCTGATGCCCTTACAGAGATGGGATAATGGGACCCAATGTCGATGTCACAGGGCACTTGCACTCAGAGGCTAAAAAACGGCACTTAGAGAGGTGTCTGTTTGTTCTCACCAAATAACTTGCATGTCTATATATGCACCCCAAATCTTCTGTCCAAGTTACCATGTCCTTATTCTGTCCAGTAGGGTGGATGCCGTCCATTTATATGAATGGAGTGGACCCCACATAAATAAATATTCCAGATCCACCCCACCTGACAGTAGAGAGACAGTGAATTTTGACAAGAGATTTGATCCCCTATATATGTACTGAAGGCTGGAGCTACCAAGGCCACTTCTCCTGTAGTTTTGCTATTCTGGGTTATGAAACATATGGTGACGTTAAAACGATAACGCAAGCTTTGGTGTCGACGTGACATTAAGATCTGATCATATATAGATCGCCATTGGTACAACACAAGTTTTTGATTGGCTATTTGCTGAAGCTATATGCATCTTCTCCACTTTGCTTTTGTCTGATTTAATTGGTTGATAATATGTTGTGATTGTTCAACAATGATACAATTGAATTCGATATGCAGAAAGAAATGTATTACAGTATTCATTGACGTCAAGGTTGTAAATTATGAACCTCCTACAAGTTTGTACAAAGTGACCTGGTAACAAATTGGCAATTCATTGCCTATGAACAGGGATTTGGTATAACAAGAAATCATTTGTTTTTACTACAAAGACGCATGAACGAACGACAAACTTATTGATATTGAAATCTTGTTCAAGTGGTCTCAATTGGAAGATCTTGGGGCAGCTTTTACAAACACGAGAATCGTGGCAACCCAGTACCATACCTACCCAAGGACCACCATTTACTTAAGCCGCTCGATAGTTGCCGCAGGGATGATTGTTTCTCTTGAAAGCTGCAGCAGTACTGCGAGCACAAGTCGCTACTTGTTTATCTCATTCATGAAATTAACCAATGTGACCAAAACTTCACAATAGACTTGTTAGTTCCATTTCAGCGAGAACTTCTGACCTTTGCTGGGATCTCTCTTGGCGATTTGTTAATGGACCACCATCAGAGTTTGGCAGTGTCAGTGAGAGAGACTACTCCTAAACTTTGCTTAGTCCTTAGCCCAAGATTGTATGAGGGTGTTTATTGATATTTTAGATTTCCATCTTGTGTGGTGTGCATATAAGCCTGTTCATATTAGCAAAATCATATCAAGTTCCTATGTGATGATTTATCATTAGCAAAAGCAAGTAACGGTACAAGTTTCTAAATGGCAAAATTTGAGTTCTTTTGCTTTTCTATCTCAAGCTTACCAATCATTAACAAGTTGACAAAAAGGTACCTGAAAGAAAGGATTATAGAAATGTTATCTGCAGTCTAATGATGCACATAGTGGTGTTTATGTAAAGCTAGAAATAATTACTGAAAGAAAACATGATATCCGCATTAGGGCACATTTGGTTAGCAGAAATGGTAAGTGCAATTGCAACCACAACTTGAAAAAGTGTGGACCATGAAAGGCCATCTTCATCTCGATCATGAGAAGATTGCAAAATGCCATACTAACAGCACTGACTTGGCGCCTACAATTGCCCTTCACGCCATGTTACAAACGTCTACTGTCAATCATCTACACAAGGTAGAGATAAATCCTTCCTTCCCACCTATCATTGGATTAACTTGAATAGACCAGTCTGAGGTATAAGGGGTCTGCGCTAGCTGTCAAATCAGCACATTTGTCCTGTGAATATACGGGATCAAATCTTTTATGCTCAAACGATCCCATTCACACATTTTTCTGAGAGCAGGATTAGAGGTACAGAAAATCTTGTCCGCAGATATACACATACTTTTTTAAATGAAGTGATCTATCTACCTTCTGCTCCCGGCACCAACTGGTTGGTGGCATTAATTGTAGGAGCCAATTAATCAGTTGTTGAAGACTCACGGGAGTAGAAAATATCTGCACATATAGTGGGAAATTTGAAGCATCCGAGATTTCTAGTTCTAATCCCAAAGCTATGATATTTGATTAGATATCTGTGCCATCCTTCTCTTTCAACATCACTTCGCTGAGGTCTCATATTGGCTATTGCTAGATCCCATCACCAATTAGTCCAGATTTGAAAGCGGCTGAATTCACTAGTAACAAGCATTGCATCACTTGACAACATAACTAATTGGTGATCATTCACATTGAATTGCCTTCTAATTTTGCTTCATTCGCAAAGGATTCATGTACATGTCGACTTTGCTAAATTTCACATTTTCTACAGGGGCCTACTTCATAATCTTATATTGATATGTAATCCAAAAGAAAGATGTCAAACTGAGATAAAAATTAGAAGGAACCGTCATCTTTGGTGGGTTTTAGTTCTTGTTGATGAGTCTTGATTTGACTTTGCAAACAGCTGCTTCCCTCCTTGCCCGATCTACACAGGAGACAAAGAAAAGCAGACGAAGAAGTCAAGCAAATCCTCCCAACCTCATACACTAACTGCATCTTTATTGCGGAAGGCAATTCTATCCAAGTGGACCAGCCAAATTACTAAGTTGGAAATAGAGTGGCGTAGGCAAAATAGATATCAACCTTGGGAACCTTCTTCTCGGCCCCAAAAATCCTTTGTCCATTTTCCCATGTCTACCCTGTCCATTTTGCATCTGAGCCATCCATTCATGTGGGTCCCACATGAATGGATGGCTCAGATGCAAAATGAACAGGGTAGACATGGGAAAATGGACAGAGGATCAGCACCTCTTCTCGGGGGCTCAAAGCCACTGAATAATGCACATCACGCGAGCAATCCAAGTATGTTGAATATTAATTCAAAATTATTATTTTTATTGATTATGTGGTCATGTTTATCTACTTAGTTAGTGGTGAAGATTGTGGGATAGTGGGTCTTCTCTTGATTCCCATGTTCTCTTAGTTGCTAACATTTAGGAATGTTAGTTTATTTATATGTTTATTTAAGGTTGTCATTATTTTGAGTTTATATCGAAAATTAGAAAAGTTTGGCTTCTATTATCTTTCTTTCTCTTTCTTCAAAATTCCAACACAGGTATCGTGCCATAGATCCTTGAGAGACTGTGAGATTGAGTGAAAAATTTTTTTTCTTCTTCCAATGGTCGCTAGCAATTCAGCTACTCTACTACTCACCGACTTTCAACGGTGAAAACTATCAAATATGGGTTGTCAAGATGAAAGCTCATTTAAAAGGTCTCGGCTTATGGCAATGGGTGGAAGAAGAAAGGGAATTACCAGCTTTGGGAAATAATCCAACACTAAATCAAATAAGAGCTCATGAAGAAGAAGCGAAAAAGGCCCAAGAGTGTTATCTATTATTTTCTTTGCGGTTTGAATCGGTTTTCAAGAATTATGACTTGTGAAACAAATTAAAAACGCTTGGGATATCTTTGAAAGAATTGTATCAAGGCAATGAAAGAATAAAGAAGATGCAAGTTTTAAATCTCAAAAGAGATTTTGTAGCTTTGAGCATGAAAGAACATGAGAGCATACAAGAATATTTTGATCGATTGATGATTTTGGTGAACAAAATACGGCTATTGGGGAAGGATCTATCCGAGAGCGAAATTGTAGAAAAGATTTTTATTAGTTTACCGGAAAAATTTGAGGCGAAAATTTCATCTCTTGAAGATTCAAGAGATATTAATGATTTATCCTATCCGAATTGATTAATGCTTTGCGAGCACAGGAGCAAAGAAGGGCCATGCGAAAAGTTGAAACCGAGCAAATCGATAAAGAGCTCTTCTTGCCAAATCGTCAAAAGGAAAAGGTAAATTTTCCCAATGTGACCATTGCAAGAAACCGGGACATGAAGAGAAAGATTGTTGGCATAAAGGAAAACCTCAATGCTTCAACTGTAAAAGATTTGGACATATACAAAAATATTGCAAGTTCAAAAATGAGCAATCAAATTTTGCTCAAGAAGAAGAAGAAACTTTATTTTAAAATTGGAGAGAGGTGCTCCAATACTATTACTTGCAAGATTGGTGAGAAGTGCATCAATAGTTGAAGTTTGATGAGAAGTGCATCAAGTGTTGAAGATGGTGAGAAGTGCATCGTCCATTGAAGAGAAGTGCTTCAAATTATCTATAATTTTGAATTAAGGGAGAATGTTGAATATTAATTCAAAATTATTATTTTTATTGATTATGTGGCCATATTTATCTACTTAGTTAGTGGTGAAGATTGTGGGATAGTGGGTCTTCTCTTGATTCCCATGTTCTCTTAGTTGCTAACATTTAGGAATGTTAGTTTATTTATATGTTTATTTAAGGTTGTCATTATTTTGAGTTTATATCAGAAAATTAGAAAAGTTTGGCTTCTATTATCTTTCTTTCTCTCTTTCTTCAAAATTCCAACAAAGTATTATATTTCTACTTTTTAGTCATTTTAACGTTTTCCATCAACCCTGGCAGGGACCAGGAAGCATTTAGAACTGTCTTAAGAACTATGCAACCACACACACGCTAGGAAATCTAAAGGAATCTCTAGAAATTTGTTGGGCAATACTTGTCTAATTCTATAATTGTGGTCTCTTAATTAGTCTTAAGTTAAATAAGCAATACACAAAGTTTAAGATTTAAAAGGTTTAATCGGTAATAAAATTGACTAAAGATTAAATAAAATTAAAGAATTTTAAATAAAATTAAAAGAGATTTTTCTTATTAGTCAAGATTTTAAAGTTTAATTAAAAAATATTATTAAATAAAATTAATTGATATATTTTAGTTTATAAGAACTTATTACTTACAAAAATTGACCGATTAATTAATAAACTGATTAATTTTTAACAATAAAAGTTATTAAAATAAATCGATCCGGAAAGTTAAAAACCGATTGAACAGATCAAAATTTTTACAATTAATTGGGTCATACGGGCCCGAGCTGTAGAAAGTCGTGTGTTTCAGATATAGGGTCTACCGTTGGGTAATTTAGTGGGCTAAACTAAACCAATAGACGGTTGGGTCAAATTGAATACTGATAAGGAGGTGAAACACGGGTCCGACCTTGCTACAATTGGAGGTTTGATTCGGGACTGTCAAGGTCGATGATGTGGTGAATTCCTCCAGAATATTGGCACGGTCTCACCTTGGCTGTAGAATTCTGAATTGGGTCTAACGTTGGCATAGGTACTTGGTTATTGACGCATGGTCGTCAAAGTAGATTCTTTGGAGGTTATTAACATTCTTTCTTCTTCAAATATAGTCATAACTAATAATAATCTTTTGGTGACAGGTATTCGAGAGTTAATTCGCCAAATATGGGAGATACAAATTTAACATATCTTTTGAAAAGGGAACCGGTGCGCCGATGGACTAGCTACTCAAGCTTTTTTAGCTAGTCAATGATTGCATCTACTCCAAGAACCCCTGATGTTTATTATGGATTACATACACCAAGATATGAAAGAAGCACTCTACCACAAAATTCTGCGTTAGTGGAGTGTATTGATTAGAGTGGAGTGTGTTTTGTTTTGTCTTTTATCCCTTGTAACCAAAAAAAAAAAAATGCTGGTCATGAGATTGTATGTCATGAAGATTATAAATCACTTTAGCTTCTCACCTTTTCGAATTGTATGTATTTGGTATTAAAATTCTTTTAGATCTCTTATGTTTTAATCTTTTTATTATTTATTTCCAATATGTGTACACAATGGTTTAGCACAAAGTCCGCCTTTCCTTTAATAGATTCTATATAGCGCGTAGCATCATCTATAACACTAACAGCGTTTCACGGACGGCCATGCACATATCTGTAGCTTTGTATATCTTCTTATTTATCTCTAAGGTAGCCATCTTAGATTAAAGTGTTTCCAACGACAACCTGTATCATTGATTAGAAGGAGGATTGAGCTGTACTGACGGATACTTAATGATTAAAAAGCAACTTTCGTAAGATGCTAATATGATTCTATCTATAGATTTTCTTATAGTGATAAACAAGCATTTTTTGAAAATTGTTTTCATGTCCGATTCCTCTTGTTTAGTAAGTGATATCTACTCTCTCTGCCACCCTTTGCTAAAGGAATACGATCGTCAAGGCATATATACATACATGTAGTCCAATGCTTAGAAAAGTTAAAGATAGTCTCTTTGACTTTAATTTCTGATGTTCCGTTTACAAACATGCAAGAATTTGGCATAACCTTTACAACTACAACGGTGTTTATGCTTGGAACATGGCCTTTATATCCTTATTAGATGAGAAGATTCTTTTTATTCCTACGCGTAAGTTATTTTGTGATGTTGAATTCAGGATCATGGTGTATGGGGCCGAGGGTTTTTCTATTCCAATGAAAGAAGAGATGGTTATAACCATCCATTACGTACACTTCTTGCATAGAATAAGGTAGAACAAAAAGCGTGCTGTATAGAAAATTTTGCAACCTTCCAAAAACGTTCCAAGTTCATCATAACCAAGCAATGGACCACCTGCTAGACACGGACAGGTCTGATGAAGAAGGCTTAAGGTGAAGTTGACCATGCATGCACGGATCGTAATCATTTATCAGGACCATTTTCCTTAATCATTCAGTCAATCTCCGTCCGGTAGTTCTTTGTTTTGAACATCTTTGCTTCTCTTTAGGGAAAGTTACAGCAAAGTGGGTTGAAAACTAATGATGAACTTAATTAAACATCACTTGAAATTAACCTTGCGTTCCTTTTACTTTTCCCTTTTGTCTTCTTTATTAGGTGAAAACAGGATACAGATGTTAGTTGCTAATTAGTTCGAGAGGATCGTTCTTTGTCATCATAAATCTTCCTCTGCCTTACTTTCTATAAACAGAACTAATCAATAATGAGGAAAGCTAAACCTAAATTTGACACTACTTGTAAGTAATGAATAGATTCGGACACCTATTTTTCAAATTATCCTTGTTAGTTTCAATTGGTTTATAACTCGAAATGTGAGGAGTTAATTGTTAGAAATAATATTTTAAAAATCAGACCATAAATTAAACTGGTAAAACAAAAGTTTAAAGTTTAAAATGTTTATATGATATTAACTCGTCATAAAATTGGTTAAAGATTAAATAAAATTAAAGACTTTAAAATATGATTGAATGAGATTGTCATCACTTATTACAAAATTTAAAGTTTAATTAAAAAGTGAATTGTTAATTAATAAAATTAATTTGTTTATCTTGATTTATAAAAACTATCAACTTATGAATACGGATCGATTAATTTTAATAATAAAAGTTTATTAAAGTAAATTGAACTAAAAGTTGAAAACCGAGCTAAAAAATTACTCAATTAAAATTTTAAGATTGAATCAGTTGACTGATTTGATTTTTAATTATTGGTTAGAAACCTTTAGGTCATGGTAGAAGGTATCAAAATCAAATATTATTAGTAAGTGTGACACTAAAAGAGAGTTCAATGTTATTATTTTTGTGTGTACTTTCTAATGGTCAAGATTGAGGAAAAGAAGAAGAAAGGACATACAATATTATAATTTAAAGTTGGTCCTATTAAATATAAACAATTCAATATATTTAAGATAACGATAATCATAATTGATGCATACTATTGCAGTCACAGAATTTACTCTAATAATTCTTGTTATTAAAAAGGTCAATTTTATAAATTAATAAGTTCTTATAAATCAAAATAAATCAATTAAATTTTATTTAACAACATTTTTAATTAAACTTTAATTTTTTGATAGATAAGTCTTTCAACTATATTTCAAATTCTTTAATATTAATCAATCTTTAGTTAACTTTATGACGATTTAATACCAAATAAACCTTAAATATATCTTATCTTACTAATTTAACTTTCGGTCCGATTTTTAAAACATTGATATTATTTTATCTTTGTTGCCATTTGCTCAAAAATTTGGAATCCTTTAAATGGATAAAATTTCTTTATCACTCGAATCTCCTCAAGGAACCCAATTCCTTTTGAAGACAACCATAATCACGTTTGTAAATATTTCATTATGAAAACGGATCATTTCTGTTACTTGACAATGAAATATCATCTTCAACATTTATCAGAAAAGCAAAATGTGCATGAATTAGCCAAACATTGGCCAAAAATTGGCAGCCATGATTGATGCTTAAATGTAGACGGGTCAGTTCCTACTTATGCGAGCTCCAACTAATAGGGAAACATGCACATCAACTTGGAATGCGTTCCGTATACTTGTCAGGAATGAAAGTGAAAGGAACCAAAATACAAGAAGATGAACTGAATCTGTTAGTCAAAACGTTCATAACATTGTAACAATTTTATTCGCGACTGAGATGAAATGAGTCTTTGAAATAGACATAACTGCGTTCTGATAAAGATTGTGAAGTTTTGCTCTATCCATGAGAGCTGGAGCCTGGAAGACCAATGAAAAGCTTTTAAGTGTTAACAAATCTAATCAACTGTTGTTAGATGCCAGATAAGAGACGAAAGTGCTTGGATTAAGATAAGAAGGAATGCATGGTTTTTGTCAATTTAACATTTTTTTTTAAGAAAAGAAGAAAGCATTGCAGCCTACACCACAATTTTTGTGAAATCTTCAACTGTTTCCAACAGCTTGGTGTGCCTCAAATGCTCAGCTAGTGGTCTTAATCTGCTTGTCCAACACTCCATCATCCCCACGGAAAGAATCTTTCTTTTTAGGATGGCCCTCCATCTCCATGGCTCCTTTAGCTTCTTTCACATGTAAAAATAAATGAGAACTTTTCTGAAGTTTCCCGTCACCTCCAACCCTTGTTAGGTTACATAACGCCTCCATTTTCTAGGAAGATTTTGGAACTTGCCTCTGCATTTCTTGTGTACTTCAACAAATAACTTATAAATTAATATCGAGCAATGAACTAGATCATAAATTTATACGGGGCCATCATCGAAGAGGTCGGTGAAACCAAAATGAGGATAAGAAGTCGGCTGATGGAAATCGTGACAAAACATAATACATATCCAAGTCAAAAGGGAAGGGAGACACATGGCAGGAACAATTACTCACATACCATTCTGATAGACTTGCATAAAGGAACAATCTTTGCACTTGTAAGAAGCTGCATTGATCATAAATCTATGAAGGAACCTTGGTTAACACGAAATAGACTCGGGGGTTGTCGAAACATAGTACTTTCAGGAGACTTCTTCATTCATCCTTTGTTGACCTTTTTTCTATTTGGTTTTGTTGGAGGGAGACGAGAGAAAATGCCAGGCCTCTACATGAAGCTACCATTGGTCCACGTGGCTTCCTCAACTTTGTAGAGGTCCTTCCAAATTTGCTAAGAATGTCTGGTCCAGTTCTGGTTTCTGAAATGAAAACATCAACACGTTTTCGCTCAAGCAATGGTGCTGTCGACAAAATGAATATGATTCACGCCTCCACACGTATTGATGGTGGATTTTCCACCAACACGCGCATATAGATTGCAATCCTTCCTACATATCTTCCTCCCAGAACTAATTTGTCTCTGCATCTGCATTATATCCATATCATGTCCGCCATTCGTACTGCTATATCCCACTTCCTGTTCTTGCTTCCACCCAGAGCCTTCCTTTTTTATCCTACTTTTTTGTTTACCGTTCTTGTTCAGACAGCAACTAAAGTTAAAATTTCACCTTTTTCCTGTTTTTCAATTGACGCACTACTTAGCTAAGCTTCCCTGAAGCAAAATCATGTCAGGAGTATTCGATAAAAAAGTTGATAAAAAGGAGCTTTGCCCGTGTCCCCAGTCACGGGAATCTGTATTTATATACTTTGCCATTCTCAGGGAACTCAAACCCAGTAAAACTTTTTAGCAACATAGCCTTCAGATATTCAAGCTAGCCCTCCCAAGATGTCGGTTTCGTGTGCCAAAAACTTCTTGCGACGGTTCTGTAGTGAAGATGTTCAAATGCGTGGTGCTCCTCAAGGCAGCTTCTTTTCTAGTGACGATATCTTGCCATCTCTTGGAGCGAGAATAAACCACACAACCAAGCTAAGAAGATATGTAATCTCCCCATACAATCAACGTTACAGGTGATTCATAATCACAATGGTTCAGTGTTTGAATACAGTTTGTTATGTCGTTGTATACTATAGTAGCAATTTTCACGTCCTATACCTCATTTCAGGGCTTGGGAGATGTGGCTACTTGTACTTGTCATTTACTCTGCCTGGATAGCTCCTTTTGAATTCGGATTCATAACTTACAAAATAGATGCCCTCTTTGCCATCGACAACATTGTTAATGGCTTCTTTGCCATTGATATTGTTCTCACCTTCTTTGTTGCATACCTTGACAGCCACTCTTATCTTCTTGTTGATGATCCCAAGAAAATAGCCATCAGGTAGCCGAGTTTTCACCATCCCCGTTCAAATTGATGAGAACCAACGATCTTTATTTTGCAGTAAGTATTCCCAAATCTTTGTGCAGGTACATATCGACCTGGTTTATTTTCGATGTCTGTTCGACAGCTCCATTTCAGTCCATCAGTCTAATGTTTCATAAGCACAGCAGTGCACTTGGCTACAAATCACTCAACATGCTCAGACTCTGGCGTCTGAGAAGAGTTAGTGCCCTGTTTGCAAGGTTTATCATCAAATTTAAACTCTTCGCTTTTCCTTTCTGTCATGACGAAACCAAAGCTGACAAGTGGGTCTGCTTCATTCAGACTGGAGAAGGACATTCGGTTCAATTACTTCTGGACTCGATGCACAAAACTGGTTTCTGTAAGTCACTAGAACTGGTCTCAACCTGTTTCCCTCCACGTAATTGTAGTTCGATCCAGTAACTTGCTATAAGCTCTCTGATTGTATCAGGTGACCCTGTATGCAGTACACTGTGCTGGATGCTTTAACTACCTGCTTGCAGATAGATACCGTGATCCAAAGAAAACCTGGATTGGAGCAGTAAACCCCAACTTCAAAGAAGACAGCCTGTGGAACAGATATGTAACAGCACTCTATTGGTCTATCACCACATTGACTACAACTGGTTATGGAGATTTGCACGCCGAAAACACCAGAGAGATGCTATTCGACATCTTCTACATGCTTTTCAACCTGGGATTGACATCTTACCTCATCGGAAACATGACAAATCTTGTCGTTCACTGGACCAGCCGCACCAGAAACTTCGTACGTTGTCTTTCACTTTAGAGTTTTTCTTTTACCAAGGTAGGTAATGCAGAAGTTGATGGACTAGAATAAAGTACGAGTCCCATCAATAGTAAGCTGAAAGCTCCTCCTGTTTGTCTGGAACATAACAAAATATGCTTATATACGCTGACATGACCCACCATGCATTAAGAAAATGGCTTTTTTATACGTAGTTTGGTGCTGACGAATAGACAATCTTGCTTCTGATCTCAGAGGGACACCATTAGAGCTGCTTCAGAATTCGCCACCCGAAATCATTTGCCCCCTCGGATTCAGGATCAGATGTTGTCACACATATGCCTCAAATTCAAAACAGAAGGCGTGAAGCAGCAAGAGACATTGAATGGACTACCAAAAGCAATCCGTTCAAGCATCGCAGACTATCTTTTCTACCCTGTCGTTCAAAATGTTTATCTTTTTCAAGGAGTCTCTCATGATTTCCTCTTCCAATTGGTAAGGCTCGAAACATGGTTGTGTGTTTTTTCATATTTCTCATGAAAATGCATTGTCATGTTGCCATTTGCTAATAAAATGCGTAAAAATAAATGGAATTTGTACTCTTTGCAAGCAGCTTCCGGAAATGGAAGCTGAATATTTTCCGCCCAGAGAAGATGTAATTCTGAAGAATGAAGCTCCAACAGATCTTTACATTCTAGTCTCAGGAACGGCTGTACGTAAACTCTTCCTGTGCTACATCTTCCTTCAGAAAAATGCACCTTCTTGATTTAGTAAAACCATCCGTACCTTTTTTGCAGGATTTGGTACATAGTGTAGATGGGCATGACCAGGTAGGAGACGGCATCCTTTTGAAGCTACTTGGTCTTTAGATAGAAAACAAGGCTTATTTCACATTTTCATACGTGCTTTGTAACCGCAGGTCATTGGAAAAGCATATGCAGGAGATGTGTTTGGAGAGATCGGAGTTTTGTATTACAAGCCTCAGCCTTTCACAGTTCGGACTACTCAGCTTTCTCAACTGCTACGACTAAACAGAACTTCGCTAATGAACACAATACAGACAAGTGTGGAGGATGGACGCATTATAATGAATAACCTTTCAATGGTAAAGCATCTCCACCAATGAAAATCCTCCAGTCCTTTTGTTATATAACCAAGTGAAATACTCTATTATGCATGTTTCAGAAACTGCAAGGGACAGGAAACGTAGGCTATGAATACCAACCCAAATGTCCAAGGAAGGCTGTAAGTGGATGCTTTCATCGAGGACCAATGGATGCAGCAAGAGAAATGGATTTCCAAGGATCAGGGGCCGGGAACGAAACAACAGATGGTAACGACTGTTGTAGGCATATGGTGGATGTTGATGAAGGACCAAAAGCATTAGCAGAACAAGAAGCAAAAGCACTACAGAGTTATGGAAATGGAAGAATACTAAACGAACACAAAATAGATTTGACAGAACTAGAAGCCCCAAACCACCAGAAGGATGATCAGGGCAAACAAACAGAACACAACTGTCCCATTTCATCAAAATGCAGTGCCAAAAGTGCATCCGTATGTTCTGGTTCACGCGTTTCTAGCTGTTTTTGTGACAGGAAGGCAAAAGGCTTGACCAAGTACAGAGTCACTCTTCATATGGAGTCTCAAAACAGATGTACATCACAAACACAACTAGGCAAATTGGTCGTCTTACCTGATTCCATAGAAGAACTGCTCAGAATTGCCAGTAAGCACTGTTTCAGCTCAGGAAATTAGTTACAAAAACCTAAATTTTTTAAACAACAGCATGGCGCATTAAATTGTTTAAAATACATGGCAAACTACTAAAGTGAGAGAGAATTTTACTCAGTGCATGCAAATTTTCTTAAATGTTCTCTTTCTTACAGTGTATCCTAATGGTCATTGTGACCTGCAGGTGAAAAGTTTGGCGGATACAAGTTTACAAGCATTGTCAATGCCGAGAATGCAGAAGTAGACGATATATTTGTCATTCGAGATGGTGATCATCTGTTTTTTCGTCAAGGTCACACTGAAAATTCAAACTGAAAAATGACCTAGGACTACTCAGAAGACCTAATGTAAGCCATGCAGAAAACTATAGGGCATGAGCACGTGTAAAATTTAAGCGTAACAAATGAAAGTATGCACATCAGTTGGTTGAGCTACTCTTCAATAACCTGTAAAGTGAGAATAAAATACATGAAAGTGTAACAATTCAATCAGAAGTTGTTGTAATTTGCTATCTGAGCACCTTTAGAGCCAGAAATGATACAGGAAATGTAGTAATTCAGTCAGATTATCATAATTCAGTCAGAAACTTTACCATGTAATCTCTTCTTGGGGCAAAACCCCCAATCCACATGTAGTTACGGAAAATTTTTTGATGATATCAAGTTACACTGAGCTATGAGCTACATACAAAGGGCTTCCAGAAAGTTCTCTTTCCTTTATAAACTGGAACACAGATTTATCAACTTGTCGTTTGCAGAAGGACTGGAAGAAGTTACCACCAATGTTTTCTGCTAACAACTGTCATGGTTTCCGTTTGAATAACACATATGATAAAGCCATGTAAAATGAACCGATGTAGCTTGAATGAGCTGGAAAGCCATAGTAATTCTCCAAATAATATGAAGTATCAGGCCGTCTCATGTACTTTCAGTATAGGAAAGGGATGAGCTTCTGAGTTAAAGACAAACTTATCCAAGGGAATAACAGAGCTATCCCCAAAAAGCAAGTACAAATACTTCAGGGTCTCCCCCAAAAAGAATGTTTCCATTTTGTCTGATCTTTGAGGAGGAAGCACTGTGACATCGTGTAAAGAACTGTATCCACCAGAATCAACCTTCGTATACTTCTCAAATGCTTCAAAGATCTGCCAGCCCCACTCGCGATATCTGCAATATCAGGCTTTTGCAATGAGAAGCATGCTTATTCATGAAAAGATAGTGCTCCTAGTTTTGCAGTCTACATAATGCAGTTAAAGAAGAACAATAAGATGACTGAGCATACTTTGAGTCTTCTGTGATACGATACAAGACAAACAGTGATTCTACAGTTTCTGGGCGCAAAAGATTATGACGATCTGCATGTTTGATAATTATGTCATTGACAAACTTTGAACTTTTGTTGCCACCATCAAGACCATCTTCAGCATAATCCTGCTCAATGCATGACCAAATAAGAAATGAATGACTTTTTCAAAGGAAAGACGGAGTTACAGAGTGCAATAAAGGTAAACTAACCTCAGTATGAAAGTATGCTATTTCAGGGGCGAGACCAGTAGAAGTTACTGAATACATCTCAAAGCAAGTCTTTGCCAAATCTTCTGCAAGCTTTAAATTTTCAAAGTCTTCAAAATTGAGCAAATTTTCCTTCATTGCCTTTTCCTTTGTGAAGCCCTTAGTGGCTCCAAGAGCAAGTGTACCTGGCAAAAAACATACCTGAAAAAGGCAACAGATATTCTAATAAATGTCCATCAAAGTATAGACACAAATGGGAGCAAAGGCCTGTCAAATAAATTTGAAAGAATAGGAATTGATGTTGAATTCTGAAGTAGCAACCATAACAAACACGTCAAAGTTTACATGCATTCAATGAGCAAGTGTACTAAAATTGAAAAGCAATACCATTTTGTTCATATATTATGGGTTTACTGTTTACATATATTAGTAACTAGTTACGTAAATGAAAGACCACATGTACTAGCTAGTTTAAGACAATAAGGAGAAAGCACCAAGTACCAGGTGATCCATCTTTGGACTAAAATCTCCCTTAGGCCCATAAGGAAGTTCTCCAACAAAAACCAGTTGGTTGGGGATTGATTTCCGGACAAGCAAGTGCCTAACACCCTTCATTGCTTCATCATACATATCGTAGAGATATGTAAAATTGCCAACTTTATTAGTCCTCTGCTGAAGCCAAACTTTAATTAGGTATTCATAATAACTGTCACCACGAGATCCCAATCTAATATTTTCGCCACTAAATTCACCAGAGTCAGGGCTGCAATCAGAAAGATAAGAATATAAAAAACAAGCTTACTATTTACTTAAATCTGCTAAGAAAGTTATAGTACATCATGTTCACATATTATCACAAAATTCACAAATCCATGATAAATGGTTAGAAGTATCCCACTTTGAGAATTACAAATGTCTTTGACCAACTGTGAAATGAGGTGAAGAGAAACATTCCATTAGGATAAATGTATGCTGCAAGTAACTTAGCAAAACAATCCCCTTTTGGCCCAAGGATTATCTTAAAAAAGGATTTTCTTTATAGCTTGAAAAAGCAGAACAAATTGGAAACAAGATAAAATGGAAAAATTTGAGCCTAAGTAATAAGAAATATAGCTGACAAGATGTGAAACAGCAGCTCCTCTAAACCACAACATTCACAAGGCAAATAGAGATAGAGCTAATGGAAGTAGAAGGAAACGGATCACCCATCAACAACAAAAATAAGGTACAGCCCTTACAAGAAAATGGACTTGCTTTGCCTATATAATTTCAAGACATGGTGTAAAGTAGTCAGCGGCCAGATAATAATAGCAGAGAGCAGGCTTCAAACTTGTATTTTTACCTATTGCACTCAAGAAAAGTTAAGTGTGCCTAAGCCATATTTTCTCCTACTATGGCAATTCGAATAAGCAAATTTATTATACTCTGGTAACATAAACCATCATAGATATAGATTAAGTGCTTCAATTTTATAAATTGTGAGAACTTGCCTGTTTTAAACAGTACAATATCAAAGAATAACCACTATCAAAATATATGACTTTAAGGAGGTTGAGTGAAACTGCATTTAGTTAACTAATAAGAGTTGTGAAGTTATAACCAAATATCGAAGACACAATGAATATTCTTTTGAGGAAACAAAATCAAACATAGTTGCTCACATTCCTGCTCCAAGCTGCACCAAGACTATACTCATAAAATGGATTCCCGTAATATGTAATCATGCTAACAATCGGTAGCACATAACGTTTACATAAATGTAGAAAGATTGAACATATTAATGGCACAATGGCATGAATACAAACAAACTACTCTGGATGGTAAATCCATACCTGATGTATATAGGAACTAATCCTTCCACCTTGGGAAGAGTCCTCATATGTTCCAAAACCTTCATGGCTTCCATACTGTACTTTGGATCACCAGAAACTGTACTGAGATAATTGAATTCAAGCTGCAGAGTAGACACTTCTGAAGTGCTACTCATTCCACCAGGAGCTCGATGTGCTGAAGGATCATGGAGAACAACATCACTGAATGGAATTGGAGTTGGACTAGAAGTAAAGGCCAGTAGCAGTCGATCAGCCAAGTCTCTAGCAATGTCTAAGTATACATTTGATTTGGGATCTTTTTCTATCAAATTTGACCCTTGTTCACCTCCACTCAAATGATATGCACTCAACAGACCACCCAAGACACGTATTGTAGTTTCAAATAAATTAACTTGGCCTTTCTTGCTAATCCTATCTAAAAGGTGTGTTTCAACCCATGAACCTGCTTCAGAAACAATTTCTTTGGCACCCATAATCATAGCAGTATCAAGTGCATCAACCACAGTAGCTCCCAGACCCCCTAAACCATCCACTCCCCGCCTACTGACTGGCATGAGTTCATCATAATCCATTGCATACTTTTTATAGCCATCCCAGGCATGGAAGAAAGCCTCCTTGACCTTTTGCTGCCTTTTAGTCCATGTCGAATCAGTATCTTGACCACTGGTCCGCACCTCATCAGGCGGTAGACGAGGAGGAAGCCTCGGTGGTTTCCTCAAGAATCTTGAAAACCTGCTGCTGCCAATTGTACCAACCTTCATTTCTTCACTAGCATTCATGCCATTACCTCGTCCACCAGCAATAGACTGGGGAACGCTTGCATGTGTGAGCAGCAGATATGCCAAACCCAAGATCATTAATAACATTAGAAACTTCCCTGTACTACAACTCATACATTCACGCTTTAAATTGCCGGTGAGAAAGGACTGCGAAATCACCTGCCACAGAAAGGGTTCAAACATAAGAAATCAGTCTTGACAAGAAATTTCACTGATCCAGCCAAAAATGAAAGATCAAAACTGAATGTCCTTAATTTGCAACTATAATTATGCGTACGCAATTGAATAACTAAACATCAACAAAACGACAAGATGCTATCAAATTCACGGAGCTAGGATATTGGCATATAATTCGACAAGGGAAATAACAAAGGATCTGATAAAAAGAAGAAAAAAAGGGAAAAACCTTGGAGAAGGAGCGATGGCGGAACTTGGCGTTATCGTAGTGGACATCTTTCATGGAGTAAGGCAGCGATTTCGACATCGTCCGTCAGATTAACCTTTTATCCTGCAATGATCTGTGCTATCCTACCACTCTCCCTTCCCCCAAGAGAAAGAGAGGAAGAAAAAGGAAGAGCTGGAAGAGTTTGATGAGTGTGGATCCAGCGGAAAATTTCCTGAGAAAGTGAGGGAAATTAGAAGGAAAATGAGAGAACATGTTTAGTTATGGCTTATGGGTATACGATTTATTTACGGGTACCGAAGTCAACAGAAACGGCAAGCGAGGGAGGGCGTACTGGCCACGTCCCGGCCCGGCAGGTGTCTTAAACATCTTATCTTATTAGTTTAGGATTTGTTTTTATTTATTTTTATAAATTTTATTGTTATTTTCAAATTTAATAAAAAATACTTTTATTTGAGTTTTTAATTTTAATTTTTAACTTAGTTTTTTAAATTAAAAACAAAATTTTAATAACCTCATCATTAAGTCCAGTCCGAAGTCTTGCGATAAAATGAGATACGAAGAAGTCTGATAATATGTAGCGTTATCCTTACATAATAGAGAGACTGATTCCGGTAATAATATAATTTAATAAAAACTAAGTGTATATTATTTAATATATTAATTGTTAATAAAATTAAAATTAAAATTAAAAATAATTTAATTTAATATTATATTTAATTATAAATAATTTAATTTTGGTAATTAAATTAAATATAATTAGCTTAATAATTATTAATAAATATAACTTAATTTATAATATCTTCAAAATATATAAACTTCAAATAAATTTTAATTTAATAATTAAAATATATTTAAAATAAATATTATTTTATAAATAAAATTTAATTTTAAAATTATTTATTTTAATAAATTATAAATAATAAAAATATAACTATATTAACATTAACAATTTTTATTTAAAATTAAAAATTAAAAACAAAAAAAAAACTATAATGCACCTCTACGTGTCTACGTCTCCAGTCGTCTCTCTCAAAAAGCAGCAATAAGCTCTTTTGGGATTGGCGATTTCATCAATCTCGTTGCTCCTTTCATCACAGTACAAATGCTCCAAAACCCTATCTTTGTGACTCTCTCATGGGTTTCAAGAAAGCGTTCAGGTTGTTCTCAGCCTCTCTAGCCCTTATCTTGATCTTTCTCGTCTCCTCCTTTAATGCAGCTTCATCTCCAACTAGCTCTATCTCGTCCCTTGACATCCAAGCCAAAGAACCCACTCCGTCTCGTCAAGTGTTCTACATAAAGAACACCACACCTTTCTTCTTGGACCGTAAAGAACAACCCAACAAGAATAATGGTACGAAGAAGAGGAAGATGGTGAAGAAGAGAAAGAAAATGATCAAGAACGGGCCTTTCTCTGTCATGCTTCCAAAGGGGCTTGTGCCTCCTTCTGGCTCATCCCCTTGTCACAATTACAATCCCAACTCTCAAGCCACCTCTTTCTGCGATCTCTCCATTGCAGAACCCTAGAGCCTGCTTCTACTTATTGAGGCGGTTCGTCTCTTATATGTTTTCTTTTTCCCATGTTACGGCTTCCTTTGAAGCTATCCTGCTGATTCTTTTTAATTATACTGGCATGCATGTATGTACCAGTATCAGTTTCATTTTCTGCAAAACACAATCGATGAGTTTACAATAAAGAACACTTGTTCAGCTCCATAGCCATTCCTGATCTTCAAGCTTAACGTTGCATATCAGAGGAGCAAGCAAAATCGTCTCGTTAGTCGTTTTGACTCATATTACATTTATTCCAAGAATAATTCTATAGAAATTAAATGCAATAATGATCTGGTGCTCCATTGTCTGGAATTTTACTGAAAGGATCATGTGATTTTGCATCGTTTGGAGGGCTATTGTTTCCTCGGATCCTTTCCATTATCGTAGCGTGTACTCCATGCACGAAATGGGAATTGCAAGTAGTACAGGTGCCAATATATACGATTTATATTAGAAAAAGACCAGACTCTGACCTTAATCTGCGACACTCCTCAAACCTAAAGAGAGAAATGTTAGGAAGCACGTAAACACCTACTTGCATAATCGGTCCGTTGAGAATTGTGTCAAAGTTAAAAATTTTAGTTTCTTAAAGTCGAAAATTGTAGCTTGCTTTGGGTGATTGTTGAGTCAAAAATTGTGGCTTGTTTTTTGATAGATTTTGGTGTAACTGACTTTCACCTTTACTCAAGGTTTTGAAACCCGGATTGGACGTCGAACCGGAGGTTTTACTGGTCACCGGTTCGATCGGTTTAACTACCGGTTGAACCGGTGTGACGTCATAATTATGTAATAATTATATTTAATATTAGTAATATTTAAAAAATAGAAAAATATACCAAATAATATAAATAAATATAAATAAAATTTTCAACCATCAATCATATAATTGTTCTCAAATAATAACTAAAATATCATCACTAGATGTCAAAATAATTGCATCAACCAATGCAAAATCAAAAAATCCACCAAAAAGTGTCTAAATATTTAATATCATAACCAAATCTGAGTCTAACACATCCATTAAAACAAGACAACAAAATCAACAATTATCCTAAGTAATAACCACATGATTGAGTCCAAATGAAATTAGCATCAAATAAATAAACAATCCACCATCAAGTATTTTAATAAAGTCACATTAAAAATTATCATCTTCATCAATGAAGTGATTCCTTTGTTGCCTTAAAATACGAGCAACTTCACCATCATTGGAACTCGAGGTTTCGACAGCAAAAGTTGTTAAATTAATGTGATCATTGATCCTATTTGTGTCTTCTTCATCACCTAAACAAAAAGATTGCAATTAAATAATGTGAAATAATAAACAGGTAGATAATATTACAATTAAAAATTTAGTTTCCTATATAACCTCGAGATAGCTGCAAATTTTCATAAGATAATTCTTCTTCAAGCATAACTTCTATCTCATCAGCATCAAGCTCTCCACTCGAATCCTCATCAACCACCCAAAATTTCACTTTGTCAATGCTTTCATAATCAATTGGATCATATGGTCTCTTCATTTGTTTGCCACTGTAAATAATGAAAGATTTTAATTTATGATAATAATATAAAGTACTAACTTATTGACAAGTGAAGAAATCTTACCGATGCTGCAACCTCAAATTGTAATGAACAAACACAAGATCATTGAGTCTTTGATGTTCCAATCGATTCCTCCTCTTAGTATGAATCCTCTCAAACACACTCCAATTTCGTTCACACCTCAGCGAAGATGAAGTCGACTCAATATCTTAACGGCGATCTCTGCGTCAGTGCGCGATCGTGACCAAAACACCTCCACCATTCATCTAAATAAAATTTTACACCATTTAATAAATGCAATTAATATTAAGAGTTTATTATAACCAAACAAGAATATAAATAATCTAGTAAAAGCAATAAAATACACACCAGGTCGAGTTGTTTTTGCATTGTTTATAGCTAATGATCGCCCGAAACCTTTTTGACGCTCCCGAAATGTAGTGATTTCTTCAACTATGTTTTGAAGTTCGGGAAAATACTTCTCAACAATATCAAGTAATCCCGAAAAAGCTTCAGGATTTTGAGCTGGGCTATCTGCATCGTACTGAAAGGCTGGATTCAAGAAAAATACAGCTGCATGAAGACGTCTGCGCAACATTTTATCCCACCTATCATCAATTATATCAATATAGGTCTTGTAAAGGTGCTCTTTGTTTCTAAATAGCTCCTTTATGCCTTTGATTGCCCTCCACATCCCCTCGTATACATAGCCTAACGAAGGCTTCTCATCGGAGTCACAAATGCGCAACAATCTCATAATCGGGCCCATGATCTTCACAATAATTAAGTTGTTGTTCCAA
This sequence comes from Erythroxylum novogranatense, assembly GCA_029891385.1. Taxonomy (NCBI): domain Eukaryota; kingdom Viridiplantae; phylum Streptophyta; class Magnoliopsida; order Malpighiales; family Erythroxylaceae; genus Erythroxylum; species Erythroxylum novogranatense. The sequence goes on from CM057229.1 coordinate 101,772,195, forward strand.
AAGTTGCTATCTAGAACAATTTGCTTAACTTCTCTACCTTTTTCATTTTTTAGGAACTTCTTAAATTCGACATTCACAACCATAGCTTCCAAATGCTCCTTGTGATCGTAGAGACTCTTCAATGCAATAAATTGTGTGCCAAAGCGGGTATCTCCAGGACGAATAATTTCAGTCCACCCAGGCCGTTTTCTCAACCATCCATAAAGCCACTTGTGATTATACACAAACATTGTAATCCTCGAAGCAAGAATTACCAAATTATTCACCCATGTCAATTCCCCAATATCCTTCATAATCAAATTGATACAATGTGCAGAACATGGAGACCAATAGATCGAAGGATATTTCTCAGAAAACAATTTTCCAGCCTTTTTGTAGTTCTTTGCATTGTCCGTGACCATATGCACAACATTTTTAGCACCAACCATCTCAACAATCTCAGAGAAAAGATTACATAAAGTTTGTGCATCAGAATCAATACCAGATGCATCAACAGATTTAATAAAAGAAATCCCATTTGACAAGAAACCAAAAATTAATCAAAGATCATGCGTACCATCATCCAACCATCACCCATAATCGTACAACCGCTTTCAACCCATTTAGAGCATAAAGCATCAATAGACAACCGACATTGGGTTTTAGCTTCTTTAAGTAATGGGACTCTTAATGCATGATAAGTAGGACCTGTGTATCCATGACCCATAGTTGCAATCCGACTAATCATAGGCTGAAAAAATGGTGAATTAGCAGCATTGATCGGAATACAACTATCGTAAAACCACAATGCAATTGACATATCGGTATCATGCCATCTTTCTCTACTTAGTAGTGTTGCTTGTATGCTAGGTTGAGCTGAGTCTATACCAGCACTGACTTTCATGTAACTTCTAATTTCATTTGTTTTTTTTCTCTTACTACTACCACCTACATCTCCTTTACTAGCTAAGTTAGAGATCTCCACTACATCATCTTCATCTAACTCACAAGTCTCAACATCATACAAATTTATCCTAGTGTCATTTTTCGCCTTTTTACTATTAGATGCTTCTATTAATTGTCCTTTAATCAAAAAACGAACATCTGGTTTAACTTTAGGACAGGGTTTGACATTACCAGTCATGCCGGCTAGGTGTTGCTTCATTCGGTTTATCCCACCACCACAAATTGCTTGATCGCAATACAAACACTTTAAGGTTCGTTTCTTTTCACTTGTTTGTACCTTATAACAGTGCTTCCATGCTATATCACTTCTCTTGCGAGGATTTTGGCTACAACTTTGATCAGTGGATGGCGACGTGTGAGATGGAGTAGAAGAAGCATTGTTATCTATCACTATAAAATAAAAACAAAGATGGTTCAAGAAGGACACTAATAAGAATATATTCCTAACTATTGGCACCAAGTTGTTTGGCAACAACGTGTTTTTAAGTGTGAAAGTATGATTTCTAATCCCTCTAAGAAGTTTACTATGGATATATATACGTATAGTGCAATTTGTTGAAAGCTTTCAATTGCTTAGAAAAGACCAACATTTCATAATACGTGCAACATCTTCATCTCAGCTTCTTGTTTTCGTTTAGTGATTGTTCATTGATGATGTTCAGCTAGTTTAAGGAATTTTCCATGTAATTATCTGTTTCTTTTAAATTGAAAACTTGCAGGCAATTTGTTCTTATACCTGAATTCAAGAAACTTAAAAAACAAAAGAAGGAACAGAAGATTATTGCAATGCACGAGTTGTACTAAGCAGCATGAATAATTGCACCTAAGATGACAGTGCTAGTCTCAAAACATCACAAGGGTGGAGTTTCAAAAGAGATAGAGGTGCTGGCAAAGTCTACATGAAATCTTTGTAGGCCAACACCATCTATGCTAATAAAGCTTTGGGAATAATCTTCGGTTGATGGACCAAAACAAGAATCTTTTCATTATTGTAGCATACGGTCAAGATAGGGACAAGTGTATAATCTTTTTGACTGTCAAGGATTACCTTATTTAATAAAGCAGGCCACTTTTCCAACAGTAAACAGGCAGAACATAATAGTAAATATATAGTGTTTAATGTAGAACATAACATAATGAAAACTTTGAGTTTCAACCATGACAGAAAAAAGAGTTTTTTCATGTTGAGAAGTTCTTTTTCTTTCTAACGTGTACTGCAGCCTTGTACATAAAACAACTAATGATTAACCTCTAATACAACCTCTCTGTCTCAGATTGAAGCTAGTAGCTCGCAGGTCCTAGTAGTCAAAACCGTGGTAGAAATTTAGCATTTGTTTGAAAGGTACCGAAAATTGTTGGGACCAAAATGAGAACAAGTCTCTAACAACTTGGTGAGATTATTAACAAACTGACGAACACAGTTCACAAATTGTGTGCTTGGAATGACGATAACAAAGTTTGCTAACAAAGTTTGTTAACAAAATGAGAACAATAAGTCATGTTGATTGTGTGCTTGGAATGACGATGACAGTCCATAGATATTAACAAACTTGGTTATGGTTACAAAAAGACGAAACCGACAGTGTAATAATTGGAAGCTAAAGCAGATTTTGCAATTAACAGAATAGTGTGTAGTCCATAGACTGCTCCCGTCCCCGACCATCCCTAGCCTTTACAGTTTACATTATAATCGACATGTTTGGAAGAAGCAATCATCCCCTTTTTCAACCTTTAGCCCAATTCCGGTGTTTGGTTTTTGTTTGAAATGACAGAGGTCAGAGGAGCTGTGCAGTGGGAAAAATAGCAGGGCAGTATATAGTGGGAAAAAAAACGGCAGATCAGTGGGAAACAAAGAAGGCCACTCCAATGGGAAGCAGGCCAACAACGCAGCAACAGACAAAAGACAGTCAAAATGAAAGAGCTAAAGAAGTAAAGCAGAAGAAGAAAACAACAACAACATAGATTTTACAGGGCATACAACAATAAAGATCAGTTCTTCATATCAAAAACATCAAACTTTTAGGAAAAAAACGACAGTAAACGGGAAGTGGAACTACAAGACTTACTTCTGGAAAATAAAGGCACCCTTCTAAATTCTAATCAAGAAACGAAATTCAAGTCCAAAGTTTGTACCTTGCGAGATTTCCCAATATGGGAGTGTGAATTGAATCTTGTTGAACCCTTAACCTTAACAAAGAAGAACAGCGACAGAGAGAACAGAGAAGATCGAAGGGTTTATTTTTTAAAAAGGTAGGTTTTATTTTTGAACCAGTGGTTGAACCGGTTTGATTATTTCCGGTTTAACCGGTCAATTGACCGGTTCACACCGGTTCGCACTGGTTCAATTAAAGACCGATTTTGATGAGTCACCCGGACCGGAGAGCCGACCGGTCGGATCGGCCGGGCCGGTCCGGGTTTTAAAACAGTGCCTTCACCCATTGAATTCTCTATAAAAGAGAAGCAACAACAAAGGAAGAGAAGAGAGTTAGAAAAAAGCAGAAGATTTCTAGTATGAGAGAGTAGAAAATTTTCCATAAGTGAGAGATAGTAGAAATTTCTAGAGGAGAGAGAATATATATATATATATATATATATATATATATATATATATATATATATATATATATATATATATTGTTTTCTTTTTCTAGTAGGAGTGGGTGAGTTTGGGTTAATTTAGATCTAGTAGTACCAACAATTTCTATTGTATGCTCTCATTGAGTATAGTGAAATATTCAGTCGTCTCCAAACTGGACGTAGGCATTGCCGAACCAATATAAAAATCTTGGTGTTCTTGTTATTGCTTTATTTTTTACGCCAAATTTTATTAAAGTTTTCACACAACAAATGGTATCAGAGCTCCAGTTTTTTCAACTAGAGTGTTGTAGAAGTGAAAATTTGTTGGAGCTACAGTATCGGTGAATATTGTCGGTACTACAGTGTCAGTAAATAGTGTCAGTGCTATAGTATCAGTAAATAGTGTCGGTGCTACAGTTCTTATGAATAGTGTCGGTACTACAGTTCCCATGAACAGTGCTAGTGCTACAGTCCCAGCCAGCAGTGCTGGTGCTATAGTCCCCGTCAATAGTGCCAGTACTATATTCCTATGTTACAGTGTTGTGAATAGTATCGGAACTATAGTTTGTGTGAACAGTGATTACAAACAGTACATATTTGTGAATAGTGACAAGTAGATGGTTGGAGATAAAGATAAGCCCGTTAAGACGGAATCAATATCGTCATCGTCGACACCTATATCCAATAGACATCCAATCGCTACTACAAGGTTAGAGGTTGATAAATTTAATGGCTCTAATAATTTTGATATGTGGAAGTGTGAAGTTATGGATATATTGTATCAACAAGAGTTAGATATGGTTCTGAAAAATAAACCCGAAGATATGAATGGCAAGCAATGGACACGAATTAATCTCCATGCTTGTGCCTCTATTCGATCATTCCTTGATAAGGAGTTGAAATATCCTTATATGAAAGAAACTTCTGCTAAGGAGTTATAGACGAAATTGGAGGAAAAGAATATGACCAAGAGCACAGAAAATCGACTCTTTTTGAAGAAGCGACTCTTCCGATTTCAGTATCATTCAGGTATTTCTATGCACAAACACCTAATATCATTCAGGTATTTCTATGCACCAACACCTAAATGATTATAATAAAATACTTGTTGATTTAGCAAACCTTGATGTGAAAATTCCTTATGAGGATAAAGTACTATGTTTGTTAAATTCATTGCTTGATGATTATGATCATTTGACAACTACTTTGTTGTATGGAAAATCTGAGATGAAACTTGATGAGGTTTCTGTGGCATTGGTAAATCATGAGTGTCGTAAGAAAGAACTGAAGACTCATAATTTACAAACTGAGGCATTTACTGTAAGGGGACGAATGGAGGAAAGAAAACATGAGAAGCAGAAAAAATTTCGTTCAAAGTCACAAGGGAAGTTTTCTGCTAAATATGAATGTGCCTTTTATCGCCAAAATGGTCATTGGAAGAAAAAATGCCCTAAATTGAAGAATAAAGAGAAGAACAAAATGGGTTTTGTAGCAAATGTTGCAAAATCTGGAGATGATAATTTCGAGTTTGCTTTGACTAGTTCATCTGCTGATGATCACTTACAAGGAGTGGATTTTGGATTCAGGTTGCACTTATCATATGTGTCTCATTCAGGAATGGTTCTCTAGCTTCTAGGAGCTGGATGGTGGAGTTGTTTTGATGAGAAATAATAATGCCTGCAAAACACAATGGATAGGCAAAATCTGTTTGAAGATACACGATGGAACAGTCAGAGAATTGAGTGATATTCGGTATGTACCGGATATAAAGAAAAATCTCATTTCATTAGGAGCATTGGAATCCAAGGGCATCAAGATCACCATAGAGGGGTGGAGTTCTTAAAGTTATGTACGGGGCACTTGTGATGATGAAAGGTACAAGACGGAATAACTTGTATTTTTTGCAGGGGAGTACAGTTACTAGTGGAATAGCTATCACTGAAGCTGCTAATGTGGATAGCTCAGATACTACAAGGTTATGACATATGCGTCTTAGGCATGCTGGTGAAAAAGCATTGCAAGGATTGGTAAAGCAAGGCTTATTGAAAGGCGCAAATGCATGCAAATTGGAATTCTGTGAACATTGTGTACTAGGTAAGCAAACTAGAGTGAAATTTGGCATTGTTATTCACCACACTAAAGGCATTCTAGATTATGTTCACACTAATATTTGGGGACCTTCCAAGAATGTATCTTGGGGAGGTAACCATTATTTTGTCTCCTTTATTGATGACTTCTTTAGAAGAGTATGAGTGTATACCATGAAGCATAAAGATGAAGTCTTAAAGATATTCCTGAAGTGGAAAAAGATGATTAAAAAGCAAACCGGTCAAAAAATCAAGACTCTCAGATCAGATAATGGTGGTGAATATAAGTCAGATCCTAAGATGAGGGTATTGTAAGGCATTTCAAGGTTAGGGAGACATCACAACAGAATGAGGTGGCAGAGTGCATGAACCTTACTTTACTTGAGAAAGTTCGATGTATGTTGTCTAATGCTGGTTTAAGTAAGGTATTTTAGGTTGAGGCAATTATTTATGCAAGCTATATTATTAATCGTTTGCCTACTACTGCGAACAAGGGCAAAACACCTATAACGGTATGGTCTGGTAAAACTTATATTGATTATAAGTATTTACACATATTTGGTTGTTTTGCTTACTATCATATCAGGGAAAACAAGTTGGACCCAAGGACAAAGAGAGCTCTATTTATGAGCTTTAGCACTAGCATGAAAGGATACCGACTTTGGTGTCCAGATGAGAAGAAATTTGTTGTAAGCAGAGATGTGACTTTTGGTGAGACTGCTATGATTAATTAGAACAAGCATGAAGGAGAAATTGAAGCGACCAAGACCATGAGTAGTTCAAAGCAGGTGGAGTTATTGAAGACCCCAGTTGATCTAGTAAGGTCTGATGTTACAGACATTACTCCTATAGTTGATTTTAATGATGAGAACGAGAATAATGAAGAGAAGGTACCTACCCAAGAACCACCACAACAACAAGATTATATTGCAACCAGAAGATTAAGAAGGAAAATTTGAAAGCCTACTTGGTTTACTGATATTGTGGCATATGCACTTCCAGTTATTGAAGATGATATTCCATCCACCTACAAAGAAGTTGTCAAAAGTTCAAAGAGCATAGAGTGGAAGAAATATATGGATGAGGAGATGAAATCTCTTCATAAAAATAAGACTTGGAAGTTGGTTCAGTTACCAAAAGGGAAAAAAGAAATTGGTTGTAAATGAGTATATGCTAAGAAGATGGAATCTTAATTTGGAAAAAGACAATGTAAGATTCAAAGCTAGATTGGTAGCTAAAGGTTATGCTCAGAAAGAAGGCATTGACTACAACGAGGTATTCTCTCCTGTAGTAAAACATTCTTCCATTCGTATTTTGATGGCTTTGGTTGTGTAGTTTGACCTTGATTTGACTCAACTTGATATTAAGACGGCGTTCTTACATGGTGATTTGGAGGAAGATACTTTTATGTTTCAGTCAAAAGGGTTTACGGTTGTTGGCAAAGAAAATTGGATTTGCAAATTGCAAAAATCATTGTATAGTTTGAAGCAGTCTCCAAGACAATGGTACAAGTGATTTGATAGGTATATGATCAAGTAGAAGTACACAAAAAGTCATTATGATCATTATGTATACTTTCGCAAGTTACAAGATGTAACTTTTATTTATTTGCTTTTATATGTTGATGATATGCTTATAACATGTAAAAGCAAAGTGGAGATTGAAAGATTGAAGACTCAACTGAGTAATGAATTTGAGGCGAAGGACTTGAGAGAAGCTCAAAAGATACTAGGTATGAAAATTGAAAGAGATAAAGCAAAAGACAAGATTGGTCTGTGTCAAAAGCAATATTCGAAGAAGGTACTAAAACGTTTCAGGATGAATGAAAATTCAAAACGGGTTAATACACCTCTTGCTCCTCATTTCAAACTTAGTGTTTCTATGTCTCCTAACACGGATGAAGAGAGTTATTACCTGGCTAAAATTTCATATGCGAGTGTTGTTGGTAGTTTGATGTATGTTATGATGTGCACTAGGCCTAATATTTCACAACCTGTTAGTATTGTCAGAAGTTATACGCATCATCCAGGGAAAGGACATTGACAAGCTATGAAATGGATTCTATGGTATATTCTGGGTACTGTGGATGTTAGTTTATCATTTCAGTAAGATGAAGTTAATGGTAAATGTATTGTTGGATATGTAGATTTTGATTATGCAGGTGATTTGGAAAAGCGTAGGTCCACTACAGGTTTTGTATTTACTCTTACTAGAGGGCCAGTGAGTTGGAGATCAACTTTGTAATCTACAATTGCTTTATCAACTACTAAGACAGAATACATGATAGTAACAGAATATATTAAAGAAGCCATCTAGCTTCAAGGATTGCTTGATGACTTAGGGGTACATCAGGACCATGTAGATGTTCATTGCGACAGTTAAAGCGTTATTTATTTAGTAAAGAATCAAGTTCATCACGCACGTACAAAACACATTGATGTGAGGTTCCATGTTATTCATGAGATTATTGATGAGGGAGATATTCTTCTTCAGAAGATTGGGATTACCGATAATCCCGCGGATATGTTGACAAAATCAGTTTCGTTACTCAAGTTTAAGCGTTGCTTAAACTTGATCGACATTTGTAAAATTTGTTGATTGCCCCATAAGGGATTGGAAGACGACCATTGAGAATTCTACTTCGAGGATTTGAGCCAAGGTGGAGATTTTTTAGTATTGTCTCAAAATCAGAAATCTTAGCTTCTCAAAGTCAGAAATTGTAGTTTGTTTTTGGTGATTGTTGAGTCAGAAATGATGGCTTATTTTTTGGTGGATTTTGGTGCAGCTGGCTTTCACCTTCACCCATTGAATTCTCTATAAAAGAGAAGCAACAACAACAAAAGAGAAGAGAGTTAGAAGAGAGTAGAAGATTTCTAGTACGAGAGAGTAGAAAAATTTTTAGAAGTGAGAGAGAGTAGAAATTTCTAGAGGAGATATAAATAAATAAATAAATATATATATATATATATATATATATATATATATATATATATATATATATATATATATATATATATATATATATATATATATATATATATATATATAGTTCTCTTTCTTGTAGGAGTGGGTGAGCTTGGGTTAATTAGGGTCTTATGAAAAATTGAGTGATAAACACTATTGTATAGTTTTATTGATTATAGTGAAATATTCAATCGTCTTCAAACTGGACGTAGGCATTGCCGAATCAGTATAAAAATCTTGGTGTTCTTGTTGTTGTTTTATTTTTCACTCCAAAATTTATTAACTTTTCCACACAACAAGGTCAAACTCACTTCATCCGGTTATTTTGATCCTACCTTATAGGGTGTTTGGAAACTTTCGAATTGAATTTATATATTAACGAATTGGATTCAATTACATTAATGAGATTAAATTGAATTTAAATTACACTGTTTGGAACAAACTCAGTAATATTATAATTGAATTCAGTTACACTGTTTGGAATACAATCAAAATGAATTCAATTATTTCATATAACATTTTTACCCTTAACTAAAAAATAATCTTATTAAATAATAAACATTTACACTTACATAGAGCAAGTTATAAACATCAATTTCATTATAAGTGATATCATGAAAAAATCATTATTAAAATGAAAAGAAAAAATTGTTTGCAAATGACATTAGGCTAATCCGAGCTATGGAGACAATAAAAACTATTATAATTTAGAAGCTTAAAAATGCATGAACGAGCAGTAGTTCTTTTACGTTGACAACTACAAGACACTATCAAAATTTAAAATTTCACTCCAAATTACATAATATTATAACAAGTTTGAAAGGAGAAGTTAAATCAAACGATGAATCTAAAAGATAACGATAATTATAGACAAAAAAACAAAAAAGGAAAAGACATCCATGAAACAAAGAAAAAGGAAAACTTAGATATGGCGGGAGGTGCTCATTTATGGAGAAAGTATTGTTCCGTTTCTTAGTTGAAGGGGCTATTTAAGGTGGGAGGAGCTTCTTGAGGTGAAGAGATATATGGTGAGGTTAGATGAGTATTATTGGAACGATATTTTCAATGTTGAAAAGAAGAATTAAAGTCCCAATTTGTAATTCAATTTTGATGTTTTTTCAGGTGAATTTAATTTATAAAGGATGATGAGGTTTAATTTATATATGAATTGAACCTCTCTTTTTTTATTATTATTTCCAAACACTTGAATTTTGAATTCAATTTTGCAATTGAATTCAATTCATACCATTCCAAATACCCTATTAGTATAATACGACATCTTTTTATAGTTAAAATTACGTTAAACGACATCGTATTATGCACGGAACATCACAAAAACATAATAACAAAAATAAATGATTTTGTCCCTCAATAATCATCAACCATTTCAAGTTCAAAATTTTAAGTATTTATATAAAGGGAGCAATCAAAAGTGAATTGTTATCTCATTTTGTCTTTTGGACAGTACAAATGATGTCGGGGCTCTCGATATTTATACTTACTGTAGTAGAGGTGTCAAATATTTTAAAAATTGGACCAGAAGTATTTTACTATACTAGAGGCATTAGGTTCTAATTTTGACGGCATATGCAATTTAGTGTTTATTAATTTCACCAATATTTTAAAAATTAAATCAGAAGTTAAACCAATAAGATAAGAGATTTAAGACTTAACATGTTTAATTGGTATTAGATGTCATAAAGCCAACTATGGATTAAATAAAATTAAAAAATTACAATATGATTAAAAAATTGTCCTTATCTTGCTAATTAAAATTAATTGATTTATAAGAACTTATTAATTTACGAAAGTTGATCGACTAATTAATTAATTAATTAATTTTAACAAAAAATTATTAAAGTAAATCAAATATTAAAAAATAGGCGATTCAAGATTTTTACGATAAACCAAGTTTTTAATCATTATTTTCATCCAAAATATAATAATTACAATTTCTTTTATTATAAAAAGTGTGAAAAATAAATACGCAAAACATCCAAAGTAGAGTCTAATGATATAGAGGTTTAATCAATAATTGCATTATTGAAAAATAGAAGTCAATGATATGTCGTTGGGTACTCATTATCTTCAAGGATTCACTTACCCCTTATCCTTGTACCAAATGGACCTCGCAAGTCAATAGGTGAGGTGAGACAGTCCTGGCTTGACTTCGCCTATTCCACCTCCACGGGACGATGCCGCTGAGAGCAACGAGGACATTAGCTACTAAATTAAACAAATGTCTCTGAGGAAAAACATCAAACACCTTACGTCCTCCATTTCCTACATCAAATCGCTTTCTCTCCTGCGCTCTCTTTGCTCAATCTCCGTTGAACAAGACCCCTATTCTCTCCTTAAAGAAGATCCAGTTGAGATATGCTCCTCTCTGTGGCTCAAATCCTTCTCTTCACCACCTAAGTATACTTTCACTAATCTCACTGGCTTCATCTCCAAGCTCGACCTATGGGTCCTCGCGTACCAGCGCTCATGTGCCCACGTGACTGGCACGTTCCCTCCTCGCAATGCCCTCCACTCCAACACTCTCCTCTCCCTCGTTGCTCTCCGGACCGCTGTCGTTCACCGCCGCTTTCGATGGAACGACAGGGCACATCAGGTCCTGCGCAGCCCCAACGACAAACCGTTGACGAAGCTTGTTTCGAACAGGAAGCTCAGGGCAATGCTTGATTCCGATGACCCGTGTTTCCAAGACCGTGTAGTGCAGGAGGTGCTGCTTATGGTGCTGGAGCCCTTCTTCGAAGCCCGGTTTTCGAGCAAGTCTCATGCTTTTAGGCCTGGGAGGAATGCGCATACGGTGATTAGGACTATAAGGAGTAATTTCGCGGGGTATCTGTGGTTTTTGAGAGGTGATTTGAGTGAGGTTTTTGAGGACATTGATGTTAGTTTTGTATTGTTGTGCGTGGCAAAGGTGGTTAAAGATAAAACGGTGTTGAGTTTGCTTAAGGATGCGCTTACAACACCCCTTCAGAGCTTACAATCAGGAGATAATAATGATGGCGGAGTATCGGTTAGGAAGAAGAAAAGGAAATCGACAAAGAAAAAGATTTTGAATGAGAATGAGCCCAAGCCTGACCCTTATTGGTTGAGAACTTTCTTTGATTTTGCTCCCGAGGAGGCTGCAAAGGTACCCAATTATGGGTGTTGTGGTATCTTGAGTCCATTGCTTGCTAATGTGTGCCTTAATGAGTTGGACCAGATGATGGAGCAGAAGATAGTTGAGTTCTTTAGGCCAAATAAGCTGGATTCTATATGGAAAAACTCCATTGATGATGGTTGTCATAATCCTTCCTGGCCAGAGTTTGTTCCTTCGAGTGGAAAGGAGAAGACAAGGAAAATGGATTACATTCGATATGGGGGTCATTTCCTGATTGGTGTAAGGGGGCCTAGAGAAGAAGCAGTGAGAATTCGAAAAGAATTGATCAACTTTTGTGAGTGTAAGTATGGGCTTAGGCTGGATAATTCCAAGGTTGAGATTGAACACATTACAAGGGGAATTCAATTCTTGGATCATATGATATGCCGCAGAGTAATATACCCTACTCTTCGCTACACAGCTAGTGGAGGCAAAATTGTGAGTGAAAAGGGCGTGGGAACATTGCTTTCTGTGACTGCTAGTTTGCAGCAATGTGTTCGGCAATTTAGGCGGCTTCAGTTTGTTAAGGGTGATAAGGATCCTGAGCCCTTGCCGTGCACTCCTATGCTTTACTCGGGACAGGCTCATACTAATGCCCAAATGAATAAGTTTCTCGAGACTATGGCTGATTGGTATAGATACGCTGACAATAGGAAAAAAGTTGTTGGATTTTGTGCCTATGTTATTCGTAGCTCGCTGGCTAAACTTTATGCTGCTAGATATAGACTAAAATCACGTGCTAAGGTGTATAAGATTGCTAATCGTGATTTGAGTCTGCCACTTAGGGATACCAGTAACAATTCTGCTCCTGAATTTTCTGATCTATTGAGAATGGGACTTGTTGATGCAATTGAAGGTGTTCAGTTTTCTCGTATGTCTTTGATTCCATCTTGTGATTACACACCATTTCCAAGGAATTGGATCCCTAATCATGAGCAAGTTTTGCACGAGTATATAAAGTTGCAGGAACCCAAATTCTTTTGTAACTTACACAAGTCAATAAAACTTGGAGGTTTGAGTTTGCCTCAAGATGAGATATCTGCAATGGTGTGGGATTACAAAACTCTTGGAATTTGGAGATATCATTCTACTGGTGAAAAAGAATTGCATAATGCCGGTGAAAAAGTGGAGGAGACATCACGCTGTGGTGATTTTGGTCAACATATTTGATTCTTGGACTAAAACTCCATGGATTTATCAATCATGTTGCTGCCTTCACATTCTGCTGAAAGGATCTTAGCCCTTAGTTGAACTGCATGAATCCCCACTGAAAGCATCCAAATTGTGATGTAGGTTCATATGTGGGATGGTACTGGATGACCTCGAATGCAATCATGTTTGTTTTATTGGCAAAACATTGCAGGCAGCGGTTGAGCTCAGCGACATGAAATTATTGAGGTTGGAGATTGGCCTGAGAGAATGCATAGGTTCAATCACTTTTCTTGTTTGTCAGAATTTTATATCTTTACTGGAAAGATGAGTGACTGCGACTGCTCCTGTGAGCAACTCTAACATTTTGAAGCTAGAAAAACTTGGGAGCTAGAGGAAGGTCGGGGAGCACCAAATATTGGAACAGGCAAAAGCAGATAGCAGATAGTTGCATAAACAAACCTAGGCCTTATATAGATAAATAGGCTGAATTGCAATTGAAAGATCACAGGAGACATTTCCACTAATTGAAGCGTCTGCTTTCTACTTCACATTTATATGAAGTTGTTCCCATGTTATGTCATTAAGTTAGGGAGCTTAAAGCTTCTGAAGATTCCAGAATTGGGTTCACATGCTCATATGCGAACCTTATCAATGGTTCCAAGAGCATCTGATGCAGGACAGATTGTCAAATCAAATTTGTCTGCAATAAGGAAGTCATTGTGTTTCCAACTAAAGCTGACACTTTAACGGAGCACCTTGGATGTAATAAAAATATAAATTCAACGGTATGAACTCGCAGATTCCATCTCTTCCACATCTTTCAACTGCATATGAACTTTGTGGTTGGAAAAGATTGTGGCAAGTATTAGTTATTAGATTTCTGATCTTTGATAGGATAACAACATATTACCTTTGTGGAAGAAAAGCTTCATGTGCTTTTTAGCTTCAAAATTTGATACTGTTCAATGGTAGTTTATGCCCATGCCATCTATACCACCTGTAAGAATGAGAAATTTCTAGGTACTTAATATCAGTGACTTTTTATCTTAAAAGTGTATAGTGTGTGTTCAACAATCCTATTCTATTTGCTTCCTGATGTGAACTTCAAGTGATTATCATAAATGTCAATATGGACGGCCTGAACTTTGAACTTAAATCTTCTTGTGTTTTAGGCCAAATCTTGAGTATTGATCACAGGTTAAAGCAAAAGCGCACAGTGTGGGAATTGGAATAATTCGGTTGAAGTTGGTGGAGCAGGTTGGTGTCTGACATGCCAGAGTTAAGTCTACAGGTATCGAGAACATGGAACTGAACTTGCTTAACAGATACTCTGCTTTATTCCAACGCAAGAAAATTAATGGGCAAAGAAGAAGAACATGGATTCAGCAATTTTCAGTTCTTATTATTTTCCTAGTCATTGTCTGCTTTGATATAGTAGTTTTACTGAAACAAACAAAAACACAACAGATAAACCCTCCCAACCCCAACAAAATACCATTAAATAGCAAAATAACGAAACACATCATCGACAGCATTGCTTATTTGATTTCAGTTACTACTTCTCATCCTCAAGCTGAAAGGCGCTGACAGGAAACGTCTTAGAAATCCCGGTGGGATTACCGAACGTTATTTTCCCCAGATCATTGTCGTTCACAAAAATGTCAGAAATAGTGACCCAGATCAAAAGCTCCTTGCTTTTGACACTGGTGACCCTCCGCATGCGGCGTTTCTCCACGAAGGCGGTGACCTCCGTCTCGTAGGACACCGACTTTCCAATGGCGTGAAACTTGTGGTATTTGCGGTTCTTCTGCTTGAGCCAGACGAAACCTGTTGAGCGATTGTATCCGACCTCGACAATGTCACTTAGAGGGAGAAGACCCTTTGGGAGGTGGATCTCGTCCAGAAGGTCAATGGACTTTTGTTTGCCGATGGCGTCGCCTGTGTAGATCTCAGCTCCTTCTCTGTGGTCCGCTATCTGCTGTGCAGCCATTTTTGCTTGTTTGTTTGTTTAGAGCAAGTGCTTCGATACTCTTGTATTTATATACGCTCACAGCCTCACACACGCAAACGTAAACGAAAAGAGTCAAATTCAACATTTAAATTTTCTTCAAATTAAATCTTAAATAATTATAATATAAACAGTATTTTTGTTTGAATTTTTATATTTTTTTGGTATAAAAAGTTCAAGTTATCCCATGAGCCATTTTTGACCTCATCTTATCCTTGTGAAAGACAATATTACTTTCAAGTTGAACCGAGGAAACAAGTGATAATCTTTTGAGCTAGACAAAGTTAGTGTGAGCCATTTTTGGGTTTGATCAATTTAGAGTCAAATCTTTTAAGCTTCTCAATCACGGTCTAAACGTTCATGAGTGTGCTCAATGTTAGGCTATTTTGAACAGAAATTAGGAAGTGTTATATACACGCCATTACGGACATGCCAATCTAACTTACCCAACTCTTGTCCAATTTGACGTTTTGCCTTCTTCACGGATCATCACTGCTGATCACTCCAATCCTTTCACGCATCATCGCCGATTTGCCTTCCAATAGTGTGAGCTTTCTCTTTAGAAGTTTGAGGTGAATGGGTGCTTGTGTTTATGGAGTTTTTGCTTTATCAACCCTCGGGAAACTCCGAATACAAGCCTAGGTTAACCATATTTTTCAAAGTTCAAACTACAGAAAAGATGATATGTACATAACTAGGGATCATAAGACTCTGTAGGAACCATGTACTATTGTTACCTTTCATGTTAAAGTTGCTGGTATACTAAATTCCATGGTCACGTGATCTGTGGGCTGATTGTGCTTCTGTTTCGTGATCATCTATTTAACAAACATTTAGTTATTCTATACTTTACTCTTTTAGTTTGATTTTTATTGCTTACACTCTTGAGTCTTGACACATTCCGATGATCTTGCTTTGCAGCGAGTCCACCACTGCAAACACTCTTGTGGCTTAGGCAAAAAATTGTTTTGTGACGGTACATTTGGTACTGATGTACTGCTCAGAGTTTAGAAGTTTTTATTGTTTTGTGTTGGCATACAGTGAAAAGGGACAATGAACATTTTTAAATAGTTGAAATGAATCCGTTTTGAGTTTCCTTTGTACTTTTTATTGAATATTTGAGAATTCTTATTTGACCTCAAATTATGAAAAATTGCGTTACAAAATTCAGATTGTGTTTATTGGTAATATTTTAGCATCTTATGCAAAATTTTTCTTAGCTGCATTTGTATTAACCACGTCTGGCCTTAATTAGGCCAAATGTTGTAAGGAAGGAATGCTAGTCCAGAGGGTTTTAACATGGATTATGTAGATGCAACTGTAATTCATCGACAAAAAAAATTCATTAATATGGTTTATTCATTTTCAATAGTTGGTGTGGTCGAGTTTTGTACAATTGATGCTTGAGAGTCATACCTTAATGATCATTACCTAACACTAATGCAGTTTTATCAGCAAATTATTGATTTGCTCATAAGCGAATACTCATTAATAGTTTGATAAATGTGTCTTCATTCATAATGGTATACAATGTCGTTCCAAATAATGTCAAACGAATATTATGTCTCAACTTCTAGATTAGATTCTTATCTAAGGCAATTCTATGAAAAGTTGAGAATATACTATCAAAAGAATATTAAGAAGAACTAATTATGCACGAACAAATTGCCTCTAAGAACTTTATAATCTTTAACAACCAATTTCAAAACATTTATCTAATAGTCTGACTTGGGAAGTAAACACGAAGTAAAAATTTCTCATTCTCCATAACAATACCTTTAATTTCAAAGCCAATAATACTACATGGGACCTACAAGTACTGTCTTAAGACCGTAAGGACTCATCCATTTGTTGTAATCCAACATCCATTGAACCAAAGCTCAAAAAGGATGTTAATAATGTAGCGCCCCTTTACTATAGGGTACACATCGGGAGGTCATTCCGGTACATATCCTATGATAACAGTGCACTACGTTCGATTACTACATTTACTTCATATGGCATCATAACATTAATCTCTTATAGGCATCAAAAGAAAATCACAATATTTTAAAACCAACTTTTTTCTCATTACATTGTTTAAAACTGAAAGTTCACATTGTGTCTTTCAACCTTTACTACATGTGCATCCTCAAAACCTAGTACAAAAGTACTATATGAAAGGAAAATATATAAAATCTATTTAAGTCATCCCAAAATTCCAACTGCCTGACCTTTGAACCATGACTTCTTTTGCCAAATCACAATCCACACGGCTGGTAGAGCCTCTCAGTAGCTAGAGTCGTCTCTTGGTCCTGAAAAGACAACGTTACAATTTTGGTGAGTTTTGCGAACTCTATGAGGTAATCATCATCGATAGTTCACTCAATTCATGTAACACATCATTTCACACAACAAATATTTCACAGAATTGCACTTTACATCAATATCACATTTTCATGTAAGCATAGGCAAATTTGGCATTTCAATTCAACAAATATACTTAACAAAATGCATGTAAAATGCTCATGAGACACTTTTCTAATTATTACGTTGTTGTGATCGAGTGCTTGAACTGTCCTGTATCTATTTTAGATACCGGGCTCATTATTAACTGTCGTTTATTCGAAAAGGATACATGACTCATTTTACATAGTGAGCCTTAGGCTCTTAATCACTGTCTGAGCTCGAGGCTCTTTTCACACGTTGAGCTTTAAGCTCTGATCAGTGGCTATTCTGATCACAATTGTCATTATCTGATTGTGCATTCATGTATGGAATGCATCTATCACAATCAATTATATTATGAAGCACATAGTTCTTCACATTCACATTTAAGCAGCACTTCAATATACATTCCATATTTCACAATCATCGGACCTTCTGTCTGGAAATCAACACAAATCAATGCTCATCCATTTATCAATCAAAACATAATTTAAGCAAACAATAATTGAGAGAAACCATCTAGGTTACTTACAAGTTGCTCCCGAAGCTAACACTTGAAAGTTTCGGCAACATCTGGAGGTTGACGTTCCAGTTGCTCCTCTATAACAAAATAACACATACACATCCATCACAATTTGTTCAATCATAAGTGTTTAACAATGCACGTGTATGTAATAAAATATTTATAATGCATGTTTATGACAATCCCGAGTATTTATCCATTAGCTTTATCACAAAATCATTCTTATATCAAAATCCATCTAATTATAATTTATACTTAGGTTTATGCCTCACTAACACCATTAAACTCACAATTCATTTCTCATTGAATCACTTCAGACTTTTCTTAGATACACTTTCGGTTCTACTGTTCACGTTCAATCAGAAGGTGAAACTGATGTAATTTGTTCATACTCTCTTCTAGAGAATTGTTCCTCTACGTCTTATATTTCTATTGACACTAAAATCACTTAATTTGGTTCAGTAATTTGGAAGATATGCCTCAAATATATTAGGTTTCCTCTCATCCAAAACAGTAGACTATATACAACTTCCAGCCAGAAATTGAACATCTTAGATCACAATTCAAAATTTTCTTATATGATTTGGAGACCTGTTTTCTCTAGTTTACTTCAAATTAAAAATAATCTCATTTGGAATCCTACAGATCTAAATATAATTAAAATACTGAAGTGTGTTCAGTAAGATAATCCTATTTTACTATTCCAACAGATTCCACACTTTTATTTGATCAACCTTTTTTAATTCAATTCAGAATGCTACCAATTTTTGTGAAGAGATAGAAAAATGTGTTATGAATTGATTTAAGAATAACTTCATTTTGAGGTCGGGTTATGAAGTTATGGCCAAAAGAATCAACTATGCTCATGTCCTCAATCACGTTGTGCCTATCTTGGAACAATTGACATAACTTTCACTAGAGATTTTGGATTAAGATTTTCTTTGAATGGTTTTGAAGAGGACTTCTAGATCAACAACTTCTATGAAGACCTAGAAGCCAAATTCTAATGTCTAGAGGGTAAAAAATGGGACCAGACGATAGGATAGGATCAGATGAATAGTGCGCTAGACGATATGACGTCATCAGAAAATGACATGACGTCATCAGACGATACGTCCTCACAAGATGAAGCGTCTTCATAAGATGATCTGTCCTCACCAGACAAAGCGTCTTTACAAGATGAAGTGTCTTCAAAAGATGAAGCATCTTCACCAGACGCTTCATCTTGTGAAAATGCTTCGTCTTGTGAAGACGCTTCGTCTAGTGAGGACGGATCGTCTTCAAGAGGATACATCTGATACTCCTGAGCATCTCCACTTATAAGGACCTTAACTTTTGACTCCGATATTTAAAAATTTCATACTATATACCGTTGGAAAGTTATAAAGCTAAACTACAACTTTCTAGTAGACAACTTTGTCAAAATCTGCCTAAATCAATACATTAAATTAATGGAAGTTCAAATCAAAGATTCAACTCTCAATTATTCATTCCCAAAAAATTTCCAGACTTCTATATTCTAAAATCCAACACTTCAAATTTTTATTTCTAGTCTTTCTACTCCATTTCATTCAACTCATTTACCACTATTTCACACTACCACTAAATATACAAATTTAGTCAAAAATTATCGGAAACCAAAAGTCGATGGTTTATCCTATTCATGTACTGCCACCATTCTCTGCATTTTCAACTATTGTCTATATTGTCTATCTTCTTTCCAACTTTTATTTATACATTCATTCCCATCTCATACCATCATTTTACAACTACTCTTCAACTCACAAATCATTTTCTTGGTCATCTCTAAAGCTTTCATCTACTCACGTATACATACATACATATATATATATATGCTTAGTGAAGAAACAAAGCATACCCCTTTTTTTATATATAATCTTCTACACTAATCTCATACACCATTTTATTTCTATATCTAACTGCAAAAATCATTTCTACATCACTTGATCACTAACAATCCATCAAATACTAAATAACACTATATCTATATTTTCCATCCCATTAACACTATGTTCATGAATATATACACGTAAATTCCATGATTATACAGCTGACAGTAATTCATCAAACTTATTTCATAAATCCCAAACTTTAAAGAATTTATTCACTACTTACTTGTTGAAAACTCCAAAATCTTCAATTATCTTCAAGCTCTAAACTCCAAGCAAATTCAAGTATTCAATTGTGTAAAATTACCAGTTTCTAATTTTTCTTAGGGTAGAAGAAACAATTAGCTGTGGGGAAGTGGTGTGGGATAAGGAAAAGCAAAGTAATCTCTCGGGAGGTATCTGATGAAAAACTCTGTATATTGGGAGAAAAGTTAAAGAAGGTGACTACAAAGAAGGAAACTTAGGAAAATTGTTTGAAGTACATCTTTCAAATCACGTAGTCTTTTAACTCTCAGAGCACAGTAACTTACTTCTTTGACAATTTATAAAAATCAACTTAACACTTGTCACTTTTCTAATGACTAAGCTCTAACCAAGTTCCTTTTGAACTAATTCCTTTAATTCTCATCTTTGCAATCCAATTATCTCCAATATCATTTTGATTCCTTTTCCTATTTCCCATAATAATCTATAATTTTGAAAATTATTCCTAAATTCACCAAAATTCACAAATACAACAATTCCACTAATCAATAAAATTTACAATAAGAATAAATTTCAAAATTCTTGAAAATAACATAACTCTATCCAATTATACCTGAAATTATCCATAAATGCATGTATAATTATTTTTATGTGTAAAATTTCACTATTCATGTATACGTGTATGACGTTTTATGTATGAGCATGAAAAATGTATTTCCAATCATTCATTAATCACTCATATTTACTATTCTAGCCTCCCCGCAGGTAATGGGATGTTACAAATAAAGTACTAAAGAAGCACAAAACATTTACAAATCTGCAATAGTAACTTCAACTTCAACACTAGGTTCAATTGTAATGGAAGTGATTTGCTTTGCCGCATAGGGTGAACTTAAAAGGTCAATGACACGCTTGTGGACTCCTAGCTCGAATCTGTCTTAAGTGTTGGTTCTAGATTTGGAAACAATGAAGATGAAGAAACTAATCTCCTCTTAAACTATACCACGACCAATTACATCCTAAAGGACCTCAAAATGAAAAACCTTCTTAACAATAATTCAAAAGGGTCGTTTCTAAACTAATATGGAGATAATGTGACATTTGAATTTAGGAAAAACTACAAATTTCTTAAGCAATTATAGTTGGTAATTGTGAAAATATTTTAGTTGCAAGTAAGTTACCTTCACCATAGGGAGACTTCCTGGTGGTAATGTGAAAAACTTTGGTAGGCATCCTAACTGGTCCCTTAACTCTCAATCTCGTATCCTTAGCACCGCGAACCAAATTAGCACAGACTGGTCATTTAAACAAAGCACCACCAAATTCAACAAACCACAAATAAACATTACTCTTATTTACAATTAACCACAATAAGAAAGCAACTCAAATATACCATCGAGATGGTTTCTCTATACATCACAATTACAGTAAGAAAATTTTAAGTGATGATAGTGAAATGGGTTTGATCCAGTAAAAAACTTGCGCATTCCAGTTCAAACAGAGTTTTTTGACAAGCATAATACAAGATGGATTGGAGGCCTAAGAATTATTAAGTTAATTTTAACATTCTAGAACCTGTCTATTTTGTATAGACCTAGGCAGATTTTTGGTATGAGAATAACTTCCAAATTCTCTTTGTCAGTAAGATTTTATTTGTATCTCTAATAGATGATATGCTATGACCTTCCTCTTTATTGGGCGTACATATATCAATTCATCTAAATTTTTTTTGAAAGATGAATGAAATATTTTATTAACACTAGTAACAACTATTACACCATTATAATGAAAGACATGTTACAAACTTGTTATTGTTCAGTAGAATATTCCTGAGAACAAAGTTTCAAGTTTTTAAAGATTCCATTTGAGTTTCATGTTTGATGTAAGCTTGCTTTGTGAATTCCTTGCTATTATGATCTCTCTAATCCAATTTAGAGTGCAGTCGGCTAATTGATGTTTTTCAGTGGCTTCCGCTTTGTAAAATATGTTATTTTCCCCCCATATTGAATGGATTGTAGAAATGAAAGCAGTTTTGAAAAGCGCCCCATTTTGTTTAAGTTCCTTATCCATTTTGATAACCTTTTCCAAGGCTCTATTCCATTCATATGATTGACAATGCTCTATTAGAAGATGCAACACCCTACTATAAATGACTTTAAAGTACCAGCATTAGAAAAAGATGATTTCTATCTTTCCCCTCTTATTTACATAAGACACATATAGGATCGTAAGAACCAAACCATCTATCCTTAATTATGATCTTGTTCTTTATAACTAGCCAACTAATCAAGGAAGCTTTAGGGTTCATAACTTGTTTCCATTGTACTTTATACCATGGTAGATTCTCCAAACAAGTTGTGTAAATTTTGTAGCAGGAGTCATTAGTGAAAGACTCATTGGTGTTAGCTAACCAAATGATTCTATCTTCCCTGTGCAAATGATGGAGTTGAGGTAGATAATTCATTAATAAAGAGGAACCTTTAAACTTGTAGTGCCAATATCCATATTGTGCGAGTAAAGAAACTGTAGCATATAAAGGAAGTCTATTCCTTAAGTGTAGGAGGTCATTTCTCATAATTAATAGACTAAGATCATTCCAGTTGTCATGTCAGAATTCGATTTTTCATTATTCTACAATTTGGGCTTGATTTAAGGGTATAAGGAAATTTTCAATCTCAACATATGTATGAAGTACTAGGAGTTTTCCCTGTTTATTTCCAAAAGAAGTTCTTTAGAAAAATTTCTATAGCTTTCACTAGGTTTTCAAGGAGACATAAGTGCAAAGTCTAGTTTACATAGAGGTTGTTGAGAAATGAGATAATTAATTAAAGTTTACCAAAAAAGGAGAGGTACTTGTTATTCTAATTTGTAATTCTCTTATGAATGGAATTGAACAGAGGAAAACAATACGTGAAAGTTAGCCTTATGGTTGTGATATGAATCCTTAGGTATTTAAATGGAGGTTATTGAAGCTTGGGGCCTACTATAAGAGAGAGTTTGTGAGCAAAATCTAATGGACTAGTTAAAATAAATGATTTTTTTTAAATAATTAATTATAAGACCTAAAAAAATCATTGAATTGTTGCATATAATCCATAATTATTTTGCCATATTGTGTGTCGGCACCATATATTAGTAACAAGTCACTATCAAATGATAAGTAGAGCAATATCAACTTCTTACATTTATAGTGATAGATAAATGGCTTACCCTACTATGAACCTTATTTAACACCTCAATATAGATTGTGAAGAGACATGTCCCCTTGCCTTAGGAATTTGGCTCCTTTGAATACTTGAGATGTTTCCCCATTAACCAATAGATTATATGAAGTTTAGTGATGCATTGCTTTAACTAAGTGGTGAATTTGTTAAGAAAACCAAAAAATTACACAATATCAAGTATGAAATTCCAACATATAGAATCGAAGGCCTTGTAAAAGTTGATGTTTATAAAGCAACTCCTAATTTCTTTTCTTCCTCTTATGGTGGTTATTAAATAATTATTTGCATCCAAAACATTATCTCAAATATTCCTACCTTTTATGATTGCACCTTGGGTGATATTAATAATATGCTTTAATATTGCTTCAATTTGGTGGTTAGGAGCTTTTGAAATAATTTTATAATGGACATTGTAACACAAGATCGATATGAACTCTACCGAAGAAGGTTAGGACTTAGAAATAAGATATAGATATTTCTTATTCATTTCCCACAGTAGTTTCCTTTTTATAAAGAATCATTATATTACCTTTTTGACCTGATTACTCACCAGATGCTAGGATTTCTTAAAAAAACATTTAATTGAACCCATTAGTTTTAGGATCGTTATTAAGATTGATTATAAATAAATCAATTTCAATCTTAGTATTGGCAATAGACATATTGAGCATTTTAATTTTTTATTAGGGGGGAGAGAGAGAGAGAGTGATTGAGGACTTGAGCACTTGCACATTAGTAGTATCATCTAAGGTATCGTGAAGTAGTTGTAGACCATAACTTTCTGCTTATTCTCCTTCCAGATGGTGACCTTATTATTATATATTAGTAAGCCTAGTTTTTTGTTTTTGCATCCCTTCAACTAAGGAGAATATTTTAACATTATTTTGGAATTTCTATATCTATCTTTAAGCCATAAGAATTTAAATTTTTGCTTTATTAGGGTTTGTGAACTTTAAGAACTTCAATATACCTAGTTAGGGATGTTTATTCTTTTAACTTAGGAGAATTGTCCCTAGGATTGAGACAAGGTACATTTTAAGTCTATTGTAATCCATATCTAGCCTATAAGATAGTAGAATTTCTGCCATTATTACTAAACTTCTTAAAATGAGTTTCTTTAACTCATTTTCATAACTTAATGATTTCTCATACATTTGGACACCTTAAATCCTTCCACATTTGTAGCTAAAGCCCTCTATATTGTTCAAGTTGTTAAAGAATATGAATGGAGCTCTTAGAGGACTCTTAATATTAATTCAACCATTTCCCTTCTTGTTGATTGTTTCAGATTGAAAGAATTCTATTGATCAAATTGATTTGCAAGTGCGCAGAGTCAATTACACTAAGTTTATAAAATTGATCTGTAAGTGCACAAAGTAATTAAATTATCGATGCCATACTTAGCCTTAATACAAACTACAATAATGCTTTTTGTATTTAATAATAATCATTCATTACGAATAAGCAAGACATATAGTTTGAAATAGGAATATATTGATTGTGTAAAAAATAGCATGCCTTAGTACAAAAATAAACTATTAGTTAGTACATTTTCAATACCATATTATTAATCAAAAGTTACTAAGGCACATCTAAACTAAGTAATAGTTATAGTGAAAAATGAGAATACCATGAATGAGTTAAATAATGTTAGGCATCAATATTAAAGACACAAATTGATACACACCCTTGCAATAATCTGTTTCATTTAAGGGTTTTGTCTAATATGGTTAGCTAGATTCTTGGGTGGTCAATAATAGACATTTAAGTGATATTGTTTGATACATGATTATGTAATAAACTGCGTGCATTAAATTTTTTGGTGAATGTAGTTAAATACACAATCATATGGTCAAATGTGTTTATATTGAAAATTTTGTTGAAAAATTATGAATTACATAGATTGGTGTACAACTGTGTGTTAAAGGTTTTCTAACACGATTTATTACATAGGTATATTTGTTAACCATGTTCTTATTTAAAAATTTAAAATCGATATGCGATGTATATAAATTGGTACACTATTGTGCATAATACCATGTTTATTTAAGATTTTGTTCAATATGGTTAATAACACGAGAATAAGGTCAGTCATGTTTTTACTAAAATTTTTGAAGGAACAATATGCATGACATAAATTACTACACTCTTATGTACAAAATTGTCTTCATTATTTATGTTCTTAGACATAGTTAATTACACATCAATGTGTTGATCTACGTTCATAATTGAAAATTTGAAGGTGAAATATGCCAATTAACCAAAAAGCATGTTATTTTGTTATTGATTACCTTATATATGTTCTCTCTTACTAGCCTCACCAGTTTTTTTGAAGCTTTGTTGAAAATTAAAAGTGAATTTCCAGTTTTAATTTGTAATACAAGTTTATAATTTTTGAAAAAAATTATAATATTGTTTTATATTCCTTCCTTATGTCCTCATCTATCAGTTATTGTTATTGTTATTTGTTGTTTAGAGTAGAAGCATAAAACAACCAATTATTATAGTTAAGGTAAGGTGCCTTGTGAACTTTTTTAGAGTTGTGTTGAAAGTGTAATAAAGTTTGAAGTCTTAATATTACTGTAAGAAATAAGAATTAAAGGGTTAGATTTTTTTAATAAAATATATATTAAATGTAAACCAAAAATTTTTTATTAGCAAGTTTTGAATTGGTACTTGTTTATAGTGAAAATTTGTATAGCGAGGAAAGAAGAAGAGCTTAAAAAGAAGAAGTAAGAAGATCATCCATGCTCAAATGCTAAATAATTTGGGCACACATATATTTGGTGGGTACTCTATATTGGTAAGTATACTAATAACCACTTGACATATGTTGGTGTTTGTTTTATTATACAATGATACATTTTGTGTAAGTTAGTCATATATTCATAATATTGTTGTGGTATTTATGGTAAAATACAGATGGTGTAGTAAAGAAGAGTAATAAAATACAGAATAAGATGATTTGTTTAGATATGATGAACTTATATAACGGGGTGGAGAATACTAAGACATAAGTGGTACTTAAGGTGGTAATGATTATTTGATTTGTACCAAAAGTATGCAAGATGCCATAGTTTTGTGGTTGTTATAAAGCAAGGAAAGAAAGATAAGAATGGAGACTTAAAGAGTATAGCATTTCTATGTCATAGAGGTTAGTCACATAAACCATGATAACTAAATATAATGAAGTAGTAAAATAAATGGTTCTATGGTATGTTATCAGTTAGATGAAGGAATTTGAAGCATTAGCAAGATTGAAGATGGACAAAACCATAAACTAAATCCAATTACAATGAGGTAACATCAGGCTGTTGAAGTCAGGTTTGATATAGATTGGAAATGAACTATAGTTATGAGATTAGGCCGTGCTAAAATGTAATAACTATTATTATAATTGTGGTTGGATATAAGAACAAAACATGGTTATGTAAGGACTGTTTTAATCAAATAGACTAATTGAGAAAAGTAAGTTTGGAAGCAAGTAACATAGAAGTGATTTATAATGTGTTTATCAAAATGAAGGAAAAAATAGTAGTTGTTTTTAAAATTAATTATGATGAGGTAGCAAGGTTGAAGAATTTTTTTAGGTCGATGCGAGGAGTCATGCGATAAATGCAAAATTTGGTCACGTGTTGATAATTTATATGAGTTACCTCATCCACAAATATCAAATTTCCCCTCATTTATCAGTGTAAATCATCATGGTCAATCTATTTTGTTTGTTTGTTCATTGTAATGGAGCAAGACCACTTATAGTTTCTTTTAGCTATTTCGTACATGTTTAAGTTGTGTGAATGTGAAGCCACTTGAAGCTATAATAACTAAAGAGTGCAAAAGTATAGGTAACACCATTGAGGTGGTATTCACAACTATTAGGCATAAACTTGTGACATACATAAAAAAAAATTACATAAGAAATTTGGTGCCACAATATAAGAAGTTGAAAGGTAGTGTTATAAGTGTTACTTATGACTTAAAAATAACAAAGAATTTGAGAGAAAATGGGATGAAATGATTATATATTTTCATTTGGAATTTAATTCTTGGGTTAATTCCCTTTATGGTGACTGTATAAGGAGGGCTATATCATTTGTTAGAGGGGATTTTTAGACGTACATGTCTATAAGATAAAAAGTGAGGGGATGAATGCTTACTTTGATGGGTGATATGTGCTTAAATGTTGATACATTTAATCCATTACACTTAGTGATTAATGCCTTAAAATGCTTAGGACACTCACTTTTGCTCATATTTGATTTTAGGTACATTTCGAAAGTGAAGGAGCTAAAGTGACTTGAAAGCATACTCATTGAGCCATCTTCTTAATGTTCATACTCTATTATCTTCATGAAGCAAGAAGAAGAGATAAAATAAAGCATAACAATGAAGAATGAGAGATGGAAGAGCTCACGGTTATGACACCAACTGCATGGGTGTGACACCACTCACACCCATGAGACATCAGTCACGATGGTGAGAAAGCCATTTATCCACTTTTAAACCTAGTTTTTACTAGATAAAGCAATAGGTTGTGATCGCCAGACTTGCGATTTTTTTCATTTCTCTTTGATTTTCAAAGGAGATGGAAGTGTTCATGACTGGTGCTTGGAGATTGATGGAGAAGATGGAGGGCTAACCATCTCGACACTAGTTCAAATGTGAAATTGACACCTAGGATGCACGGTTAAGCTTATCTTATTTTTGTTTAATGTTGGATCTCTCTTTTAGAATTGATTATGTTATCCTTTGTTTAATTGATTTGGGTATTCATGTATGGATAACCATATTCTTGTTATCATTAGATTGTTTATACTGTGAACCCATTGCTAAAATCATTAATACAATCCATAATTTTTGTATTTGGATTCGTATATAGCAACTAATGGTTTTTAACCATTAGAGATAACACAGTCTAGGTAAATGACCTAAGTTTGTGTGGTTGTTACTTAGATTGGTCCGTTTTTCATTTCGTAATACGACTGCCCAATTAAATATAGAGATCATATCCTAGGTTATTTGGTAGTTAGGTTTAATTAACAAGCATCTCTTAATTAAACATGACTTAAGCAAACCGAGATTAGAAAAACATATTATTATTCCATGATCAATAGTTCTAGGAGAGGTGTGAAAGCATTATAACAATGAAAGATGTTTAATCATGTATAGGTCGAGATTGATCCGAGAATCAGGTTTCACATACATTCATTAATTTTTTCATTTTCTATTGTTTTCTATAATTTGTTTTTGCTAGTTTAATTTTACTTTATTTTCTCAATTGCATTAAACCTAAAACTGCCCTTTATTTCCTTTATAGAAATTATTTTCATTACGATTAACCGAACATTCCCTGTGAATACAATCTTGATTCATCATATCTACAACTTTTTAGTGTGCAGAGCTAGGTAAATTTTGCAGTGCATTCGACATGCACTGTTAAATTTTGGTGCCATTTCTAGGGAGTGTAGTGATTTTCATTTTTTTTTGGTTGGTGTCTTGTGTATATATTTGTTTATAATTGTTTCTTTTTTTTATTCGTTAACTTTTAAACATTTGTTAGTGTTAGTGTGTGGTAATTACCAGATCTCCTTATAGAGAACTTGAGCAACTTGATATGGAGATCAAGAGAATATTGCGGAGATTACGAAGAGAAGCAAGAACAACTTTAAAAGTAGAATTGGGTGTCACAAACATTCATCAATTTTATAATTTTGATTGTTTGCTATAATTTGTTTTCATTAGTTTAATTTT
The DNA here is from genome assembly GCA_029891385.1 of Erythroxylum novogranatense. Lineage (NCBI taxonomy): Eukaryota > Viridiplantae > Streptophyta > Magnoliopsida > Malpighiales > Erythroxylaceae > Erythroxylum > Erythroxylum novogranatense. The sequence goes on from CM057229.1 coordinate 101,801,118, forward strand.
ACTTTATTTTCTTAATTGCATTAAACCTAAAACCCCTATTGTATTTTCTTTGCATCAATTATTTTCATTACGAGAATTAACAAAACATTCCTTGTTGATACGATTCTCACTCACCACATCTACAAGTTTGTAGTGTGCAGAGTTAGGTAAATTTTGCAGTGCTCTCGACAAGCGTTGTCAATGGCTATATGCATGCTCATAGTATAATAAGATAATTTATTTAGCAATACAAACAAATAATTAGGGAAAATATCAAGTAAGATGTGGAGTTTGATAAATCGAGTATAGGAAGTGATGTATCATTAGTGACACAATTTGATATTGAGAAGGAATTTAAAAGGTGTACACTAATTCCATGTTTCATATTATACAAGAAGAGCTAACAAATTTAATGTACTATAAGTTGAGTAAAACTTGAGTGGAAATAATAAGATTCATAAGAAAAAGGAGATGTGTGTAGATTGCAATATGCCTAGGTTGAACGTAGTTATATGAAATGAGACTCTTATACTAGCTAAGTACATCTCTATATGTTTTGAATTTAAGGAGATTATATGTCATCATATACTAAAGATTTTGATTAGGTTGAAGGTCAAACAATTTCTAAGAAATATGTTTATTAGGAGGTGTGAAAGGAAAAAATAAACGTTGGTAATATTCGACATGATGATGATATCATTATTACTAGGACATATAAACTAGACGTGACTTTTTATAAGGCAATTGATTATGTTGGTGATAGTGAATCAAATATTGAGTATTTGTACAAATTTTTAGAAGAAGCTAACATAAAATTGTGTAATGGGAACACAATTGAGTCTATAGATAGTAGTGACCATCATGGGTATAATGAATCCATTTAAGAAGATGGTATTTTATTGAAGGACCTAATTACCTATAGGAAACATGGTAACCCAAGAGCATAAAGGTTGAAATCTTGAGGGAGGAGGTTTAACAGAAGAAATGTAAAAAAAAGGTTAGTTGTGAATAAACTAGTACTGATGTGGGTATTTTAATAAATTTTTTACTTAGAATTATTAAATAATTGAATATATATACAATAAGCTTTTTAATATAGTTAGTGTTATGAAGATTGTTGAGCAATTTAGAAACTTGTTTCAATTCTAACAAAGAAAGTGAATTTTGGAAACTTTTCAATTTCAAAAAAGAGACTGTCAGAATCCTCAACTACCCTTTCATTGCATTTAATCAATCGGTAAAATATGTTTACCATTTGGTAATGTATATGTTTGAGGTGAAATATAACAACTTCCATTTGTTTCCAAATTATGGGTATGTTTTAGGCTCAATTTAAATAGTTATACATGTAGCATCCCACTCCCACGAGACCCGAACCTGACATCGACGGTGATATCCGAGTCCGCGACCCGCGAGGGTGGTATGCTAGAGCAGTCAATGCAGTGCAAAAACTCATTATGATATTTTTTTTTTGTTTTTGAAACAGTCGAGTGCGCGGAGTTAAAATAAACGATTCGGGCCCGTGATACGAAACCCCATTTCAGTCTTACTCTTTATCAAAGATCACTTTTCAAACAATATTTATCAATTAGGGCCCTAAAAAAAGTCAGTACTATTTTTGCGGAATATAAATTTACACATAAGTCAAAATGACACAAATGCAGACGTGAACTGATCCCGACATCGAACACCGACTCTCTTGTAGTAATCATACTCCCGGTTCACTAACGGGGTACTCTTCAATTCCTGAGAAAAATATTTGCAATGTTGGGTGAGTTTGCAAACTCAGTGAGAAACCATCATCGATGGTTCACTCAATTCATGCATATTCAATCAATTTACCAAATATCACATACTATCACAATTCACAAATGTAAAGCATATCACCTTTCATACCATCCATATTTAATCATACCATTTATGCAATGAACATGTGACACTTTTCATTTTCGTTTCGTTGTTGTGACCGTGCTTTGGCGCCCCATGAACGGCACATTGCGTTGAGCCGATGGCTCGAAAACATTAGGCTTGAAGCCTCGTACATTGAGCCCGAGGCTCAATACGTTGGACTGAGGTCTGTGTGCGTTGGTAAAGCTCTCATATACGTTGGGCGTGATATGCCCTGATACGGTGGCTGCTCCGGTCACAACTGCCTTTATCTAATCATGCCATCATGCATGGATGCATATGCTCTAATTCCCATTTACAGTCAGTTATAGTTCAGTGACCAATTTCCATTTCTTCGGACCTTCGGTCCGGTATTTCAGTCATATACATTTACAATTTCTTGCATCCAGCCATATCATATTAAAAGTCACATTCAATGTATCAAAACAGACAATTAACACTTCAATATTAATTTTCCATTTCCTCCGGACCTTTGGTCCGAGGTCTCCAATGTAATTATTCACAAACAGTCACACACAAATGGCACTTCGATAACAAGTTTCCAATACTTCGGACACCTATGGTCCGAAATCAATCAAAAGTAAACACACATAATCCCTTCATTATCTCCACATGGCATCAATGCGTCATATTAAACACACATAGATTGAGAAACCAACTAGGTTACTCACCTGTACTTCCGAGCTAATGTCGGGAAGTCTCTGCAACGTCGGTAGGATGACGTTCCAACTGTGTCTCTATAACAAACAGAGAGGAACCCGATCACTAATTATCCAATCCGAACTAGTATTAATGCACATGTAAGTGTATAATGCATGTTCATGAAATTTCCGGCCCTAAATCCAAATTTTTCCCGTAATAAAAATTCCATCTAAAATTAGAAAACTATAGCCACTGACAGCACTCAATTCGGACCTCGATCGGTCCAAAAATAAATAAAACAGTGACCATAGAACAATTACCCGGGGCCACGTCAATTTTCCGTCTAAAAATTTCCAATTTCTCAAAAAATGAAATTCAATATTTCACAAATCCGATGCCTCAAGAATCAGGTCAATCGGACGTCGGACGGAAAAGAAATTGACAAAAGAATCACCAAATACCAAATATATATAAAAAAAACCAGCCTCGCTGGGGCGAGGCGTCGCCCTCGCGAGGCCGACTGATCCGGCCTCGTCACTAGGGCGAGGCGTCGCCCTAGTGATTACGACCTTCAGAGCCTCGTCGCTAGGGCGACGCGGCGAATTTCCACATTCCCATTCCCTTCTTTTTTTTTTTTTCCTGATTTCTAAACCAACTTTCAACACTCATAGCGCTTAGCACACAATTCAGAAAAATACAAATCATACCTTGTTGGAAAGATCATAAAAACCTCTACAATTCTCAAGAAGACCATAAAAATCAATTTCACCCCTAAGGGTGTCAAAAATCCCTTCAAAGCTACTGCCTACTCAAATCCCATTAAAACAGAATAGTACATTGCAAATTCCATAACTCTCTGATTCTTCAACCAAAAATTACCACATAAATATGCTCAATAAGTTCACAATGTCATCTACAACTTTCATGGCAACCCAAAATCAAATTCCATAACTAACTAGGTCAAACAATTCAACAAATAATCTGACTACTGAAATCAACCAATCTGGACAGTAATTTTCCAATCAGCATAACTCTTAGCACAAATGTCATAAAATTCACTACCTTATATCCCTGAAAAGATAAGTTCTCAAAATTCAATTTTCATGAAGAACTCAAAATCCAATTCAATTTCTAACAATTTCAAAACTGTCATGCAAGTTACTGCCATGATCAGCAATTCATAACCTAATGCAGGTTCAATGTTTGCAAAATCACAACTCCCAAATATGACCTCTAAAAATTACACACCATATATCATTTTCAAGATAATTCCTTCCTCTGCAACTTTGCAGAAGATCACTCACACCAATTCAGTTCACATAAATTGTTAAAATTTCTCCCAAACAGAAAGCTCACAAAATCAACACTTTGACTAGGTTTCTCCAAAAAGCATAAAACCAATCAATAGAAATCAGTTCATATCTCCCAATATACAACTCGAAAATTAGCAAGATCAGTGGCAATAGAAAGCTAACTCAATATGCTACAACTTTCATGAAGACTATTTTCCCAAATTTCATCTCAATTAATTTAGAAAAATCAACAAAGTAATCAGGTCATAACTACGGGTACTGTTTACAGGTAATAAAACAGTAACTTTCCATGCAAAATTTCGACCCTCTAGCATTACAATTTAACAACACCTATTTCACACAAAATTGTAGCCAACATCCCAATGTTTCATTGGGCACAAACTTCACCTCATTTTCACACCTACACAATAAGTTATGATCAAAACATTTCAATAGGTTAAACACCAATTTTCCAGATTTCATCTATACCTCATCCTCTTCCATTCTATCACTTTACCTACATTAATATACACTCATTTACACCTCCAATTCAGCCACAAACTCAACACAACAATTATTTGTATACTAACACAAAAGTTGGCAGCACCCACACAATCATTTGCCATTCATATAGCCTTTCTAATCTCAAGCTAAAACCAAGTCAAAATCAATAAAAACCATAGTCATTCATTCATCCATAACCAAGTATACATTTAAACCCATTCAACCCTACTACTATGATGATCAACTACATATATAAAGGATCTCCATGAATGCTTCTAACTACCAAAAGCATAAAACAACATCGCTTCTCACCTAAGTAAGTAGCAAGCTTGAACTTCTTCAATCTTCCAACTTATCACACCATCTTTCCAACCCTCACCAAAACCCACGGTTAGCACTCTCACACACTCAACTTATCATCTTCACAAGACTTATGGGTGGATTTATGTGTGAAGAGAAGAAGAGTAAGCACATAGCAAGGAAAAGCTTCTTGCATGGTGGATGAAAAACAAAACAACAAAGAAGGGGAAGGAGGCACTCACGGATGGAGGAGAACAAAAACACTTAAAGTCACCCTTTTTACTCTTTCTAAAGCAAGTGTCGTGGAAGCTAAACTTAAGATATTTATATACATTAGATAACCATTAAAGAACTAAGACTAAGTAGGCAAGTGACATGTGTCACTTGCCACTTGTCCTGGTTTTATTATTTCGGTTCTAAATTCTACTCCAATTTCTCGTCAAACTCCAATGGCTTAATTTAATAAATCATAACATCATATCTCTATTTTTTTTTTCAGTGCCATTGGCCAGTCATTTCCAGTACAGAAAACCCACTCAGTCAGTCAGTTGAAATTTTTCGATCCGGACAAGAACCCCGAATCATTTTTTTGAAAATTACCTAAATTGCCCAAAATTGTAAAACATATGACAGTCCACTCCCAATAATTTTTTTAAACACAAAAACCACATTTATCACAACAAAACACATTTAGGCCATTTACCGGCGATTTTGCCGGTCCAGGAATTTTCTCCGGATAATTTCAGAAAAATTTTCTCCGGATAATTTCAGAAAAATTCTCGAAAATCCCATAAAATGTAAAACACTCAATGGCGCACTCCAAATAATTTTTCAAATACAATTTCCCAATAAATTTCACAGAAGATCTCAATTGAAACCTAAGCCAGAAAATGTCATGAATGCATGTGTACCATGTGCAAGTGCAACAAACCATCAATCATAGAGGCGATAAGTTGTATGATCATGCCGAGTTATAATTTAATACTCCTAAATCGTCCCAATTTACTAAAATACCCTTCCCATCGGTGATGGGATGTTACAATTCTCCCCTCCTAATAAAAATTTCGTCCTCGAAATTTCATATACGATTTATCAGAAAAGCAGGGGAGTCTTTTCGATTAATACCCTCTGTTTCCCACTGATTTTACTACACGACTAAATGCTGTCAATGAATGGAGATCCAAAACAAGCAACTACTATTTTCCTTTCTCGAACTTTACATGATTTACTGCTTTCTCATGATTATGCGCAATTCGTCACTTTCAATATCAATAACATATATATCGGATCCTAAAAATATTTCTAATTCTATCTATGAAACACTTTGTGAATCCGAATCATCTTTTAGGTTTTAGCCTAACTTACCAATCCATAATTCTATTCACACCACAATCACATAGAGGCCCCTCATCACGAATTCAATTTCCCTTAACTACACCTTTATTTCCATCTAAGTACATTTTGGCCGAGGCCATACCCTTCAAAATATTTCATTTATCGCTTATCAGATTTTGTTCTTATCAAACCACAAATCTCATGAGATTTATAACCTCAATGTGAATCAATTTGACTCATTGTCACCACCTTAAATTACTTAGCCTATCACTGTATTGCACTGATCACATAGTATAGGGATAACGACTCCTTTTTGGCAGTAAGACTCCTTATACACTTTTCGAATGGTGAAACCAATATAATGATTGTCATGTCATAATCCCTTTGCACTATATATCAATTTCATATCCCAATGAAATCCAAAAATACCTGTTGGTTAATCACACATGTCATCGTTCACTTTGACAGACTATACCATCAATTGCTTTTCCACAATACTTTTACTAGAGCATAACGCTTCGATTGTTTCTTGTGTTTTCTTGAACCATTCACTTATAATCATTCAATTTCCCATTCTAACCTTTCAATTATTCTTTCAATACACTCTTGCTAGAACATAAAGCTTCGATCATTCCTTACATTTTCACTAACAATTCCCGTAATGAGTATCATCCATATTTCTTAATTTGAACTATACCTATCACTTTCCTCACAATTGGAGTTATCTTCAGTTTCTCGATACGGTTTACAATTTTTACAACCTCACTTCGGGTTTTGCCAATCCGTTTTGATGCACACCAACTTTGAAATTCCCATAGCTAATAATACTTTCTTTTGCCCCTTTTTGTCAGTTCGACTACTACTACTCAATAATATACCAGTTTTGATAACTTTATTGCCCAACTTTTGATTTTCTGCAATTGAGATTTAGTTCCGTTCAATCCATTGAATTGCACCATTAGCTTAGTTTGAAGAAATTAGCCGCTTAATCCTTTTTAAATCATTCAAATGCACGAAATAACTCAATCGTTATCGATTTGCATAATCATAGACATCTCCAAACTATTTCTGTACTATTAATGTCTCTAAGATTTTAGGTCACACTCAGTATAACAAATTTCAAATCATCAATCATAATACTACCCATAGAATCATATTTGTCCCAAGGTGCATAAAATCACTTTGTCCAATTTCCATAGATCACATCATAACCTTTACTGGAACACTTCAGTATAGATAGTGAATTCTTCAAATGTCTCCTCAGTCATAACATTCACATGTTTTCCTTAATTATTCTCGTCAATTTGGTAAAACCAGAAAATCTTTGACAATTTCTAAACGCATCCAGCATTCCATTAGTTCTAATTAATTCCAAATTCTGCATGAATACCTATATCTTGATTAATTCTCCCAATATCTCATGTTCGCATACTAATTCATCCTTTATTCATTCAATCAGGTTAAGATTCACTCTTATGAGACTTGTATGTCAACCAATTTCCTCAACTATACCAATTCATCTATTTCTTTTACTTATATCCATTATCCATTCCAAACACAATTTAGACCTGTTCCTTTTTAGTAATACAATAAACTTCTTATACCCATAGTCGATTCATATACCTCTTTAATTATCGAACGTTTCCAATGAGGAAAAATTTTCTTATAATTTTTCTCATCATAACATATTCAGCCACATGATCCTTACTTAAATTTCTCCACATAACTCAATTTATTCACGATAGATCACTCACTGACATGAATACACAATCGTTATATCGACCTCGTACTTCCAGAACATAACTACACAAAGTAGACACGAATCTTTAATCCCCTCAACTTTACAATTAATATTTCCTTAATATTCAGTAATTCTCTTACATAATCAGAGTCATCTCATTAACATAATGTACACTCTTTTAGGAGCATAGTTTAGCTCTTACGCTAGAGTCTCTGCCAGATGTAATACAAATCAGTTACTCTTGATACTTCACGAAGATAAATCTCTGAAGGGCACTTAAACAATTTCATTTCCTCTAATATCTTGACATACATCACCATGATCATCACACCTTATCTAACAAGATATATATATGCTCATCAATTTGCCCGTTAATAGCTCATACTGCTAAGTACACCTTAATCTCATGTAATTTTTTGATAACCATTCTCTTTTTGGTACCAATTCTCGATCATGGGGACCTTACTCTATTCATGTCCCTCATTTTATTCTCTCAAGCTCATTACCGATGCTAACATCTTTAACTGTCTCACTTCTTTCTCAATTGATCATTCTGAGCATTCTCATGCCTTACTCTTACTCATTTTGAACTTGAGCTACTGACATTATAATCGGAGCTTATGTAATAGGCCACCGATTACTTCCTATATCATATTCACGTAAATTATTCATTTATGCTTAATCATTTTACCCATGATGGTAATCCCACTATCAGATATACACTTACAGTGACAATATATTAGGAACTCAGCAACCTTCCTGTTTACACCCGTCCTCACTCGTGAGGATCATATACAATCTCTATTCATCCACAACTGATCATTATAAGCACTTTCATTTCTTATTCCAACTCATAAAGGAAAGTTTTTTTTAACAAGAATTCTGGCTAGCAATTATCAATTAACTCATCAATTGCAATGAACATTTTCACTTACCATAGGGCTCCCATAAGCGGTGTGCATTTACTTAGTGCATCAATTAAACTCGAACAACTTTTCATCTACCAATTTCATTGTCTTACATTTCACTCCTTTCATTATTGCATTATACCCATATATTTCCTCAAATCAATATCACAGATATGAAATCATTCTTGATTTTGCACTTAATATATTTTGACTCCAAATCACCAATCCTTATTTATAACTCTCATCACGGTAATCAATCCCAATTGTAACTTTTCTATATCATAGAACACTTTATTTTCATTTACCTTATACACTGGAAATCTTACCATTGTCACATCTCTATTTTCCTCTATGAATTTACAACTATAGTCTTTATTTCTAACTCATATTCAAGGATATACCCAATATAACTCCAATATTGTACTTCACAATATATCCGTCAATATCAGCACACTAAATATTCGTCTGTCTGATCAAACCATACACTCTTTCCTATTTTGCGATATCCATTTCTTCCTTTTATCACATTCTAACACATTATCCTTTTTCTCACTTTTTCTAACCACTTAAACGACTGAGACATACTTATGCATACGACTCATATACTACACTGGGAATCAGTTGTCACTGTCTACCGTGACATGACTTAAATGCACGTAACTTGGCACATTTTTTCAGGAAGCCCATGTAAGATTGTACTTCTGGGCTCTGATACCACAAATGTAGCATCCCACTCCCACGAGACCCGAACCCGACATCGACGGTGATATCCGAGCCCGCGACCCGCGAGGGTGGTATGCTAGAGCAGTCAATGCAGTGCAAAAACTCATTATGATATTTTTTTTTTGTTTTTGAAACAGTCGAGTGCGCGGAGTTAAAATAAACGATTCGGGCCCGTGATACGAAACCCCATTTCAGTCTTACTCTTTATCAAAGATCACTTTTCAAACAATATTTATCAATTAGGGCCCTCAAACAATTCAGTACTATTTTTGCGGAATATAAATTTACACATAAATCAAAATGACACAAATGCAGACGTGAACTGATCCCGACATCGAACACCGACTCTCTTGTAGTAATCATACTCCCGGTTCACTAACGGGGTACTCTTCAATTCCTGAGAAAAATATTTGCAATGTTGGGTGAGTTTGCGAACTCAGTGAGAAACCATCATCGATGGTTCACTCAATTCATGCATATTCAATCAATTTACCAAATATCACATACTATCACAATTCACAAATGTAAAGCATATCACCTTTCATACCATCCATATTTAATCATACCATTTATGCAATGAACATGTGACACTTTTCATTTTCGTTTCGTTGTTGTGACCGTGCGCCTGAAACTGTCCCAGTAACGGGCACATTGCGTTGAGCCAGTGGCTCTGAAAACATTGGGCTTGAAGCCCTGGTACATTGAGCCTGAGGCTCTGAATACGTTGGACCTGAGGTCCTGTGCGTTGAGCTGAAAGCTCTCATATACGTTGGGCGTGATATGCCCTGATACGGTGGCTGCTCCGGTCACAACTGCCTTTATCTGATCATGCCATCATGCATGGATGCATATGCTCTAATTCCCATTTACAGTCAGTTATAGTTCAGTGACCAATTTCCATTTCTTCGGACCTTCGGTCCGGTGTTTCAGTCATATACATTTACAATTTCTTGCATCCAGCCATATCATATTAAAAGTCACATTCAATGTATCAAAACAGACAATTAACACTTCAATATTAATTTCCCATTTCCTCCGGACCTTTGGTCCGAGGTCTCCAATGTAATTATTCACAAACAGTCACACACAAATGGCACTTCGATAACAAGTTTTCAATACTTCGGACACCTATGGTCCGAAATCAATCAAAAGTAAACATACATAATCCCTTCATTATATCCACATGGCATCAATGCGTCATATTAAACACACATAGATTGAGAAACCAACTAGGTTACTCACCTGTACTTTCGAGCTAATGCCGGGAAGTCTCTGCAACGTCGGTAGGATGACGTTCCAACTGTGCCTCTATAACAAACAGAGAGGAACCCGATCACTAATTATCCAATCCGAACTAGTATTAATGCACATGTAAGTGTATAATGCATGTTCATGAGATTTCCGGCCCTAAATCCAAATTTTTCCCGTAATAAAAATTCCATCTAAAATTAGAAAACTATAGCCACCGACAAGATTTCAATTCGGACCTCGATCGGTCCAAAATAAATAAAACAAAGGACCATAGAACAATTACCCGGGCCACGTCAATTTTCCGTCTAAAAATTTCCAATTTCTCAAAAAATGAAATTCAATATTTCACAAATCCGATGCCTCAAGAATCAGGTCAATCGGACGTCGGACGGAAAAGAAATTGACAAAAGAATCACCAAATACCAAATATATATAAAAAAAACCAGACTTGTTGGGCGGCGTCGCCTCATGAGGTCGACTGATCCGCCTCGTCACTAGGCGAGGCGTCGCCTAGTGATTACGACCTTCAGAGCCTCGTCGCTAGGCGATGACGCGTCGCCCTAGCGACCGGGCGAATTTCCACATTCCCATTCCCTTCTTCTTCTTTTTTTCCTGATTTCTAAACCAACTTTCAACACTCATAGCGCTTAGCACACAATTCAGAAAAATACAAATCATACCTTGTTGGAAAGATCATAAAAACCTCTACAATTCTCAAGAAGACCATAAAAATCAATTTCACTCCTAAGGTGTCAAAAATCCCTTCAAAGCTACTGCCTACTCAAATCCCATTAAAACAGAATAGTACATTGCAAATTTCATAACTCTCTGATTCTTCAACCAAAAATTACCACATAAATATGCTCAATAAGTTCACAATGTCATCTACAACTTTCATGAGCAACCCAAAATCAAATTCCATAACTAACTAGGTCAAACAATTCAACAAATAATCTGACTACTGAAATCAACCAATCTGGACAGTAATTTTCCAATCAGCATAACTCTTAGCACAAATGTCATAAAATTCACTACCTTATATCCCTGAAAAGATAAGTTCTCAAAATTCAATTTTCATGAAGAACTCAAAATTCAATTCAATTTCTAACAATTTCAAAACTGTCATGCAAGTTACTGCCATGATCAGCAATTCATAACCTAATGCAGGTTCAATGTTTGCAAAATCACAACTCCCAAATCTGACCTCTAAAAATTACACACCATATATCATTTTCAAGATAATTCCTTCCTCTGCAACTTTGCAGAAGATCACTCACACCAATTCAGTTCACATAAATTGTTAAAATTGCTCCCAAACAGAAAGCTCACAAAATCAACACTTTGACTAGGTTTCTCCAAAAAGCATAAAGCCAATCAATAGAAATCAGTTCATATCTCCCAATATACAACTCGAAAATTAGCAAGATCAGTGGCAATGGAAAGCTAACTCAATATGATACAACTTTCATGAAGACTATTTTCCCAAATTCCATCTCAATTAATTTAGAAAAATCAACAAAGTAATCAGGTCATAACTATGGGTACTGTTCATAGGTAATAAAACAGTAACTTTCCATGCAAAATTTCGACCCTCTAGTATTACAATTTAACAACACCTATTTCACACAAAATTGTAGCCAACATCCCAAAGTTTCATTGGGCATAAACTTCACCTCATTTTCACACCTACACAATAAGTTATGATCAAAACATTTCAATAGGTTAAACACCAATTTTCCAGATTTCATCTATACCTCATCCTCTTCCATTCTATCACTTTACCTACATTAATATACACTCATTTACACCTCCAATTCAGCCACAAACTCAACACAACAATTATTTGTATACTAACACAAAAGTTGGCAGCACCCACACAATCATTTGCCATTCATATAGCCTTTCTAATCTCAAGCTAAAACCAAGTCAAAATCAATAAAAACCATAGTCATTCATTCATCCATAACCAAGTATACATTTAAACCCATTCAACCCTACTACTATGATGATCAACTACATATATAAAGGATCTCCATGAATGCTTCTAACTACCAAAAGCATAAAACAACATCGCTTCTCACCTAAGTAAGTAGCAAGCTTGAACTTCTTCAATCTTCCAACTTATCACACCAACTTTCCAACCCTCACCAAAACCCACGGTTAGCACTCTCACACACTCAACTTATCATCTTCACAAGACTTATGGGTGGATTTATGTGAAGAGAAGAAGAGTAAGCACATAGCAAGGAAAAGCTTCTTGCATGGTGGATGAAAAACAAAACAACAAAGAAGGGGAAGGAGGCACTCACGGATGGAGGAGAACAAAAACACTTAAAGTCACCCTTTTTACTCTTTCTAAAGCAAGTGTCGTGGAAGCTAAACTTAAGATATTTATATACATTAGATAACCATTAAAGAACTAAGACTAAGTAGGCAAGTGACATGTGTCACTTGCCACTTGTCCTGGTTTTATTATTTCGGTTCTAAATTCTACTTCAATTTCTCGTCAAACTCCAATGACTTAATTTAATAAATCATAACATCATATCTCTATTTTTTTTCAGTGCCATTGGCCAGTCATTTTCAGTACAGAAAACCCACTCAGTCAGTCAGTTGAAATTTTCCGGTCCGGGCAAGAACCCCGAATCATTTTTTTGAAAATTACCTAAATGGCCCAAAATTGTAAAACATATGACAGTCCACTCCCAATATTTTTTTTTAAACACAAAAACCACATTTATCACAACAAAACACATTTAGGCCATTTACCGGCGATTTTGCCGATCCGGAAATTTTCTCCGGATAATTTCAGAAAAATTCTCAAAAATCCCATAAAATGTAAAACACTCAATGACGCACTCCAAATAATTTTTCAAATACTATTTTCCTATAAATTTCACAAAAGATCTCAATTGAAACCTAAGCCGGAAAATGTCATGAATGCATGTTTACCATGTGCAAGTGCAACAAACCATCAATCATAGAGGTGATAAGTTGTATGATCATGCCGAGTTATAATTTAATACTCCTAACCCGTCCCAATTTACTAAAATACCCTTCCCATCGGTGATGGGATGTTACATATACTGAGTTATTTATGTCTATAAATTATCGTAGAAGTAGTTGATGGATGCATTGCAATGAACGATTGTATATGATTTGTCATTCATTATTTTTTAAGGAGTGATGAAAAGAGTTAACTTATTTTTGAAATATCCATTATTTTGTTTTATAAATCAAATTGATGGTTAAATCGTTATAAAATATTGTAGAATTCACTATTTTATTATATAATTGATTTATGACAAAGAAATGTATCATATTTTACATTTGTAATGAATGTAAAATTGCTAGGATCATGTATGGGTTGTGTTATAATGTCAAATTGTTACAATAACACATGGGCCTTTTTACTTAGAAGGGAGAAGGAAGTTTATTATAACTACCTTTAAACCATATTTATGAATGGCAACAATCTAGAACTAAAGCTATGCACATGTGTGTCAACTTTATGAAGCCGCACTAAAAGATATGACTTGTTTTTTAAAGTGAAAATTAAAGTGAAAATTCAAGTTATTCTTTTATGAAAAACTATTATTTAAGCACTTAATTATCCCACTTACTATAAAATATATAAAGCAAAAACTCATTAAGTCCCTCAAAATCTCCTTTCACTATTACTTTAATTTTATGTTTGTCCACTGTATGAAATAATTAATTAAGATAATTCTTTATGCTTTTCACCTAAAACTTTTCACCCATTTTATATTTAAAACTCATAATTTTATTAAAGTATAGAAGTCACTAAAAGGCAAATATGGAATAAAACTTTTCACCCATTTTATATTTAAAAGCTCATAATTTCATTATAGCATAGAAGTGACTAAAAGGCAAATAGAGAAATACTGAGATAATGGAAGTGACTAAAAGGCAAAGAGAGAAATACTGAGATAATGAAGAAGGGATCTTTGGTTGTATAAATTTTTGATCAAAACTATGATTATGATAAGTAATATATACCCACTAAAGTTTTATTCCCCATTCCTTAATGTTTTCTCTATTCATAATGTCTCATTTGAACATTAAGATTATGATATCTGAATATATTTGTATAGAAGCAAACAAAAGGAGAATATATAAATATTGAGATTAAGAAGAAAGGACTTTGGATGTATAAATTTCTAATTAAAATTATGATTGTGATAAGGAATATATACCTACCAAAGTTCCTTCCTCAAATTTCATTTTTTAATCCACATTATCCCTTTTAAATAGAGAAATATTGAGATAACATAGAATGAATTTTGGCGATGTAAATTCTGATTAGAACTATAATACATGAAAAGAATATATACATACCAAAGTTCCTTATATTATTACTCAATAAATTTGTGCCTATGGTGTTGAAGATTAAGATTATAATATATGAATATATTTGTACTACTATTTAATCTAAATATTTATAGTATTTTTGTTTAAATAGTGTTATTATTTGAATAGGCTTGTGATTTTTTTGATTTCATACTATATAATTACTTATGAATGCCTCAATGTTAACTTTTTCTCCATTCTTATATATGTAGTTTTGAATATGATGAAGTGGTGGCTGTCGAACCAATTAGTGAGAGAAGTTTAGGTACAAAATATTTTAGATTATTTCATGTGTTTATATTCTTGATGGACAAGGTATGCCATTATAGAAAGAAACCTTTATATGAGTTACTATTGGATGTTTAATGGTGGTTGATCATGCCATTCCTAATTTTGTCCAAGTGAAGTTAATTTCAGTAGTGATAATACTAGTTTTACTTAAGCTTACCCATATAATGAAGCCTAAAGAAGATATACCAAACAATTATGTCATTATAAATGATTAAATAAAAGTTAAAATAGTGCAAACTCATGTAAATTTAAGAAAATATTTATATTGATCTAAGATAGGTGTAACTGTAATGGTCTAAGATCCAACCGATTTTTCATTGCTAAGGTATAGTTAATATGACATGAAAATTCAATGTATAATGGTAGGTAGAGGCTCGTGTTATTATGTCACTTAATTTATGTATTGTGCAATTGAACTTTTCGTCAACAACACTATTGCACCTTCCTTTAGTGTGTGCCATAATGACTTGAAATTTATTTTCCATCTAATGTCAATCAAACCTTTGCCAATTAAAATTGGCTATAGTGGATGGTCAAATAAAGATAATTAAATATATGAAATATAGAAAAAATGAAAATGATGGTAGCTGAAGAATTCTGCAATAGACCCTTTAACTAGTGGATAAGAAAAACCAGAATTTTGTAAGTATCAACAATGTCTATTGTTCTGTGTACCTTAAACTTTGAATTATTGTTTGGTTTTATTTTTTGATGTTGTAAAAATGTCATATATCATAACATGAAAAAATAAAATTGTTTCATCTTTTCAATTAAAAACTAGAAAGAACCATTGAAAATGAGAAGGCTTATTATAGCATAATTGTCTAAACAATAATAATGCATTGTTAGCTTATTAAAATAGTTATATGATTTTTGTATATAACCTAGACAACATTTGGGGATTCATTTATTAACCTTCTTTAAATGATGAGAGAAGTCTATGGAATAGTCATCTAGAAGGACTATTTTACCACCTAGTAGTGCATTTCTTAATAAAATATAGGAAGTGTTTCACAGCGTATTTTATTTTGGGTTACCATTGAATGTTGTTAGGATGTTTGCAACTTAGGACCTGGGTTCGATTCCTGGCAACGGGAGTGCATGGGCCGCTCTGTTAGGCGGTCGACCGAGATAAACCGTGGTTTACCCCCCTCACAACCTGGTCGGGCCCGGGTGTGGGGCAGCTGGGGTGGCTGATTCCACCTTTTGGGACAAATATGTTTGCAACTTATATTTGTAGAGATCAATATGATTTTATTGATACTTAATATATTGTGAAACAATATTAATTATCTAAACTAAAATTCGAGATGATGATTATGTTGATTCTTTCCTTTATAAAAATGACATTTATGTTTGTTTTGTTCAATTAAGGCATGTGCTTGTGATTGATTCTTTCCTTTATAAAGATGACAATTATGTTTGTTTTGTTCTATTAAGGCATGTGCTTGTGAATTTTAACCCAAACTAATATGTGTTAATTCACAAGTTTGATTTTAAAAGTAATACCATAAATAAGTTGAACTATCCTTAAATTAGATGATGGTATATAAATTTCAACATATGAATAAATAAGGGTGCATTTATTTCATTTTAGTCAACTATCAAAAACGTAATTCAATGTATATAACCCTAAAATAATAAATAAGTCATTTTCAAAATTTTTGAAAATTTAATTCCTATTTCTTTCAGTTTTCTTTTTAAAATTTTATACTTATTAAATATATTTGCTTACCATTCAATTAAGAACGAATACAATTAAAGTATGCTCATTGATTTTAGTTTATTATAAGTCTTTTATATAAAATTAACAAATCACTCATGAACTACATGAATTATGATACAAATCATTTCGTCCTCTAAATCATTTAGGATAAATTATAACCTTGCTTGCCTATGTAATCTTGAATAAATATTTAAAAGGAAACATTAATCCATAATGGGTGTACTGTTTTTAAATTGCAACTTTTTTAAAACATTTTGTAGACATAGTTAACATGATAGGGTTAGTCAATTTACAATGGTAGGTATATGCTTGATTGGTCATTTCATTTAATTTTAAGTTCTTATATGAATAAGGACACGCATTACCTATTAAACCTTCCTTTGACATTTACTTTCCCTCCAATGTCATTATGAAATTTGTCAATTATAATTAGTTATATTAGAGGGAAAACAAAGATAACCAGAAATACAACACATAAAGAAAAAGGAGATGACATTTATTAAAGAACTATACAATGAATACTTTAGCCAATCAATAAGAAAAACTAGAAGTCTGTAAGTATCAAGATGCACATCATTCGCTCTACTTTAAATTTGAATTGTTGGTTTGTTTTTTTAATTCTTATGCAAAATTTTATACATGAGAATATGAAAAAATTGATTATTTCATCTCTTTAATTGATTTTTGGAAACAACCCTAGAAAATGAAAATTCTTATAGTACCACACCTATCTAAATGATAATAACACATATTGAGCCTAATGGAGCAACTAGATTTTCTTTGTATATAACCTAGGCAAAACTTGAGGACTCATTTATTGAACTTCTTTGAGGTGATGAGAGAACTCTTATGGTTAGAATGTAGACATTACCCAGTAGTAAATAAGTTATTTTGGGCATTTTATAGGAAGTTATTTTCTACAAATATGGAATTATTAATAAGCATTTAAAATGTTCATTAAGAATTAGTGCTAACATTACAAGCATAAAACAATTCACTGGTGCAAAAAAATTAGATCATTAAAGGTCATCTTAAATAGCTACATAAGGAGAACAATAAAAACACACATATTTGCTCAATACAGGTAAAGCTAGCATTGAAATCAATACAAGATGAGCTATATAATGATATAATATCTACAAAACTTCAAGAGCGTGAGAAGTAGTTTTGATCGATCTCTCTAAGGCTATCTACTATGGTTATTCCTTGATGAAGCAAAGATCAAGTGTTGTGCGACTTAATGGTGGTGATATGAGCTCCTCTTTCTTTCATAAAGCAGTGGTATCCAGGAAGTGCATCAACAGAATCACTACTTTTCAAATGGATAATCACTTCATCTATGATCAAACGTATTTATTACAAGAAGCTTTTAACTACTTCTTTGGTTGCATGAACTCTCCCACCAATGCTTACTCCTCAACAGAGTTGATTAAAGACATAACGAAGGATTATATGCCCTCACAAGAACCTAAATTCCTATCCAAATTTGTCACAGTGCAAGAGGTAGAAATTGCTCTAAAATCCTTCTTCCCTCTAAAAGCTTCATGGCCTGATGGTTCCAATACCAACTTCTTCATTAAAATATGCTTCCTCATTAAGGATATGGTAATGGAAGAAATTATGGGTTTTTTTAGAAATAGGAAATTAGTGAGTGATATCAACAGAACCTTCATCACATTGATCCCCAAAGGTGGAGAATATAAAATTTTTAATTATCGACCTATTTTTTTCTACAATTAAATTAAAAAGGTAATAGCCAATGTCCTGGATGAAAAATTGAAGAAAGATATTGCTAATCACATTAGTCAGAATCAAGTGCTAATATTACTGGTAGGAAATGGGAGATAACATCATCCTAATGCAGGAACTTACAAAAAATTACTCTAACAAGAAAGGGATTTCTTGATTAAGGTAGAGCTCAAGAAAACCTATGATAATGTGGATTGGAGCTTCCTGACTAATGTTATCAAGGGGATGGATTTTTCAAAAAATTTTGTTGATTTAATGCAATACTACTTCTCTGCACCAACTTTTAATATAGTGGTGAATGGTGAACCCATTAAGGAAATCAAAAGCACCATAAGGATAAGGCAAGGTGATTCCACATGCTTATATTTTCTTTTTACCTTAATTTTCTTTGACATATTACTTAGAAAAATGGTGGAAAGAAGTAAACATTTATCATTATAGGTGTAAGAAACTTAACATCACTAATCATAGCTTTACAGATGACCTTTTTTAATTTTCAAAGGTTGACAAGAGATTAATTAGAACCCTAATGATTTCCTTAAGGATGTTTATTAGAATCTTTGGCCTTGAAGCCAAATCTACTAAGAGTGCCTTCTACATCTCTAACAAGGCTTTGGATTAAGAGTAAGATATATAGATCTTTACTAGCTTTTCCAAGAAGTCATTTCCATTTAATTATCTTGGCATCCCAATCTGAAGAACTAGAACCTTATATGGAGATTTCTAACCCTTAACTGATAAAATTCAAGATAGAATCTCAAGCTAGAACTGCAATATTCTTTCTTTAATAGGTGGAGCCTAGTTGATAACAACTATTATTAGCTCTATTAATATGCATTGGGCACCTTATTTGGATTTTCCTTAAACATTCATTAAAGAAATTGATAAAACAATCAGGAAATTCTTATGGTTTGAAAATAAAATAGGTGGTAGCCTACCTTTTATCAAATAGATTGATATGTGCACTCCTAAGTAATATGGAGGACTTAATATGATACCTCTGAAAACTTCAAAATATAGAGATGCTTACTAAACGAGTATGGAGACTATTGGAAGATCAACAATCCTTACATATAAAATGAGTACATGAGTACTACATCAAATGCATTAATTTTTGGCACTTCAAACTCACAAAATTTGCTTCCACCATTATGAAACAAATTGTCAAAAACAGAAGCTTAGTTAGGCTGAATATTGTCAAGTAAATTAAGGATGGTAACATCACTTCATTTTTGGCTGACAATTGGAGGGAACTTGGACTATTAGAAAACTGTTAGGACCTTGCTCCTAGGAGAAACATTATACATGATAATGACATAGCTACAATTGCTATGAAACATAAGGATGCAATGTTGAATGTCATTTTATGTCCTATTCTCTTCAATAACATCAACAACATTAAATTTCATGCAAATATGGAGGACAGGTACATCTGGAGACCATCTAGCAATGTCAAATTTTATAACATGTCTTGTAGAAAACTTTATGAAGGAACTATAGCTAAGGTAGCTTGGGATAGAGTAGTTTGGTCCAAGTACATCATGCCACATGCATCAACAAGCCTATGGAGGGCAATTAAAGGTAGTCTTTCGACCACTGATAGGCTTAACAAATACATAAAAATGTTAAATTGGTGTGTTTTATGTAGGAATGTACAGGAGGGCATACCACACTTAATTTTTCAATGTCCCTATACTAACAAACTATGGAGATTGATATTGGACATATGCAACCAATGTAATCCACCAGTTAATTGGCCACACATTATTTATGGAGTTCAACATACAACAAGATGTGAGGCAAGCAGATGTGTTATAATGTAGCCCTTTGCTATTTAGTTCTATTCATTTGAGATGAAATAAACAAATAGTTTTCTAGAACACAAGCCAAAGTAATGGATAATTTTGTAGGGAGGTGCTTCACAAAATCAGATGTCATATATTCGTTTTCAACAACAAATTTTATACTACATCTTCAATCACAAATTCTTAGAACATTTAATCCTCTAGAAATATCCTAGTTAAGCACAAAACAATTTAGCAAGTTAATAGTATAGCAAGTAATTGTAATTGGAGAACTTCCTTCTATACCCTTGTTAGGCTTTTTGTATGACCTTTATCTATCTTGATTGCTTGTAATTTAATTCTGTTCTTATTTAAAAAATATATACTAATTTTACTTTCATTAAGAATTTAACCCGTCAAGGATATTTCATTTTGAGTTCTAATAATATTGATTTTTACTATTTACCAATGACACAATATCCTAGATATTTTTTATTGTATTTTTTAAAGAAAGAAAATGTTATCAAATCTACATAGTAAACAAAACCTTATTGTAAAGTTGGCATGTAGGTGATTGTCTGGTTCTCGTGGATATTTATTTACATAGACACAGACAAACGCCAACACTTTTGGTTCATAGATTGAGATGATCTTAAATGGTTTTATATCTTTAGTGAATAGGAAAAAATCACAATAGAGGATCCCCTTTATCTATAATAGATTTACTTGTATTAACTTTGTGATTTTGTTTGTAGGGAAAATGAAAGGAATAGCTTTTATTAAGGATCTTGAGAGTTATTGGATTAAAAATTTTGGTTTAAAGACTATTGGACAAATATCTATTGTTCCTGCTTGAGCTGGATGAGGTAGTGCCTCTTTTCTTTTTCTTATTTTTCTTATTTATGTCTTCTTACTACTCTAGGTTCCCATAAAAAGAGCATCCACAGGCAGGGACGGATGCATCTCCACTTGCCCCCATTGCTTCAAAAAATTTCATACAAATATATTATTATTTTAAGTTTTGATCCCATAAAAAAATTTATTATTATTTTTCCCCCACTCAAAAAAATTTCTGGATTTGTCCTTGTCTGCAAGCTCAAACTTTGGATAAACTTGCTGAAGGAGTGCAAGGTCCTCCCAAGTTGCATTTTCCTCTTAATTGTCCTCCCAACTATCCAACACCTTCTGCTAGTTTTTTTTTATAAGGGAAGAGAAACACTAAGAAGCTAAACTAAAGAAATTGCAACTTTGGGAATGCCTGAGCGCAGGCCGCGAGGGTATCGCACTCTAGACGAATCATGGTATAAGGCGTCACGAATAATCAACGACAGATCTCATAGGTACTGGAGTCCAGGCTTGGAGTCAGCTGCTAAGGAAGCAAGTAGATTAGCACACTGGTTACCCTCTTGATGGATATGCTGAAACTGGACCTCCCACGTGCGGCAGAGCAACCCTTGGATACCTGTCAACAAAAGAGAAACGTCAGTCGTATCGCCATTGGAAGGGGAGAGGATGTTGATTACCTCCAGCTAGTCCACTTCAACAACCACTTGGCAATAGTCGCTATCCCATGCCAAACTAAGCCCCGAAAGGACCCCCCATAATTCCGCCTCTAGGGGCGTACCCCTGCCAATATGCTGCAGAAAGCCACCACACAAATGGCCTAGGTTATTCCGCAAAAGTCCTCCAGCTGTGGCCCATCGAGACCCAGGTCTGGCTGTGCCGTATGTATTTAGTTTGACCCACCCCGGGCGTGGTTTAGTCCAGCCCACAAGGGTACCTAGTGGTAGGCTCTACGCCTGGAAGACTCGGTTTGTCTTCGAATGAGCCCTGATAATCCAAGCGCTATAATCCATGACCAAGCAAAATCCTTCAAGCGGCCAATTAAAGTCAATGTCGAAGATGCTTGCATTCCTCAACTTCCAAATAAACCAGCAGGCAACGCCAAAAATGAGAGCCCATTCGAGCTAATTGTACTGGAGTTATTGGCCGAGATTTTTAACAATCTAGAACTCCTCGTTAGGATGGAAAAAATTTTGGGCCAAAAGATCAGAAGGGAAGTGATACCAGAGGGCATGCACTCGGGGGCAGTGCCGAAGTGCGTGGAAAGTAGTCTCTTCCTGCCCATAAAAGTGGCAACTACTATCCATAGTAAAGTGGCGCTTAACCTGCTGCTGGTTTGTTAATAATTTTCCTTTAGTCAACAACCAGAGAAAAGACCAAATTTTCTGGGGATCGGGCCATTTCTAGATGACCTCCCAGTGCCGGTGCAACTCATTAGTATTGGGTTGCTCGATGAGGTCATAGGCGGAAGCCACAGTGAAATCTCAGGGGTAAGTAGGGCCCCAGACCAATTAGTCGGTCCCTTGGCCTCAGCGATGTGGGCACATTGATGCAATCATCATACAAACGATGGAAGGGAGATAATGTTGGAACCGGTGCCATTGCCACTCTCCATCCTCACTCAGGTATTCTACAACAGTAGCATTATGATCACTAGCCGGCACATGGTCAGTGGCCACTAAGTGTAGGGGCCCCAAATCTTTGACCCAATTGTCAAGCCAGAATTGTAACACTCCACTCCGGCACGACCCGATCCCGACATCGACGGTGATATCCAGGTCTATGCCCCGCGAGGGTGGCGTGCTACATCACTCAGTATAAAATTCAGTATAACATTTTCTCCTCTTATTATTATTATTATTATTATTTTTTAAACCATTCATTAACGCGACATAAACAGTAAAAAACTTGAGCCCATGTTCACAATTAATCATTTTCAGTTATTACAGTCATCCAAAAATAATTTTACAATCAGTTAATGTAAAACAATAGAACCACAATGGCTCATTATAAATACAAAGCATTAGTGCACAATGATTGCGGAATACAATTCGATAAGACACTAATGCGATACCTAACCGATCCCGACCTCTATCCTTCACTTGCCTACAGTAGACATACTCCCGTGTCAAACGGGGTATTCTTCAAGACCTGAAAAATAGATGCAAATTTTGGGTGAGTTTTGCGAACTCAGTGAGTGACCATCATCGATGGTTCACCCAATCACATAACATATAACACATTCTTTCATTTTTCTTAAGTCACATTTCATATTCCCTATCACACCTCATATTCACATACAGTTTCATAT
The DNA here is from genome assembly GCA_029891385.1 of Erythroxylum novogranatense. NCBI lineage: Eukaryota > Viridiplantae > Streptophyta > Magnoliopsida > Malpighiales > Erythroxylaceae > Erythroxylum > Erythroxylum novogranatense. The sequence goes on from CM057229.1 coordinate 101,824,776, forward strand.
TTTCATTATGTCGATACAATGTCATATTCAATATAATCACATCTATCATTCAATCAAATTTATCATTCCCATTCAACACAATGTCACATTCCCATTCAATACAGTGTTGCAGTCCCATTCAATACAATTAAATCAATCATGTTATGCATATATACATGAGACCCACTTTCCATTTAATTACTTTGTTGTGACCGAGTGTCTAAACTGTCCCGTACCCATGAATATCGGGCTCATTGAAACTGTCCCATATAGGGCTCATTGTAAACTGTCCCATAAAGGGCTCATTGTCGTTGAGCCTGAGGCTCTGAATCAGTATCTGAGCACGAAGCTCTTTTCACTCATTGTTGACTACTCTGGTCACAACTCCCATTATCTTTCATGTATTCATGCAGTGGAATGTCTTATGCATATTTGCATGCGCTCAGTCAATCATAATTACTATCATCGGATCGTAGTCCGGCATTCGACATCTAATTACGAAGTCACATTTCATTTATGTGCAATTATGCATGCAAGATATTTTAACAATCTCAATATATACACTTAGGTCATCCCATTCACATTCAAGGAGCACTTCAATAATGCAATTCCCAATACATAATCAATCACCGGACCTCCTGTCCGAAACTCATATTTAATCACAATCAATAAAATAAATCAATACACATTCAACATATAACAAAAGCAAATAACCAATAAAAAAGACCATCTAGGTCTACTCACAGCACGCTCCAGATTTGCATTGGTTTCCAATTTCTGAGAACGCCTGAGTGCGGACATTTATCTTGCACTGCCAATTTATGCCATATGCATACATTAATCACTTTGCATAAGAATTCTCATTTATGCACAAATATAGAATAAGGACAATGCATGTTCATGATATTCCCGATCCTAATCCTATTTTTTTATCAGAAAAATCCATTTCAAAATAAGAAATTCAATGGCGCTGACGGTGCTCAATTTGCACCTCTATAGGTCCCCAATTAAATAAAACAGTGAGTAAAGGCTCCTTTACCCGGGCCCACGTCAATTTTCCGTCCACAAATCCCCAATTTCTCAAAAAATGAAATTAAATAATCAATGAATCCGATGCCTCAAGAATCAGGTCAATCGGACATCGGATAGAAAAGTTATTCACGAAAGAAACCAAGATTCAAATAAAACAATTAATATATCTATATCTATAAGCCCTTATTTCCTCTTTTTTTTTTCCTGTTTTCCAACCGAATTTCAATCCTTTATAACTTTTTGTACACAATTCAGAAAATTGCAAACCATACCTTGTTGGAAAGATAATGAAACCCTCTACAAGTTTCATTTAGACCATTCAAATTAATTCCACCCCTAAGGGTGTCAAAAATCCCATGAAAACTACTGCTCACTCAAAGTCACTCAACACAGTACATCATCTTGTAAATTCAGTAACTTTCATTCTCTTCAGTGAAAAATTACACAATAAATATGCTCATAAAGATCACAATGTTATCTAAAACTTTTATGAACAACCAAAATCCCAATTCATTTACTAACTAGGTCAAATAATTCACCGAAGAATCTGTCTACTAAACTGCCCCAATCTGAGCAGTAAATTTCCAACCAGTATATCTCCTAGAAAAAATGTCAAACAAATCACTAATTTATATCCCTGAAAAGATAAGATCTCAAACTTCAATTTTCATGAAGAACCCAAATTCCAATTCAACCTCTAACAATTTCAAATCTGCCAAACAATGTACTGATCAGGCAGCAGTGAGAAACCTAATGTAGGTTCAAATTTTGAAAATTCATTACTCCCACAACTGATCTCCAAAAATTACATACTATATACCATTTTCAAGATAATTGCTTCCTCTACAACTCTTCAGAAGATCACTCAAGCCAATTCAATTCAAAGAAATTGCTAAACTTGCTTCTAATCAAAATGTGCACCAAATCCACTCTTAGTCTAGGTTTCACCAAATTGCTCAAAATCAGTCAATGGTTAACAGTGAATATCTCCCAATATACATATCGAAAAATTGCAAAATCAGTGGGAATGGAAAGATAACTTAATAAGCTTCAACTTTCATTTAGACCCTTTTCCCTAACTCCATCTCAATTAATTTAGAAAAATCATCAAAACTAGTAGATCATTGGTTCGGTTACTGTTCATAGAAACCTTAACAGTAATTTTCCATGTCAAATTTCAACCTCTTAAGGATAAAATTAGACAACACCTATTTCACACAAAATTGTAGCCAACAAACCAAAGTTTCATTGGGAACAAACCTCACCTCATTTGAATAACCACACAATGAGTTATACTCAAAACAGTACAGTAGGTCAAAACCCATTTTCCAGCTTTCAGCTTCAACTTACACTTCCTATCATTCCAATTCAAATTCTACTACCATAAGCATCTCAATTGGACACAAAATCAGTCCCTATATCATGCCTACATTCACTAGGAATAACTACCTCAATTTGGCAGCACCATACACAATCATTTCCATGAAAGAAATAACATCAATATTCAATCCAAAACAAGCTAAAACACAATTCAATCATACTACTTTCAAGTCATACTTCAACTTAGTCTTATACTCACCAATGCAAACAATAATTATCATCAAACTAATGCATCAAGAAGCATAATAATTACACCAAAATTCCCATTGAATGGATCTAACAACCAAAGCATTAAATTCATAATCAAAGCATCATTAAAGCTTAAACCATAACTTACCTACTCAAGCCTTCCCTCTTCACTACAACACCAATCTCTCCACTTTCTCAACCACAAACATGGTTCTCATCATGTAGGAAGGTTAAAGGTTGAGATTATAAGCATGTAAGGAAGATCACTTAAGGTTGGAGGAAATAACCATGAAGAAGGAGAAACAAAATCGATGGAGAAGGAAAGATGAAGAGGGTTTTCGGATGGGAGGAGAATATGAGCAAGACAAATGCTCTTTTTCCTTCTTTCTAGTTGAAGCTGCCGAAATATAAGGATAACAATGCATTAAATGGTGGGACACTTGGCAATTGGAGGAAAAAAATGAAGAAAAGTCAAACCAATCAAATTGTTACAAAACATAAAACAAAGATCAAGCAAATTTTACTCCAATTTCGGTTCCAACAAACTTTAAGGGTCCACTTATGGGACCCACCAAAATAATTAATAGTGTAGTACCAAAATAACAGTAGAAAATCAACCGGTTCGCCACTTGGCGATATTTTTCCGGTCCGGGAATTTTCTCCGGAAAATTCTAGAAAAATTCCTGAAAATCCCTTAAAATATAAAACACTCAATAGCGCACTCAGAATAATTTTTCAAATCCAATAACCACGTTAATCACAATAAAATTACATTAGGCACGAAAACCGAGAATGCCATGTATGCATGTACAGTAATTTCATGAGCACAAATGATACTGTGTACCAATCATATTATGCATGAATAGTCCTAAGTCATTCCGATCCATCTCATCCTATGCCAAATTTACTATTTTACCTTTCCAGTAGGAGGTGGGATGTTACAATTCCCCCCCTCCTTATAAAAATTTCGTCCGCGAAATTTTCATTCAACGGTTCACTATGACAGTTATCAAATGTCCCTACATATCCCATACACTTTTTCACTCAATGATTCATTTTCTGAAAGGTCACAGTAACCACATTCAGTCAGTTGTTCCGTCACTTATTTGGCTAACTCATTATCACTCATCACAGTAGACGGATTCAACAAGGCTGTCAGCTGGCGATCTCGCTATCTTTACTATCTCACTTGCCATTTTCAGAGTAGCCACTACCCTTAGTTCCGATACTATGACTCAGTTCATTTATTCCGAACCTGTTCACTTATCATATTATATCAATCCAATACCTTTTTCGCCAGTAACATGTAGACTAATTCGTGTTCCATTGATACCCCTTTTTATCACTTCTGAGTACAGCTTGTCAAGGTGATACTTACCATAACCTCCTTTATCTCATCCCTGACGATTCACTTTCCTTGGTACCAATACAGTGACATTTAGATCCATTTCGCTATAACCAGTGATAATTTACCTAATGCAGTCATTCTTTATATTCCATTGGCTTTGTATTCAAATTCAACTCTCCTTAGACAATTCACTGTTCTAAAGTGTTAACGCACTTTATTCGGATATGTACTTAACCCATTCAGCTTTCCTGCGTCACTTTCCTTTGTTTCACTCATCACAATCTCAAATCCATTATGGTCTTTAACTCCCGTTAGGCACTGTGCAGTGTAGCAGTATATTCCTACAGTAAATCAGAACTCTATAACACGATCATTATCAAGCATTTTTCCTATAAGCCCTTGAATCAATAATCACTTCATTCTATACCCACAGTTGTTCAATTTCCCTTTCCGCATATGTTTACTAGAATGTCTAGCTTCGACTGTTCACTTTCTTGTTCTCGCACTTTTTATCGGGTACCCATACTTCTTCTTTGAATCATTAAATATTGTTTTTTTTTCCGATTTCACTCGCATAATCAGACTCATCATAGGACTCACCACTTTAACTTCTGCACTCTTAACCTTTCCTATTTCTATCCAGTATCACTAGATCTACAGCTTCAATTTTTCAGTAACACTTCATAATTACCCATAATCTACTTGACATTCTTTGAAAATCCCAATGTCTGTAATTGTTACATTTATTAAACATCATTCCTTGTTTTGAGTTAAGTAGGCAGAATTGTCTATTCATTTCAGCATTGTCGGTATAATAGTCATTTTTGCCCATCTTTTTCCTCGAATTAACACAATGTATCATTATAGGAATCTAAAGTCTCCAATACCATTTATCAAAATCAATTCATTTTATCCAATACCATTTTAACATATTGTCTCAGTTCATCACACACTGCCCACTCTCCAAGGGAATGCTTATCCTCAGTGTCAAATTCCTTAATTATTCAAATAGTTCTTGTTACTTTTCATTGTTCAACACTGTCAAACACATTCCGTCAATAAACGTAGTCACTACCATTTGCTTACCTCACATCATTCCCTATTAGGGTCTTGTTGACTTTACCATACATCATTGTACTTTTTCATTGAGTCCACAATTAATCTATTTGTAATCCCATTATACATCACGTCATTGTCAGTTCCCCTTTAGGACTTCTTGTCTATACTCATTTTCTCTTTTCAATTGATTTCCTGTCCTTCACATCGAGATATGTCAATACCTAGTCATCCGTACCTGGACTTCCATAAATTCCACTTCATTTTGAGTATTTCACTTCGCAATTCAGGACTATTTTATTCTTAGTTTCAAATCAAGATTTCCCAACAGTGTTGCATCACATAAGGAGATCTGGTCACTTCACATTGCAATAAAATCGCCTCAATTTAAAATTCCACTTATGTCGTTGGATACTCTACATTTCCGTACACACAATGCAGATAACCTCAGTCGTATGTTTCCCTTGTTATGTCTAAAGCTCCTATTGAGATATGACACAATTTCACTTTTGATTTCATCCATACTTCTTTTCGTTTGACCATTAGTCTTGATACCATCTTTATATTGTTCACAAAAGTCTCGTCAGCCAATTAGTGTCCCTAATTGCTTGTCAATCATTCTTAACTCTACGCATTATCTCAGTCACTAAGGTTCCGTGTGACAGTCACCTAAATACTTTCTTTAACACTTATTCAGTAATCTACACCTCAGTATAATTTTTTTCCATTTTATCCAAACACCAATTAGTAACCTATACAATTTAGACTTCCATAAAATCCTTTCCGTTTATGCTAATCCTCGAATAAAGGACTTATGCCATGATCATTCTTTATTTCCTCTCATACAAGTGCATTCAGTCCTCCTATGTCTTACTTTAACCCATTATGAACTTTACATTTATAGCCATTCACCGATCATCTCCTCTGTTATTTCCATGTATCTTTCACTTACGTTTCATTAATCATGATCAACTTTATTGTCCAATAGATACTCCCAACGGTAAATCGACTTAAATGTGACAACTCTTTTCATATCATATATCACTAAAGTTTTTTTTTTAATTTCCCTAGTTTCCTTCCCATATCATTCATGTATCAGCTTGATCTTTTTAAGGTCATATCTACTTGGCTTATACAATGTCATCTCATTATTACTACGTATCTCTTTAGTATCCTCAAACAATCTATAATAGGGTATTCACAATCCCCATAACATGACAACATCGTTGATGCAACTCCATTGTATCTCTATCTATTTACCCATCCATTTACCATTTCTGTGTCCATATACATCTTTTCAACCAATTCAGAATTTTCCGATACACAATCAGTAGAAAAGTGTCAGTCAGTCTTTTTCTCTTACAATCTTATTATACTGATTTCCAAACTCTTAGCACAATATTCGCATACCCATTTCAGTCTCAAGCTTATGTGCTCATAATCATAATCGTTTCACGAGTTCATTTCAGTTTATCTATACACTTTTATCTCACCATTTCTACTTACCCTACTAGGCACTAGGCACCTTACTCGTTCAGTTCTTTCAGTTATTTCAGTTCTAGGTGTACCGTTACGGCACACTATTGATCTTATCACAATCTCGCTATCATCATCCATCTATGATATCTACTGATATCTCACACAAATGCAGTGAATCAATATCTTCCTGATTGGACCATCTACGTTTTACTCAGTTCCAATGTTTCCCATTTCATCGCATATACAATCAGAGCTCTAATTACTTCGTCATCCCCGGACTTTTAATCTCACTTCGGTCTACTATATGTGTCTCATATCTCCAGTGGACTTCTTCCAGTTCTAGACATATTCGTTTCCTATCGCCGTAATCTTGCCATTTTAATCCAGGAAATACTTACGATATCACTTCTTTCCTAAATCAGTCTAAGCCAACATAGTCATTCTAACCACAGTACATTATAATTCTCATTATTTATGTTTCCTTTTTCCCATTCCTCATTGCCCATACACCTTCATGGGCTCACATTCTAATACAGTCTCACTTTTCTCTCACTTAGTCACTTAACACGTATGCACACGTAGGATTTATCCTCGTGCGACTCAGAATAGGGATCAGTTACCACGGTCTGCAACGACACGACTCAAATGCATGCAACTTGACCTATGTTTCAGACTGTGCCCAGATACATTCGTATTGTTGGGCTCTGATACTACCTAAATATAACACCCCACTCCCGCACGACCCGATCCCGACATCGACGGTGATATCCAGGTCCGTACCTCGCGAGGGTGGCGTGCTACATCACTCAGTATAAAACTTAGTATAACATTTTATCCTCTTATTATTATTTTATTTTTATTTTTTTAAACCATTCATTAACACGACATAAACAGTAAGAAACTTGAGCCCATGTTCACAATTAATCATTTTCAGTTATTACAGTCATCCAATAATAATTTTACAATCAGTTAACGTAAAACAATAGAACCACAATGGCTCATTATAAATACAAAACATTAGTGGACAATGATTGCGGAATACAATTCGATAAGACACTAATGCAGACACGAACTGATCCCGACCTCTATCCTTCACTTGCCTACAGTAGACATACTCCCGTGTCAAATGGGGTATTCTTCAAGACTTGAAAAATAGATGCAAATTTTGGGTGAGTTTTGCGAACTCAGTGAGTGACCATCATCGATGGTTCACCCAATCACATAACATATAACACATACTTTCATTTCCCTTAAGTCACATTTCATATTCCCTATCACACCTCACATTCACATACAGTTTCATATTTTCATTATGTCGATACAATGTCATATTCAATATAATCACATCGATCATTCAATCAAATTTATCATTCCCATTCAACACAATGTCACATTTCCATTCAATACAGTGTTGCAGTCCCATTCAATACAATTAAATCAATCATGTTATGCATATGTGCATGAGACCCACTTTCCATTTAATTACTTTGTTGTGACCGAGTGTCTAAACTGTCCCGTACCCATGGATATCGGGCTCATTGAAACTGTCCCATATAGGGCTCATTGTAAACTGTTCCATAAAGGGCTCATTGTCATTGAGCCTGAGGCTCTGAATCAGTATCTGAGCACGAAGCTCTTTTCACTCATTGTTGACTACTCTGGTCACAACTCCCATTATCTTTCATGTATTCATGCAGTGGAATGTCTTATGCATATTTGCATGCGTTCAGTCAATCATAATTACTATCATCGGACCGTAGTCCGACATTCGACATCTAATTACGAAGTCACATTTCATTTATGTGCAATTATGCATGCAAGACATTTTAACAATCTCAATATATACACTTAGGTCATCCCATTCACATTCAAGGAGCACTTCAATAACGCAATTCCCAATACATAATCAATCACCGGACCTCCTGTCCGAAACCCATATTTAATCACAATCAATAAAATAAATCAATACACATTCAACATATAACAAAAGCAAATAACCAATAAATAAGACCATCTAGGTCTACTCACAGCACGCTCCAGATTTGCATTGGTTTCTAATTTCTGAGAACGCCTGAGTGCGGACATTTATCCTGCACTGCCAATTTATACCATATGCACACATTAATCACTTTGCATAAGAATTCCCATTTATGCACAAATATAGAATAAGGACAATGCATATTCATGATATTCCCGATCCTAATCCTATTTTTTTTATCAAAAAAATCCATTTCAAAATAAGAAATCCAATGGCGCTGACGGCGCTCAATTTGGACCTCTATAGGTCCCCAATTAAATAAAACAGTGAGTAAAGGCTCTGTTATTCGGGCCCACGTCAATTTTCCGTCCACAAATCTTCAATTTCTCAAAAAATGAAATTAAATAATCAATGAATCCGATGCCTCAAGAATCAGGTCAATCGGACATCGGACGGAAAAGTTATTCACGAAAGAAACCAAGATTCAAATAAAAATAATAATAAGAGGAGAAAATGTTATACTGAGTTTTATACTGAGTGATGTAGCACGCCACCCTCACGGGGCACAAACCTGGATATCACCGTCGATGTCGGGATCGGGTCGTGCGGGAGTGGGGTGTTACAAGAATAGTATACGTCTCCCATCCCCGAGCTTCTAATATGCCCCTTGCCGCACTACTTGCCACGTCGCAGCTATCCCCCTCCATAGCGAAGAGGCTCCTGAGCGGGTTAACTTTGTAGGGAGGAGAGTAGTATCCAGACAATACTTAGCTTGGAGGATCTGAACTCACAGAGCATTAGGTTTGGTAATGAGTGCCCATCCGAGCTTAGTCAGGGACGCATCATTGGAAGAACGTATCCACCTGATGCCCAGGTCCCCGGCATTTTTGGGTCTGCACACTGTATCCCAATTAACTAGATGGACTTTCGGCTGACCGTCTTGGGCCCCCAGATGAAGTTCCTGTTAAGCCTTGACCAACCAATACCATATGTCCATCATGAGAGGGGGTAAGGCTATAACAAAATTCAGAACCTCCCTTTTGAATTCTTTCAAGGAGATGTTAAAAACATTGTGAATGTGGCTCTCCTTAGGCAATTCCAATTTATAGGCCATGAATCCCACCTTTTCCAACACTTTGAAGGGGTTAAAATACTTAGCAGAAGTTTGTGCGAACTTCGGCATGCAATGGACAATTGCCTGTAAGGGTGAAGCTTCAACCAAACCCAATCACCCACCTTAAAAAATAACTCCCGACGATTGGCATCATGAGTGTACTTTATGCACTCCTATGCTTATAGTAAACAATCACGAGCTGAGTGCAACAACATATCCCTTCCCTGTATAGCTCGATCCATTGCTTCTTCCCTAGTAGAACCCACCAAATAATTGAGTAGATGCAGAGGATCCGGTCTATACACTACTTGAAAGGGAGTTACGCGTAAGGAAGAGTGGAATGAGGTGTTATAGCAATATTTCACCCAAGGAATCCACTTAACCTATTTATGTGGTCTATCCTTAGTAAAGCAAAAAAGATACAAATCGATAGTTCAATTGACAACCTCTGTTTGATTATCAGACTGGGGATGATAGGATGATGAGAAAGTCAATTTTGTTCCTGACAAATAAAACAACTCCTTCAAAAAGAGACTAGTAAAGATGTTATCTCTATCAGAAACAATTGTCTCAGGCAAACCATGTAAACAAAAGATCTTGGTAAAAAAACATGATATAGATATAACAATAAAAGGATGAGTAATAGGAATAAAGTGTGCGTACTTGGAAAATCTACCTACCATCATCATCAACAATGATTTCCCTTGAATCTTGGGTAACCCTTCAACAAAATCCATAAAGATATCTACCAATACCTACTGAGGCATTTGAAGAGGCTATAGGAGGAGTCCGATAGGATGCAAATTTTCTCACTTATTCGATTGGAACACTAAGCAACTATGCAAAAACTCCACAACTGCGACTTTCATCCCTTGCTAAAAGAAATCAACATGCACTCTTTGCAATGTCTTTTGAATCCCTTCATGGGCCATGCCAATCTATTAAAGGATGGTTTGCCCAAAGGGGAAGTCGGTAACAAGTATACCTTCCCCTGAAAAAAAATCAGGCCATCCCTGACTGCCCATTCTGAACTTGCTGCTTCGTTTTCAATGCTATCCCGTAGCCGCTTCAAGGTCTCCAACATTGCCAACTCTTGCTAAAAGGCATAAAAAAATGTCTGCCTGAGATTGGGATATGGCAAAGAGCTAGCTGTCCACCTTGCCTCCTCGAGAAAAGGCACTGTAGCCCGATTAAGCCTCCCGGAATAATTATAATGTTTTTCGACTACCTTATCAGTAACCCTTTTTGCTACCTCCACTAAATCAACCACCACCACCTTTGCCACATTTCTTGCGTCTTGTGTAGGTGTTACCCACAAATGCATCACTATAAAGCGATATGCTGCTTATAGTTTCATGATTGCTTAGTAGGAGCAAATGCAAGCTCATCTCCCATTACCAAATATCATATTTATATAGCAAACAAAACCTCATAAAGTTGGCTTGTGGGTGATCATCCAGGTTGTCGTGGATGTATATTTATATAGACATAGACAAGCACCAACACATTTTTGTTAATAGATTAAGATGATATTATTAAACGGTTTTATATCTTTAATGAATTGGAAAAAATCACAATGAAGGATCCCTTTGATCTATACTAGATTTACTTGTATTAACTTTTTGAGTCTGAGTAATGTTATATGAAAAATTTTACTTGAATGCTCTCCCTTCTCTCTTCCTTTTGCTTCCCGCCTAAATCGTTTTTTTAACCACCTTACCCCTTCCTTTGTCCTTTTCCCCTCGTTGTCTGCGGTCCTCCCGGGGTGTTGACGTCCTTTCCAGGGTTGCCTCTGGGCACCCAGCCCGTGCTTCAGGCAATGGCGCTTCCAGATTCAGCTCCAGATCCTTTTCCCCCTCTTCCCTCCTCGCCCTCGTCTGGCTCCCACAGTCCTAGTCGTGCTCTGGTTAGGGTAGAAGGCGGCGCTCCTACCGCCGTGCCCCCGGTGGGTGGAGTTGCTCCAGCCGCTTGGCTGCTTCAGTAGCGTTTGCTAGCCTCCTTTCGCCAGTAGCGCCTGGGGCGACAGTTGCCTCTTCTTCGAAGGTTGTTTTGGCCGGTGGTGCTTGGGGTGGCCATGTGGGTGCTTCTCAGCCTCGCGGTCAGCTCAGTTATCATCCAAATGTGCTGTTGGATGGGGTAGTTTCTTCTCCAGTGGAGTTGCTTCGGGCAAGTGCTAGGTTCTGATCAAATGCCTTGGTGGGTTTTTTCTAGTCGAAACGTTTGGCGTTTCCGGTGGTTAACGCGTGGGCGAAGGCTCGTTGGGGTAAGAAGGCGTTTGAGAAAGCTCTGCTTATGGAGGATGGTCTATTCTTGTTTAAGTTCTCTCCCCAGTCAAACATTTGCGAGATTCTTGAGCTTGGACCTTGGCATATAGGTAATCAACCTTTGTTCTTGAGACAATGGACGACGGGGATGAGTCTAGATAGGGGCTCTGTGGAGGTTATTCCGCTTTGGGTACAATTTCATGAGTTGCTGATGGAGTATTGGACGTTGGAGGGCTTGAGCCATTTGGCCAGTAGTATTGGCAAGCCTATCTGTCTAGACTCCCAGACGGCGAAAATGGAGAGAATTGGGTTTGCAAAAATTTGCGTGGATGTGTCGAAGGAAACCGCTCTGCCGGATTCTTTGAAAATTAGGAGACTTGATGAGTTGTGGGATTTGAGTTATACCACCATTTCTGTCACTTATCCGTGGATGCTTTCTGCAACACAGAAGCAATGGGTTTCTATTAGGCGGCGGTTCCATGCTGATGGGAATGAGGTTCGGATTCAGGGTGACTCTCGAGGCCATGACCAGCTCAGGTTGACTACTCAGGAGCCTTCGCTTCAACAGGGTCCTGCTTCAGATCAGACCGAGGCTTCTGTTGGGGTCGAGACTGCTTTGCTTGGTGATCCTCCGGGTAGCTCAGGTGGTGGACAGTCTCCTAGTTTGTACACTGATATAGCTGTAGCGCAGGCTTCTGATTCGCCTTGTCCTGGTCTAGTCTAGCCGGACTTGCAAATTGAGCAAACCTGCTCAGCCAAAGCCCTTCCTTCACTTCCTGGCCTCCCTCAGCCAGTGTTGGATGATCCTGCTATGGAGGGTGGGGTGTGCGAGGTCGTGCCTGACCTTCTTGTCTGTCCTGAGCAAGTAACTGGTGGCATCCTTGAAGAAGGGGAGCTCTCTCCGAGTTCGGCCAAGCCTAAATGGACGACTGCTAGAAAGAAGAAAGCGAAAAAGAAAAAGCACAAAGGGGTTATCTCCCATGAGTGCCTCTTCTAATTATGTCCTTGTTAGTATGGAACACAAGGGGGCTCAATGACCTCCTCAAACGGCTGATGGTGAAACAACTCGTAGCTACTATAAACCCTGCTTTGGTAGGATTATTGGAGATCAAAATAAAAGCTTCTGTGGTCAGGAATTTATCTTTTTTGGGGACTCATTGGCGGCTCATCTCCAACCATGTGCATCACTATAATGGCCGTATCCTCTGCTGGTATAATTCTGCAAAAATTGCTGTCCAAGCGACCACGATGGGCGACCAGTTTCTGCATCTTCGTTGTCAGGACCTTGGTAAGGATCTTTACACGGTTACTCTAGTCTATGCTTCTAACTTTGCTTTCCAGCGGGCTGCTTTGTGGACGGATTTGCTAGAGCTTCATTCGGAGATTCGGAGCCCGTGGCTGGTTGCCTGTGATTTTAATTGTTGTTTATCCACTTCGAAAGTTGAGGGAGGAGTGAGATTCCACGGTGGAGCCGCGGGGAGTTACAGATCTTTTGGTATCTGACCTTACTGATCTTCGAAGAAGTGGTAGATGGTTCACTTGGGACAATAAGCAACAAGGTAGCATGTTCCTTCGGAAGAAGCTTGATAGAGCGTTGGCGAATCCGCATTGGCTTGTCTCCTTTCCTTTTGATGCAGTGGAGTTCGATGACCCGGTCTTCTCAGATCACACACACACATTATCATTCACCACTAGGAGTTTCCCGTCAGACCTAGTGTCCCTTTTCGGTCTTCAGTGGCTTACTACAAGTTAAGGGCTTTATGGACTTGATTGCACAGGTTTGGAGGCTAGAGATTCAAGGCTTTAAGGGTTTTCAGTTGATGCAGAAGCTCAGGTTTGCTAAACGAGCGATCAAACAGTTCAGTCAGCAGAGATCCAGTAACCTTCAGGAATTAAGAGTGCATTTAGCAGATTTGCAGCAACAGTGTTATAGAGAGCCTCATAATCCTCGTCTTCGGTTACTTAAGTCCGATGCCTTGTATAAATACCAGGAGGCCTTGGTCCTGAATGACTCCATCCTTAGACAAAAGGCTAGACAAACCAGGTTGCGGGAGGGGGACCGCAACACCAAGTTTTTTCACGCTGCTATCCTGGCTCGGCGGAATATTAACACCATTTTTGAATTGTCAGACTCGGAGCGCATCATACGACGAGATCAAGTTGAGGTGTCAGTGCACATTAAAGATTTCTTTGTTCAGCTTATGAGTCGTAATACAGCCTTGCGACGGGAAGGCTTTGGGGTTCGGAATGTGCTGAATCATACTCTTAGTCAAGATCGATTGGATTCGCTCACCGCCCCTTTCACGGCACAGCAGGTGAAGGATGTCTTGTTCCACATGAACAACTTCAAAGCTCCCGGGCCTGATGGGTTTTCGGCCAGGTTTTTCTAGAAAACGTGGGCCATCACGGGCCAACTGGTTACGGAGGCTGTGCTTGAGTTCTTTTCCTCTGGGCGCCTCCTGCGTGAGATCAACCATTCCTACATCTCCTTAATTCCTAAGACGGATCACCCTGACAAAATTACGGATTTTCGACCGATTTCGTGCTGTACTACTGTCTACAAGATCATCGCTTCCCTTTTAGCGAAGCGTTTGAAAGGGGTTTTGGGTGAGGTCGTTGGCAAGGCTCAGGGGGCCTTCCTTCCATCTAGGAATATAGGCGATAATGTCTTGCTGCTTCAGGAGCTGCTGGGGGACTACCATACTGGGAAAAAGATTCAAAGCTGTGCCTTACGTATTGACCTGTACAAAGCTTTTGACACTATTGAATGGGACTACTTGTTGGACTGCATGCTGGGCATTGGGCTGCCCCAGCGGTTTTGTCATTAGATCTTGAAGTGTATCCAAACGCCGTCTTTGAGTGTTCTCATTAATGGTCTGCCTACGATGCCCTTTAAGCCTCAGTGAGGGATAAGGCAAGGGGATCTTCTCTCCCCTTACTTATTCACGCTAGCAATGGAGGGGCTGTCTGGATTATTAACCAATTTGGTGCAATGCAATGGGTTGTTTCAGTACCATTACCAATGCCAAAAATTGAAACTGTCTCACCTTATGTATGCGGATGATGTGATCCTTCTAAGCAAGGCTGAGCCTCATGTGTTAACAATGTTGCTGAACTTGATGGCCACCTTCTCTCACTGGTCTGGGCTGCAAATGAACACCCATAAGAGTGCCTTGTTTATTTCCTCGGATGTATGCAACCGCGAGGAGCTTAGTAGCTTAGTCAGGTTTCCTCTTCACAGCACCCCATTCAAGTATCTAGGTGTTCCTATCACCTCAGGTAAGCCTAGGTACTTTGACTTCTTGTCTTTGCTAGAAAATCTGAAGCGTCGAATCAATGGTTGACAAAATCGGTTCCTTTCATATGACGCCAGAGTTAACCTTATTATCTCCGTCCTGAATAGCATGAACGTGCACTGGGCTGCTCATGTTGTCTTCCCTAAGAGAGTGACTAAAGATATGGAGCGGATTCTCAAAGCTTTTTTGTGGACTGGCAAGAATGCAGAGTGTAAAGGTGCTAAGGTTAAATGGAGTGAGATTGTCCTTCCCTGGGAGTATGGGGGTTTAGGCATTCTCTCTTTCACTCTACTGCAACGCAGTCTGCTCATTAAAAGAATTTGGCGTTCATTTGTGGACAAGAAGGCACTGTGGGTCAAATGATTACAAGTGTACTGGCTGAAGGGCCAGAGTTTCTGGGCTCTCCAAGTGCGGCATTCCTACTCTTGGTTTTTTAGAAGTCTGCTGCATTTGCAGCCCTTGATCTATCCTGTCCTTCAGCATCAAATTGGCAATGGTGAGGACACCTTTTTCTGGTTTGACAATTGGCATGTGAGTAGTCCTTTGTGAGAACAAGCAGATCTTCTGGGGGTCCAAAATCGGGTCCCCACAATAGCTTCTATTGCGTGGGTCGTAAGGGAGGGTGATCGTTTGCTTCTTCGCAGATTTGGTCACCTACTTGACACCATTTTGGGTGGAATTACTCTGTCTAGCACTCCGGACTCAATGCGTTGGGCTGCTGCTCCGGATGGCAACTTCTCAACCACTTCAACTCGTGGCCTGGGGAGGGTGGTGGGGGAGAAGGTGCGACTTTGGGCTGCTTTAGTTTGGTGATAGGTATTATGTCCCAAATCTGCTTTCTTATTATGGCTTGCAACTAAAAACCGATTGCGTACTAAGGATCGGTGGTTTGGTACTTTTGATTCTACTTGCGTGTTATGCAAACTTGTAAATGAAAGTAGGAACCACTTGTTTTTTGATTGTACGTATTCTAAAGCCGTGTGGAGTAGGATAGTGCACTTGTTAGGTACTTTGAATGTTGTATACGACTGGAGTGCTGTTTTGCAAGAAGTTTTTCGTCTATCCAAACCAGGTAGGCAGGATGGCTTCTTTATTAGGGCCTCGTTTCAGTTGGCGCTTTATCACATTTGGCGAGAGCGGAACAAGCGCATTTATCAGCAAGTCGTGCGGAGTAAATATGAGCTGGCTTACTGTATTGTCAATTTGATTCGGGAGGCCCTCCTTGTGTCTGGGAAGCAGGATTCTCTAAGTCTAGCTATGAGGACGCGTTGGTTTTTGTGATTCTGTGGTTGGTCTGTCGTTTTTTGTGATCTTGGGCAGTAGGGGTTAGTTCCCCTTTTCTCCTTTGCAGGTTGTAATATATTGTATATTGTAGCCTCCTCAGGTTTTGTAATATATTCTTTTTTAAATTAAAAAAAAAAAACTTTGTGAGTCTGATTGTAGGGAAAATGAAAGGAATGATCTTGATGGTCATTGGATTGAAATCTTTGATTTGAAGACTGTTGGACAGATAGCTATCGTTCTTGCTTGAGATGGATGAGGTAGTGCCTCTTCTATTCTTTTTTTCTTAGTTATGTCTTCTTACTACTCTAGGTTCCCATAGAAAGAGCATCCGCAGGATCTTTCTCTCCAAGAGTGCGTTTTTTGCTGCTGTATGCAGACATGTAAACACTTCCTTTGTTTGATGGGGATTTCTTTGATCTTAAAATGTTTTGAAGTTTCCTGTTAAATAAAGACTGACATATACCGAAGATCAATCGGTAAGAATAGATTCGAAAGATTCCGAAGTTTTGATCATGAAAAGATGCAGTTATAATATTTAATCTCCTTCAACAATAACTCACAACCACAAAGGTCGGATAAACATTAAATGCGCCACATAACAAACCACCAACTACTTAATTTTGCTATTTCCAATTTAAAAGCTGTAATTAAATAGTCTTTGAATGTATGACTTTAATACAAATTTAACCCTTACATTTAGCATGAGATTGTTATTGGTCAACTTACATATATTTTTCAGGAAATTGATACTATCAGATAATAACTGACAAATGCTTATTAATGCGAGACACTAAAACGCTTTCTGGGTATAAAATGTTTCCCAGCATTAGGTTTCTATTTAGAAAAAGTAAGAACATTATGGCTAAGATCTGAATTTAGACAACATAGGTTTGTTCCTCCGCTGATCACTTCTGCTACTCAATCTTTCCTCATCCTTCGTAAATCCCAACTTCTTGAAAGATTGGTTGGAGAGTATATATGAGTCCAAAACGAACTCTTCAAACTTTTAAGCAAAGTTGTTGAAATACTTATGGTTTTGAGTGTAAGCTTCAACTACTACCAGTATCAGTAGTTATTACGTAACTTAAACTTCTTCTCCAACTTGAATGCTGATGACGGTAGAAGGGAAGTGGTTAGCTTTTAACGGACAACCTCTAGCTATAAATCATCAATTCCTAGGCTTTAGCAGATGAGAAGCATTGATTGGGGTACTCCTGTATTTTATAAAGTCATTTATTAATTTACGGGTAATTCATGATGATAAAACCATCAAAATAATGGTTATGTGTTAGCAAAATCTGAGCACGCACGATACTACTAAACCCTATTTATACGTAAGCCCCCGACTCTCCATCAGCTATCTATATCCTCTGAAAGACCAACTAACCAAATTTCTCAAAAGAGAAGAGAGCTTGGCACTACTCAGAAATGGTGTCGGAAGAAATAGAGAAGCACAGAGAAGGCGCAGAGGTCTATGCTGGAGATGATATCGGCAGGGAAAAATCCGTGGAGCTCTTGGACGAGATAGAGTTACCAAACGGCCTGTTGCCACTCAAAGACATCCTGGAGGTTGGGTACAATCGCTCAACTGGGTTCGTTTGGCTGATCCAGAAAAACCAAGCTGAACATAAATTCAAAGCCGCGAACCGTTTGGTGTGGTACAACAAGGTGGTGACCGCGTTTGTGGAGAAACGGAAGATGAGGAAAGTGACAGGTGTGAAAGCCAAGGAGCTTTTGATATGGGTGTCCATCGAGGACATTTACGTCGAAGAGAAGGACTTGGGAACAGTGACATTCAGCAATAGCTTGACTGGTATTTCCAGGTCGTTCCCTACATCGGCATTTCAACTTGAGGAGGTCTACAAGTGATGACGTTGAAACGGCGTGAAATTACCTTTTCTTTTCCCTGAACTGAATTTGCTTTCGTTATGCAATAATCATATTATCAATTGGCGCAGTGAATGTTTTATTGTATTTAAATGGGTTTGAGGAATATATCCAAAAATCATATTATCTAATGGATGGCCTTCAATGGATGGTCGAGCATCCATGGCATCTCCGTACTTTCTTCCTTTTCCTCGTCAAGTTTATCCTTCTTATCTGCATCAATTCGTACCGATCTTTATCTGTAACGGTCTAACAATATTATTCCTGAAGATCACTATTCAAATATACGCCTGCCCTTTTAAAGTAATACGTTCGATTGTATTAGAGGAACATGTTCTTGTAATATATACAGTCCGTTTGGAAAGGGCTGAATTAAATTCAATTTTGCAGTTGTTTGAAAACATAAAAATGTGATGAATTCAATTTATGTATGTAATTGAAATTCATCTTCTTTATAAATTGAATTCACTCCTTCAAGTATAAGAATTCAATTACATTAAAGCTTGAGGTAGTATCTTGCTCTTTTACTCTTTCATTCTTTGGACTACTTCACTTCTCACTCTCTTATTCTTCACTTGATTGGATTTCAAAGACTATTAATTAAAATATTATTATTAATTAATTAAAATATAATTCATTCATTAATTAAAATATTGTAATTAATTAATTAATTAATTCAAATATATTTAATTAATTACAATATAATTAATTAAAATTAATTACAAT
This sequence comes from Erythroxylum novogranatense, assembly GCA_029891385.1. NCBI lineage: Eukaryota > Viridiplantae > Streptophyta > Magnoliopsida > Malpighiales > Erythroxylaceae > Erythroxylum > Erythroxylum novogranatense. The sequence continues at coordinate 101,843,788 of CM057229.1, forward strand.
ATTTTAATTAATTAATATATTGTAATTGATTAATTACAATATAAGTAATTAAAATACGATTAATTAATTAATTAAAATATAATTCATTAATTAATTAAAATATTGTTATTAATTAATTAATTATAATATAATATAATTAATTAAAATTAATTACAATATTTTAATTAATTAATATATTGTAATTGATTAATTACCATATAAGTAATTAAAATATGATTAATTAATTAATTAAAATATAATAAATTTTATTTCTCAATATTTTTACAAATCAACTACTATTAATGATAATAGTAATCATTCATTCCTCTTAATCAACCATAATAATAATAATAATATTCATTACCATTTCTCACTATATTCATTCTTATTCTAAATAGTTTAATTGAATTCATTTCTATTATTATCGAGTTTGTTTCAAATAATGTAAATTGAATTCAATTCAATCTCATTAATGTAATTGAATCCAATTCGTTAATGAATTCAATTCAAAAGTTTTCAAAAAGGTTGAGAAACACTTATGGGACCAGATCGGGTTGAGAAACTCCTATGGGACCAGATTGATGCGAGGCTAATACAAAGAAGAAACATCGCAACCTAAGACTTTTACAAGAAGACCCTAGCCCCAATGTCCCCTCTGATATAACTAAAATGTCATGTGTAGTTAACTAAAGCATTGTTCTAAAATCCCATTTCAATTAACAAAATATAATGTTTTATGTTACATAAACCTCCTTTTCTTTTGTTTTGATCAATGATACTTTCCTTTATAAACAATGATGTAAAAGGAAAATGTATTGGCATTAGATTACATATATCTTCAATTCAAATAAGATTAATATGAATTGGAATACAATTAAAAATTTTCTATATCTGTTTTCCATGTTCAACATTGATTATTGTGTATGGAACGGATATAATAATATCAAAGTTAAACTTGGTCTCCCATGCCCACTTACAATATTGCCTGGGTGATGTCCATTTCAAAACGTAATTCTACTAATAGACGTGGAAAGCTAGGGGGAGAGAGTCTTCCTGTACACAATAGAGGATCTATTACTCACCACGAGCGTGCAGAGAGACTTGTAAGTATTTACACTTTATATTTATATTTTGATTTTTTTTTACTTTGATGTATTTCAATTTAATTTGATGTGTGAATTTTGAAATGAAAATATATGTATTATAGACAATGATAATGTTATAAATGTCTAGTGCTATATATGACTGTGTTGTTGAGTTACTTTCTTTGTTCAACGGGGTAAATATTATAAAAATAGAAAAAATTTTGCCAAAATTTTTGTAAATTGTAGTTCACATATAACATTTTATTTTGATGCAGGAAAAATCTATGGGTAAGAAGCCTACATCCCATCAGCTCTTTTTACACACTCACACTAAGAAGCATGACGATGTGACCTTCGTCAACACCAAATGTAGAGAACTAAATGTATGTGGAATTTATTCTTTAATATTAATGATTAATAATTATCACTTATTAACGTAAACGTTGTCTTTTGATAGGACCAAATACAAGAAAGCATTCAACGAGAGGCTCAGCAGTTTGAAGATGTTGATGAGAGTCAAACATATCTTTATGCAGTGGGTAGTAGGGACTATCATAGAAGGATCTTCGACTTAAGTTCATTTGCAAACACATGTTATTGACAATCCTCTATATCTAGTACAGCAACATCTAGTAGGCGATCTACATCTAATAAATTTCATGAGCTTCGGAGGCACTGACAACTCAGTTGTAACAGTCGATGGAGTACATAGCCTAACTCTGTAATGAGATGGGTGAGTTGAAGGAAGGGCAACACCTCATCGCAACATTCAAAGCATCTACATTCACCAAATAAATAGTGTAGTTGTAGTCATTTTATATAAATTAAATACTTATTGTTGTAGATAATATTTTTATTGTCAATTAAGATAATTTTACTTTATATCATCAATCAACCTTTTTTTTTTTAATAAATTAAATGTAGAAACAAATTAAAATATTATCAACATGTAAATGACTATAAATTATAAATCAATCATAAGATTATCAAATAAAATTAAGCATAGGGAAAATTGAAAAAAAATATCAGTAAATTTACCAACAAAAAAATTAAATTCGTAGGTAAAATGTGAATTTACCGATGGACCACCAAAATTCGTCAGTAAAATGCAGTGAATTTATCGACAGACCACTAAGATCCATTGATAAAATTAGTCGTTAATTTACCAACGGATTTGGGAAATCTGTTGGTAAAGTTACTGACAGAGGAGCCTTGTCTGTCACTACATTTACCGGTCGAAACAAACCTTCCGTTGCTAAATTTACCGACGTCACAAAAATATTTGTCGCTAACTATAACTAGGGAATAGAAAATATTTATTGACAAAAAATTTGTACTCCATCGTCAATTATTACCTACGACTGTTTCTCCAACGACTCATTATGTCGATAAATTCTGTTGCTAACTTAGCTTACCGTTGGAAAACCTTCACATTCTGTCGGTAATTTTTGTCACTAAATTCTATTTTTCTTGTAATGAAAGAAAGAGGCATCTAAAAAAAGAATATCATGCATTTTTAAAAATTTTCAAGGATGATAATAAGGATGAGGTGAAAAGCATTTAGCATATAGTAATAGCGATAACATCACCTCCTTCACTCAAAATTTCGAATAATTCTTGACATGTTCATTTTTCATCTACTCTTTCAGTTGTCGATTTATAGTGTTAAACGTACTTTTTCTAATAGAATAGAAAATCTTATAAAAATTACCTATGTTCCTGTAAGGAATTCTATAAATGAAGGTAAAAATGAATTAAAGAAGAAGAATAATACGATTTGTTATGGATGTTTAAATTTTGATATGTAAAATCTTAATCCTGAATATAAATGATTAGGAAGAAAGAAATATTTATATATGAGATATCAAACATACAATTTGTAACACTTGAAAATATTTAACCTAAATTCTCTTCTTAACGTAGATGATAAGTTCATTTGTAATGAATTGATAGAATATTTAAAGATTTTACTAAAAGAAATAAATAAATCATTATTGAGATGTAAAGGCTTTCAAAGAAATAAAGGTTAATTTTCTTAAAGAAGACAATATAAGATTTAAATGCGTGTTTAGCTAAATAATTTTAATAAAGAATGAAAATAATGAAAACAATTATTGAGAGAGAAACTCTTGTTTCTCTTTTTTCCGACCTACAGTCTTTGCATGGCATTCAATGTTCTCCACCCTGAACTCGTCTCATTCAACGTTTTCTAATATTCCACCTATTTATTGGCACTCTGTTATTCTTAATTCCACTACCCTTTCACCCCCTGCTTTCTGTTCATTCCACTTCTTGTTTTAGTAATAGTAAGAAAACCCTGCTGCCCCTAGGTCTATTACTTCCATTCTAGGCAAAATGAATGAATCCCCTAGTACTATAGCTTTTAAAAAACACCTTGGTCTCTTTTCCTCCACCTCTTCTAGGGCCTAACTCATTTCCATAGCCTTATCTACTAGATCCATAAAGACCTCCTCTTTCTACTATAAATACCCTATCCACCAACACTCAAAACATAGATCCACAGGCCTTTTATGGACAAGAAGTGTCTACTGCCCAAAATACTGAAGTAACAAAGAAAACCTAGAGTTTGGTATTGAATGACTCAAGGCCATAACTCACACCACTTTTTCCCACCTGAAAGTAAGGATAAATGGATGGTCGTTGCTCCCTCGACAAGTCCTTCAGGACATCATGGCTAAATAGAAGTCTTCTTTGATCAGATTCCTTGTGGATAAAATATAAGACTTCCCTCCCCCACCCCTCTACCCAAAATCATGCCCAAACTTGTAAAATATGGAAAAATATTTAGATTAGTAAATGCTTTTATTTTAAATGAAGACAATTTTATTTTCAAGCTTACCTCTAAATTTGAGGCATAAAGACTTTCATGAATGGTACTGTAACAACAAATCAATTTTCCTTTATAAATGGCATCCTTGAGTACTATCTTATAATATTTTTTTTGAAAAGTAAATAATAAATTCATTGAAAGGGTGGAAATTATAGAGTGTATCAAGTTACATCTCCTGAGAATGGAGCTTATACAATATTAAGGAAACTACAACGTAGAATATGTCTAACAACAACAATTTCTATATGTTTAATTGCATTTTTATATGATTGGAAATAAGTTATTGATTAGCATTGATCTTGATTTTCATCCTTAGTTTGAGCCAAAATTGATTCCAATTATTTTCCTTGCACTTTTCAGCTTTTCCAAAGATTTTGGTATTTCTCATCCTCCAAATATAATGCACCAGCAGAGCAAAACTAGTTTTGAAATCCATCTCTATTTTTTAGCCTAAGCTAAGCAATTCATCTAGCTGAGATTTTTGTAATATAGTTCAAAGATGTTAAGAAATGCACTTCATAGTTGTTGAGTATGAAGACTCTTGAAGAACATGTGGTCTACTATTTGAGTTTCTCTAGATAAAGAAAAATTTATATTTGAAATTTGAAACTTATTGTTATCTCTTGTTCCCAATTTCTATAGTGCTGCTAACTATAACATGAAAGAGTAAGTTGGAGTAATACTTGATCCTTATATCATTTTGTGAAGAGGAAACTTGACAATAGGGCCTAGTAACAATTATTTACAAGATTAAATTGTAAATTTGTGGGACTTTTGAAGCTCCCATTTGATTTCATCTTCTAGTATCTGATTTAGAGAATTTAAAGGCCGCTGCTTAATAACTAATCTAATTCCCCTACATATATGAAAAGGTCAATGTCAATTGTTATTCCAAATTAATGCCTACACTTTAATATCTTTAAGGAAAGATCCTCTTGAAGTTGAAAAGAGTTTAGCATTACATAAAGGCCCTAGGTCATGCTAATTGTCAAACCAAAATGTTGTGCTTTTCCCATTTTGAATGTAACGTTTGATATGAGGGTGCATGAATGACCTCGTATACAGAATCTGTTGGAAGGTGTAAGATTGAGAAGAACTAAGAGAAACAGACCATATGCTTTTATACTAAATATGAAACATGTGAACCCATCTTATCCACAGGCTTTCTTTATCCGAGCATATCTTCTTAAGTCTTTTTGCTAACAAAATTCTGTTCATTTTGCTAGCTAAATTGATTCCCAATCCTCCATACTGCTTAGGAAGACAAATTACACTCCATTTAACTTTGGAAATTTTCCCTCCATTAGAATTATGTACATGCCAAATGAAGTCTCTAATGTTTATGTCAATTTTCTTCAAATCTCCTTGAGGGATAGTTAGATGTGATAGCCAATAGATGTGCAAATTATTAAGAATAGAGATATCCAACTGTAATCTACCTTCATATGACAAGAATTTGTTAGCTTATTGAGAGATTCTTATGTTTACTTTATCTATGAGAGATTTGATTCTGCTTCCTTAAGGTTCTTTGTAGAGATTGAAACCCCCAAGTATGTAAGAGGCAATTGATGAATAATGAGCCCATCATGTTTAGATATATAAGCAACACTCTTACTTAGGTTGAATTTGAGCTCTGAAGTCTCTGCAATGCATTTAGGGGAATTCTAATGAAAACAGGATCATTGACACAAAAGTATGAGTAAATCATCTGTAAAGGAAAGTTGAGTATTACCAAGATCACTGCACCGATAATGAAATATGAAACTCATATTTTCCTCTATGCAAAATTGTGTGATTCTCTGCAAAACTTCTATAGCAATGGCAATAGATGGGAAGAGAGTAGATCACCTTGTTTGGTTCCTCTAGCAGATGTATAAAGTTGAGAAGGTTTTCTATTCATCAACATTGAGAAAGACAAAAATATTATACAAGATTGAACATATTTGATAAACATAGATGGATATCTGAAAGAATAAAGAGAATTTACAATGAAACTCCATTCAATAGTGTCATATAATTTAGTGAAGTGAATTTTGAGTGCACAACTCCTGATATGCTCCTTTGACTTGTAATCTTTGAACAATTGTTGAGCTAACAAGATATTGTCTTCTATGCTCTCCTTCAGACATAAACACCCTGACTTCGATTGATTGACCCAGGTAAGGTAACTTTCAACTTGTTAGCAAGGATTTTTGAGATAATCTTGTACACCTTATTACAACATTCAGTAGGTCTAAAATCATCCAAGCATTTAGGATTAGGGGTTTGGGGTAACAAGACTAAGTTAGTCTTATTCATCTCTGTAAGCAACCTATCACTTTTGAATAATTCTTACACTGCTCTAACTAATGGGATTTGTAAGACATTCCATTTTTTTCGAAAGAAACTTGCATTGAATCCATCTGGTCCTAGTGACTTATTAGGATGAAATGAAAATAACACTTCTTTTGTCTCTTCATTAGTAACTTCCTTAAGCATTTTAGATTGTTGATCTTGGTTTATGGGACTCGATAATCTATTTAGTAGATTCTCAAGAAGGCTAGTTGTATGTCTAGTTACTCAATTTATTTCTTTAAAGTGACTTATAACTGCCTCTTTTGTCATTTCTTAATCATAAACCAATATGCCATTTCTATCTTCAAGGGATGGTATTTTGTTTACGTTCCTCCTACCTTAAATCACAGTGTAGAAAAAATTAGTATTCCTATCTCTTTATTGCATCCATTAAATTCTTCATTTCTATTTTAGTTGGGAATTGTATGCTTTAGGTGCCTGTAGGTAATTATTGAGGTAAACTTTCTCTTTCTCAATTAGCAAAGGGGTCTATAGGATTGATCACTAGTTGTTTTTGAGTGAGTGAGGGCTCCTCCATTGCTTGTAACTTAACTATCTTCATGTGATAAAGGTACCTTTGAGAAGTTTGATACAATTTAGAATTTGCTTGCATAGAAATGCTTTAGAACCTTGAAATTGTTTGTTAATAGCATCTGCTAAAATTAAGTCAAGTTGGGAATGCTTTAACAACTTAACTCAATTATAGTTTTTAATTTCCTTCAATAATAACTAACAACCCCACCAATGTCAGATAAAGATTAAATGCACCACATAACAAACCACCAACTACTTCGCGCTTTTTACGTAATTTTGTTATTTCTCATTTAAAAGTTGAAATTAAATAGTCTTTGAATGAATGAATTTAATACGAATTTAACCTTTACATTTAGCATGAGATTATTATTGGTCAACTTACATATATTTTCTAGGAAATTGATAGTATTAGATAATAAGTAATAATAACTTACAAATCCTTCTTAATGTGAGACATTAAGCCACTTTCTAGGTATAAAATGTTTCCCATCATTAGGTTTCCATTTAGAGAAAGTAATAAGTTTGTGTCTAAGATTTGAATTTAGACAACATAGGTTCGTTCCTCTGGTGCTCACTTTTGCTACTCAATCTTTCCTCTGATAGTAGCATGTCAATTTAACCCTTTAAATTATGGATTATTGATTCAACAAACAAAATTAAGCTACCAATCATGGATTGTTAGTTCAACATAATTTACTTGCCATGTATAGCTACCATTAACTTTGTATATATGGACACAATGACATTAATAAGAAAATGGGTTCACCAATTACCCAAATCTATTATGGTATCAGAGCCCAAGTTGTAAAGCTTGCAACTTTCCTCCTTAAATCCAACTCTATTTCCATCTCCTTCTCCTATCTTCTCTCTCTCTCTCTCTCTCTCATCTCCTTCCTTTTCACCTATTTTCATGCAATCACAATAAGTCAGCTACCATGTCTAATAGTGGATCCTCCTCCACCAACACCTCTCTTACCTACTCCCCTTAAGTCACACTAACGAGCACTACTGTTATAACACCCCACTCCCGTATGACCCGAACCTGACATCGATGGTGATATCCGAGTCCGCACCCCGCGAGGGTGGCGTGCTACATTACTCAGTCTAAACTCAATATAATTTTTTTCCTTAACACATACACACACACATTATAATTTATGCGGAAGACAATTTACATAAACAATTCAATGGCCTCGAGGTCCTTTTCATAAATACAATTTCATTAATACAAAAAAATTCAGAAAATAAAATACACTAATTGTTGGATCCCACTTTCGAAATCCAACTACGCATACAGATTCCCTCATACGTACGCATGATTCCTTATAAACTCTTCTTGCTCTGATACCATAAATGTTGGATCCCGTTACCGGAAACCCAACTACTTATACAGAACGGAAAACGGCACAAGGAAACGAAGGAAGCGGAAATTTGGATCGACAACAAAATGCGAAGCGAACAAATCCAAAGTAATAAGCGGAAGCAAATACTAATCGAATCAAACGAATGATTCAATCGAATATAATAAGTTAAATAATCGAATACTGAATCACAAAGCGGAACGAATAAGCGAAAGCGGATCGAATCGAATGCAAATCGAATACGGATAGAAAACAAAGTAAGCAAACAAATCAATGTAAATCAAACACTTTCCGACATCCGTGAATAAGCAAAGAACAGAAATGAATCGCGTTGGGAATTCCTAAGACGCTCCAAAACGATATAAATTTTTTTCTTTCTTATTCTCATTTCTTACATCAATCACATCCATATAATTTCCCATAGGAAAATTCATTCTTAAACCCAAACTCAACAATCATACAAATTTTTATTCATCCATACAAATCTCAAATTTCATTTATTTATCTCAATTTTATCGAAATTTCAAAGATGATTACACGCCTTTTTCCTACCCCAAACCTGCAAGGGTAAAGAAAATACACTTCTAAATGCCAATCAATCACACAAATATCAGAATCCACCGGTCCCTCCGTCCGGGATATCAGCAGATAGACACAAACCTAATTCTAAAACAATCTCATACTTGTCATTCAATCTACTATTTTCATAATTCAAACTTATTCCCAGAATCAAACACAAATATATATATGCCCAAGCTATTCATGATTTCATATACAAATTTCAAATATTCAAAATCTAACATATTCAAATGTCGAAACTGACGTCTTCACATTCTTTCATCCGATCTCCTGCTCGAAACCTGGAGATAGGGATGAAAGAGGGGGTGAGCTCGAAAGCTCGTGGATAACACATTTATAAATCGATAAATAAGCGGAAATCATTTTTCACAAGCTTTTTGCCAAAAGGGCTAGTTTTTCAAACTTTATAATTTTTCAAACAATTTCCTCAAACACTTTTTCATATTTTCAAACTTTTCAACTTCCAAATATTTCTCTCAAACTCTTTCCAATTTTCCCAAACTTCTCATAAAAATCTCATTTTCTCATTTTCAAAATTCTCAATTCTTCATAAATATGAATGCAACATAATTTCAATTTTCATTTCTCACTTTAAAAACAAGAATGCGAACACGTAAACAAAGCAAAACACATAACATATCGAATGGTCCGCTAGTCCAAACAGAACGCATCGCATAATCTGCATAAGCGGTCCTGTAGTCGTGAATGTAACGTATTACACTTTCTCGCATTCATGGTCCAAGTAGCCGTGAAGGAGTCCGAATCGAGTCTGTACACTAATGGGCAAATGGAGAAGGCTATACACATAGAGACAAATACGACTCACCAAGGACCTACCAAACCCACATAACACATATCGAAAACGGAAATTCAAATTGCTCAAGGCACTTTCCAAATTTTTGATTTATATATTCACATAATACATACCAGCAAATCACTCAATCAATCAATCAATAACTTCAAAGACTTCACATAATTTAGCAATGCATACATAACAAAATAAACTTTCGAAATTTCTATTTTCTTTTCAAACATAATTCACTTGTAATAATTTTTCGAAATCCTTTGAAATCACAATTTCAAACATTAACCAACCTTTCTTTTCAAACACTTACTAAAACAATAATGTATCAAAATTCAAAATTTTGCTTTTTTAATTTTCAAAATTGCTTTCTTTAATTTTTCAAAAATTGCATATTGCTCACAAATCAAAATATAAATATGCTACCCACCTCGAAATGACGCTAGAAGTTTATCCCAATTCAATACCACAAAATACGCTTTCTTCAAAATTGATTTCATATATCATCAATTCATCATATTTCCTATAATTCTACACCAAAATATCTCAAAATTCTCAATCATAAAATTTAGCCTAAACCTTAATCAATTTTCCATCCAAAATTAAACCCAAATTAAAGCATATATTTCAAAATTAATTCCACAATCCATAAACCCATCTCATATGTCATAATTCTAAACCAAAATTAATCAAAATCTCAAAGTAGAAAATTTCTCTTACCTCTTTCTCTTCCAAATTCAATTTTTTGGCTCCTTAGAAGCTCTTATGCTCCTCTACCTTTTCCTCTTGAAATCTACTCAAAATCCCTAAGAAACAAGTAGAAAAATCAAAACTAAACTTTCTCTCTCCTCTTCCTCCATAACCGAAGCTTCCACTCTCTTCTTCTTCTTTCTCTTCTTCTGTAATTTTCCAGACCATTCATCGTTTTTAATAGCTCAAAACGACAATCATTAATGAGTTTCATTAATTGATGGTCAAATGACCATTTTGCCCTCCATTCAAAACTTAAAATTACACTTAGTTGCGGTTTGATTCGCACTATCTAGCTGAAGGAATTTGTCCAAACTTCCTTCAGGAGAAATGTTCCTCTCAATCATACGAATCCAACGCCACTGACCGCGCTCAATTCGGAGTACCACATCAAAAGTTATCATAAAAGCAGTTTGGATATATCCATATTCTAACACATTTTTCATGTACGATTATTTCCGTCCAAAATTTCACATTCTTAATCCCAGAATTGAAACTCGATGTCTTCATAACAATTGTATCCTTATGTCTCTAGTTTAATTCAAAACAAGAATCGTCTCATTTCGATTCCCAGATCAAAAGTTATACTCAAAATACTCTCAGGTGTTCCCAATCCAAAAATTTCACCCTAATCCGAACTTAAATTCAAAAATTAAAAGTCCTAAGGGCAAAATTGACATTTCATGTCTTCATATGATTTGTAGCCCCTTGTCTTATCTTTATTTCGCCTCAAGAATCGCTTCAATCGGATCTCTACAGATCCCGAATTTCACAAAACACTGAATCATATTCGGAAAATTTCCCGACTCACTTTGATTAAATTAATCACCATTAATTTAATCTCAAAAGTTCACAAATTTCTTATAAAATGAAATTCATTGTCTTAGGAATCCAACGCAAAAAGAATCAACTCAATCGGATATCGGACGGAAAAGATATAGGCAAAATAGTGAGCAAAGGTCTGATTAAAACAAAGAAATCAAAATTTAAGAAGAAATCAGGCGTGAGACGCCTAACTCATGAGGCGCGGCTCGCTGCCTAGAAGGCGTCGCCGCTGAGCGAGGGCGCAGACAACGCGATGGCGAGCCTTGCCTCATGAGGGCGAAGGCGCTAGCGCCTCGCTAGGCGAGGCGTCGCCTCTAGCGAGCGATATCTGGCGCCCGCCTCGCTAGGCGAGCCGTCGCCTAGCGAAGCACTAAAACTTTCTCTTTTTTTTTTTTTTTCACTTAAAATCAAAACTTCAAATTCATAACTTTTACTCTCGAACTCCGATTTTGACAAACTTAGTCTCTATAGAAAACTTGAGAGAAGCTCTAAATCTTCCAAGAAGAACATAAAACTCAATTCGACTCCTACGAGAGTCCATTTTCCGGTCAAAGATACTATCCTCTATACAAACTTGTAAAAATCATAACTTAATTTTCCGAGATCGAAAAATTGCATACTTTATATCGAATTAAAGATCAAAACAAATCCTTCAATTTTCATGAAGAACATCAAAACTCAATTAACCTCTAACTAGGTTAATTTCTCAGTCAAAGTTTCAACCAATATAAAAGTCAAACCCGATCAAACATAAACTTTGACTGATCATAACTTTCACTCCCGATATCGAAAAATTACAAACTTTATGTCCACAAAAATCTCTTAACATAACCTACAAGTTTCCAGAAGACCATTTTATCAAATTTTGCCTCAATCAAAAGTCAACCTTCAAAGGCCAGAAAGTCAACTATTACACAATTTTTTTTTTCATATTTTCACTCTTTCTCGTTTTAATCATGATCTTCAACTTAATTTCAATTAACTCATCCACTTGATCATAGTCAAATTGTCACTCAAGGTTCGGGGTCCAACATTTCTCCTCCTCTTAAAAGAATTTCGTCCTCGAAATTCATATTTACTTAACTCCACGTAACTCATTCTTGCATAAATTTCTTTTTAAACAAAGATCATCAAGCACTTTCTTACTAATTTCTTTCCAAAACTCATAATCAATTACTTTTTCATCAAATTTACTCATCATACATATTCTCAATCTCTTCACAATTTTCACTTCCTTAAACCATATACCACTCATATCATATCAAAACACTATATCTATAACTCATTATTTCTTTATATATGGACACAAGTCAATGGTCCATTTCTTAAAGAATCCTAATATGGTTCAATCATCATTTAATCTTTATCACCATGTCATCTTTCAAATAGTCATACTTTCATCTCACAGAAGTATAGGCTATATCAATTTCTCCCAATTCATTTTGCAATTTACATTTCCAGTTCCACAAACACATGTTTCTAATCAATCATATTCTTAACACCCTAAACAAACAATCACTTTAATTCTTCAAATAAGGCATGACAAGTCATGCACATCAATTTCACATTCCTAAAGACCATCATATTTCTTTCATCAAAATCAAATGACCACCTAGCACACTCTCACAAATTCACTTTTATCTTTACAAACTCGTATCAATTCCTTATTCATACTCATACGCCCAAGTAAGATCATATTACTGGGCTCTGATACCATAAATGTTGGGACCGCTTTCGAGAAATCCAACTACGCATACAGATTCCCTCATACGTACGCATGATTCCTTATAAACTCTTCTTGCTCTGATACCATAAATGTTGGATCCCGTTACCGGAAACCCAACTACTTATACAGAAACGGAAAACGCGCAGCACAAGGAAACGAAGGAAGCGGAAATTTGGATCGACAACAAAATGCGAAGCGAACAAACCGAAAGTAGCGAAGCGGAAGCAAATACTAATCGAATCAAACGAATGATTCAATCGAATATAGCGAGCGAAATAATCGAATACTAATCACAAAGCGGAACGAATAAGCGGCGGGATCGAATCAATGCAAATCGAATACGGATAGAAAACAAAGTAAGCAAACAAATCAATGTAAATCAAACACTTTCCGACATCCGTGAATAAGCAAAGAACAGAAATGTAATCGCGTTGGGAATTCTAAGACGCTCCAAAATCGATATAAATTTTTTTCTTTCTTATTCTCATTTCTTACATCAATCACATCCATATAATTTCCCATAGGAAAATTCATTCTTAAACCCAAACTCAACAATCATACAAATTTTATTCATCCATACAAATCTCAAATTTCATTTTTTATCCCAATTTTATCGAAATTTCGGCAAGATAACTACCGCTTTTTCCTACCCCAAACCCGCAAGGGTAAAGAAAATACACTTCTAAATGCCAATCAATCACACAAATATCGAATCCACCGACCCTCCGTCCGGATATCGTGAGATGGACACAAACCTAATTCTAAAACAATCTCATACTTGTCATTCAATCTACTATTTTCATAATTCAAACTTATTCCTTAATCAAACACAAATATATATATGCCCAAGCTATTCATGATTTCATATACAAATTTCAAATATTCAAAATCTAACATATTCAAATGTCGAACCGACGTTTTCACATTCTTTCATCCGATCTCCGCTCAAACCCGGAGATAGGGATGAAAGAGGGGAGAGCTCGAAGCTCGTGGATAACACATTTATAAATCGATAAATAAGCGAAATCATTTTTCACAAGCTTTTTGCCAAAAGGCTAGTTTTTCAAACTTTATAATTTTTCAAACAATTTCTCAAACACTTTTTCATATTTTCAAACTTTTCAACTTCCAAATATTTCTCTCAAACTCTTCCAATTTTCCCAAACTTCTCATAAAATCTCATTTTCTCATTTTTCAAAATTCTCAATTCTTCATAAATATGAATGCAACATAATTTCAATTTTCATTTCTCACTTTAAAACAAGAATGCGAACACGTAAACAAAGCAAAACACATAACATATCGTAATGGTCCTGCTAGTCCAAGCAGATCGATCGCATAGTCCGATAAGCGGTCCTGCAATCGTGAAATGTAACGTATTACACTTTCTCGCATTGCGGTCCAAAGTAGCCCGAAGGAGTCCGAACGAGTCTCCGTGCACTACAATGAGCGACTGGAGAAGGCTATACACATAGAGACAATACCGACTCACCAAGGGACCTACCAAACCCACATAACACATATCGAAAACGGAAATTCAAATTGCCCAAAGGCACTTTCCAAATTTTTGATTTATATATTCACATAATACATACCAGCAAATCACTCAATCAATCAATCAATAACTTCAAAGACTTCACATAATTTAGCAATGCATACATAACAAAATAAACTTTCGAAATTTCTATTTTCTTTTCAAACATAATTCACTTGTAATAATTTTTCAGAAATCCTTTGGAAATCACAATTTCAAACATTAACCAACCTTTCTTTTCAAACACTTACTAAAACAATAATGTATCAAAAATCCAAAATTTTGCTTTCTTTAATTTTCGAAAATTGCTTTCTTTAATTTTTCAAAAATTGCATATTGCTCACAAATCAAAATATAAATATGCTACCCACCTCGAAATGACGCTAGAAGTTTATCCCAATTCAATACCACAAAATACAGTTTCTTCAAAATTGATTTCATATATCATCAATTCATCATATTTCCTATAATTCTACACCAAAATATCTCAAAATTCTCAATCATAAAATTTAGCCTAAACCTTAATCAATTTTCCATCCAAAATTAAACCCAGCCTAAAGCATATATTTCAAAATTAATTCCACAATCCATAAACCCATCTCATATGTCATAATTCTAAACCGAAAATTAATCAAAATCTCAAAGTAGAAAAATTTCTCTTACCTCTTTCTCTTCCAAATTCGAATTTTTTTGGCTCCTTAGGAAGCTCTTATGCTCCTCTACCTTTTTCCTCTTGAAATCTACTCAAAAATCCCTAAGAAACAAGTAGAAAAATCAAAACTAAACTTTCTCTCTCCTCTTCCTCCATAACCGAAGCTTCCACTCTCTTCTTCTTCTTTCTCTTCTTCTGTAATTTTCCAGACCATTCATCGTTTTTAATAGCTCAAAACGACAATCATTAATGAGTTTCATTAATTGATGGTCAAATGACCATTTTGCCCTCCATTCAAAACTTCAAATTACACTTACTTGCGGTTTGATTCGCACTATCTAGCTGAAGGAATTTGTCCAAACTTCCTTCAGGAGAAATGTTCCTCTCAATCATACGAATCCAACGCCACTGACCGCGCTCAATTCGGAGTACCACATCAAAAGTTATGCGCAAAACAGTTCGGATATATCCATATTCTAACACATTTTTCATGTACGATTATTTCCGTCCAAAATTTCACATTCTTAATCCCAGAATTGAAACTCGATGTCTTCATAACAATTGTATCCTTATGTCTCTAGTTTAATTCAAAACAAGAATCGTCTCATTTCGATTCCCAGATCAAAAGTTATACTCAAAATACTCTCAGGTGTTCCTAATCCAAAATTTCACCCTAATCCGAACTTAAATTCAAAATTAAAAGTCCTAAGGGCAAAATTGACATTTCATGTCTTCATATGATTTGTAGCCCTTGTCTTATCTTTATTTCGCCTCAAGAATCGCTTCAATCGGATCTCTACAGATCCCGAATATCACAAAACACTGAATCATATTCGAAAATTTCCCGACTCACTTTGATTAAATTAATCACCATTAATTTAATCTCAAAAGTTCACAAATTTCTTATAAATGAAATTCATTGTCTTAGGAATCCAACGCAAAAAGAATCAACTCAATCGGATGTCGGACGGAAAGATATAGGCAAAATAGTGAGCAAAGGTCGGATTAAAACAAAGAAATCAAAATTTAAGAAGAAATCTGCTTGAGACGCCTAACTCATGAGGGCGAGGCGCCTCGCTCGCTAGGCGGCGTCGCCTAGCGAGGCGCACAGCTTGATGAGGGAAGCCAAGAAGCCCGCCTCGCTAGGCGAGGCGTCGCCTAGCGAGGACGATACGGCGCCACCTCGCTAGGCGAGCCGTCGCCTAGCGGGCGCTTAAAACTTTTCTCTTTTTTTTTTTTCACTTAAAAATCAAAAACTTCCGAAATTCATAACTTTTACTCCCGAACTCCGATTTTGACAAACTTAGTCTCTATAGAAAACTTGAGAGAAGCTCTAAATCTTCCAAGAAGAACATAAAACTCAATTCGACTCCTACGAGAGTCCATTTTCCGGTCAAAGATACTATCCTCTATACAAACTTGTAAAAATCATAACTTAATTTTCCGAGATCGAAAAATTGCATACTTTATATCGAATTAAAGATCAAAACAAATCCTTCAATTTTCATGAAGAACATCAAAACTCAATTAACCTCTAACTAGGTTAATTTCTCAGTCAAAGTTTCAACCAATATAAAAGTCAAACCCGATCAAACATAAACTTTGACTGATCATAACTTTCACTCCCGATATCGAAAAGTTACAAACTTTATGTCCACAAAAATCTCTTAACATAACCTACAAGTTTCCAGAAGACCATTTTATCAAATTTTGCCTCAATCAAAAGTCAACCTTCAAAGGCCAGAAAGTCAACTATTACACAATTTTTTTTTTCATATTTTCACTCTTTCTCGTTTTAATCATGATCTTCAACTTAATTTCAATTAACTCATCCACTTGATCATAGTCAAATTGTCACTCAAGGTTCGGGGTCCAACACTAATGCAGACACGAACTGATCTCGAACACTTCTCTACTTTATAACCAGCAGATGTCATACGCCCGTTGCCTAACGGGGTATTATTTTGAGTCCTGAAAAATAATTGCAAATTTTGGGTGAGTTTTACGAACTTAGTGAGAAACCATCATCGATGGTTCACTTAATTCATGCAACAGATCAATTCCCATATCACATTTTCACATTGTTGCATATTTAATCACATTGCACAATTGTACTTGAACATAGACCATTTATACATTTCACACGGTTAGATATACATAACCAATTGAATTCATAAACATCCATAATTCACATTCAGAAATACCACAGAGGCATAAGGCAGTTAGCCTTTCGCTCAATCTAAGAGATTAAAATCAGATACATATGACATGCACATGTGACACATTTCTATTTTATTTCGGTGTTGTGACCGAGCACCTAAACTGTCCCAATAAGGGTACATTAATTGTTGAGCCAGAGGCTCTGAAACTGTCCCAACATAGGCGCATTAATCAGAGAGCCTGTGGCTCTGAATCAGTGTGGGGCTCGGGGCTCAATATAAATGTTGAGTTTGTAGCTCTCGATGGCTGCTCCGGTCACAACTCTCATTAACTGATCATGCCTTCATGTATGAAATACATATATCCCAATTTAACAGTAAATGCAGCACAATAGGCGGTAACTGTATCACAACCAATTTCCGTATCACAATTTATCTCACAATATAATCACAATCACGATCTATCACATTGGAAACATGAAGGTCTCAAATTCTCAGACAAATAACACTTATATGTCAAATTCTCTCAGTACATCGGGCACCTTCGATCCAGAATCAGTCATAAACAAACGCAAAGCCCTCCATTATTCTCCACAGTGGTATAAGTGCACAATTATAAATAATCAATAATCAAGAAACCATCTAGGTTACTCACCTTTGCTTCCGAAGGTAAAGGTTGGAAGTCTCGGCAACATCTGTGAATTGACATCCCAAATGCGTCTCTAAAACAGTCCAAATATTCAACATTACCAAATTGGCAATCAGAAACATTTAATAATGCATATGTAGCAATTAAATGTGTACAATGCATGTTCATGACATTCCCGGCACTATTTTACAATTTACCATCACAATAATTTTCTCTAAACATTAGAAACTCATGGACACTAAAATCGCTCAATTTGGACCTCTATAGGTCCCATTATTAATAAAATATGGATCGGAAAAATCACTACCCGATCTCCTTACTTTGACCTAACCAATACCCATCCATTTCGGCTCTAAAAATTCCCAATCTCACAAATAAATGAAATTGAAAGTATCACGAATCTGATGTCTCGAGAATCAGGTCAATCGGATGCCGGACAGAAAAGATATTCCCAAATCACACTCAAACCAACACACTATATGTAACTTCACTCTAGAAAAATGAGCATCTTAGGGGCTAACTTGAAATCCGACCTCTTCATGACATTTGTATTTCTATGTCTCTAGTTTACTTAGAAAAAAATTTCAGATCGATCCGAGCTCTATAGCTTGAGATATCTCCAAAATACTGAAGTCTGTTCATACCATTATAAAATCGAAACTGAACACTACACCTAACTTCGATCCGGAAATTGAAAGTATTAGAGGCTAAATTGTCGATCGTCTCCTTCAGATAAAATGTAGATCCATATATCTAGTTTAATTTGCAAGAAGAATCAGATCGATTCGAGCTCTATGGCACAAGTTTAATTTCCACGGGTCAGCTCACTTAGATCGGGTCGATCTTTTTCCATTTAATGTCAAAGCCGATCTATTTGGTATGAAAAGATAGAAAAATTTCTTCAAAATCTAACGTTTCAAAAATCGGGTAACGTTTCAAAAATCGGGTCGATCGGAGGTCGGACGAAGAAGTTATGCTCAAAAGAGTGAAAGGAGGTCGGTCGGTAGAAAAATCAATAGAAATGCCGCTCGACCAATTGACCGACCGGTGCGCGCACCATGCTTGCCCGAACGGGCTAGCGACCCAACGTTCGGACGAGTGGGCACGAGCGCGGGCGCTCTATGGCGCGGGCGAGCGCGAGCTAGCGGTCGGCCATGCAATCCGACCTTCGAACTTCAAACCTTTATATGTTTTGACTCCGAGCTCCAAATTTTACAAACTTGGTATCGTTGGAAAGATAAAAGATAGATCTACAATTTTCAAGAAGGACTCAAAAGAAAGTTCGGTCTCTAAAGGGGTCAATGCGCTCAAAGATGATCGATCAATAATCTCCTCAAAACTTTAAACAGTACCTCAACTTGTGAACATCATAACTTTTGACCTAGAACTCCAAATTTGACAAACTTGGTGTCTAAGGAAAGGTAAAAGAACCATCTACACTCTTATGAAGGCCTTAAAAATCAGATCGATCTCTAAATGGGTCAAAAACTCCACACAAAGTGACTGGTCGATCAGCTTCATACTAAGCAGCATCAGAACTTCCAAAAATCAAAACTTTTCATCCCCTTAGCCAAAAATTTCAAATTTTATATCAATCAAAAGAGCAAAACAAATGCTACATCTTTTAGGAATAACTTAGAAGCCAATTCCATCTCTAACCAAATCAAATTCGCAAAAAAAAGTTTTAGCCTACCCAATTTATTCCCAACAAAAACCCAAGCTTTCAAAATTCCTAACTCTACATCCCCTTAGCGAAAAATTCCATACTATATAGCAATAAAAAGCTCAAACAATATACTACAATTCTTAGGAAGGACTTCACAACAAATTTCAATTCAAACTAGATCGAATCCTCTCATGAATGTGGCTGTCCTATTAAGGTTTATGAAATCAACATATAACCTAAACCATAACAAAACTTTCCAAATTTATATCTTACAATCCTCACATTCAAAATTCGCATAAAATGCCTCATTAGAAAGCTATAACAATCCTTTACAACTTTCTAGAATGTAATTTAAACCAATTTTACCCTTAACAGTCCCAAATAAATATCAGAACCCAAAAAGCACAAAACCTATGCCCTTAAAGCAATTGCACACCAAAACACATTTTAGACTGAATTACCACCTGAGCATTATCAGACCATAACTTACGATCTACACATCGAAAAATATCATACTCAGTGGAATTAGAAAGATAACACATAAATCTTCAACTTTCAGTAATATCAATTCCTCAAAATCTGTCTCCTATATCCTAGAAAAATTCTCAAAGTTTCAGGTCATCAATAATGGGACCAAAACCCGATCATCGCTCATCTAAAGACACACATCTCAACTTCCGAGCTAAATTCAAAGCTCTTCAAGCCAAAATTGGGCAGAACTTCCTTCATAGAAATTATAGTCATACTTCTCAAGGTTAATTTAAAGTAAACCTCAACTCAATAACATAACCACATCAAAAGTTATAATCAAATACCTGAAACATATACAAGTTCCATTTTTCAGATTTCATACTAAATCCTACTCCTTTCATGCAAACATCAATGCCACATCAATAAACATCCCATTTAGCCAAGAGATCAGCCACAAATTCATCAAGCCATTTACTTAAGTAATTAATCCCAATTGGTAGCACACAACCTACACAATTTTCTTGCTTTCATTTTCATCCAACATCATACTAACCAATCCAAAACACTTAAAGCCAATCTAAAATTAATCTAAAACTTGTTAAGTCATTCATCCTCACACAACTATACACTTATACCTATACAATTAACATACTACTTCATGCAAGTGATGCACAAGATGTCATAATTATTGCTTCTAACTACTAAATGAAAGAACATAAACACAAAGACTTACCAAAACAAGCTTCAAATCCTTAATTCTTTAATCACCTCACCAAATCCTATACCTCTTCCCCCACCATACGATCATCACTCCTTACCACAACAATCATCACCATCTCAAAGCTTAAGTGTGGATTTATATGTGAGGAGAAAGAAAGCAAGCAAATAAACAAGAAAGGTGGTAGAAAGACCAACGAAAATGGGAGAAGAGGAGACCTACGGATAGAAGAAGAAGGAGGCACTTTGACAAATCACTTTTTACTCTTTCACCAAACAAATGTCGTGGAAGACTTGTCAAGCATAGATATTTATATAAACAAATGAGAAAATGACTAAGTAGGCAAGTGACATGTGTCACTTGTCATTTGTCTCGGTTTTTTTTTCGGTTTCAAATTCTACTCCAATTTCTCGTCAAACTCCAATGGCTTAACTAAATAAATCTTAACATCATATCTCTAATTTTTTAGTGCCATTGGCCAGTCATTTCCAGTACAGGAAACCCACTCAGTCAGTCAGTCAGAAAATTTTCGATCCGGGCAAGTACCCCGAAAATTTCCAGAAAAATTTCTGAAATTCCGTAAAAATATAACACACAAAAATCCACTCCAATTAATTTTTCACACACAAATAACACATTTTTCACAATAACACAGATGCCGGAAAAATGTCATGAATGCATGTACAATCATGTGCATGTGCAAAAATTTCAATTTATGTGCATATAGAGGCCTTCTTATGCATAAACTTGCCGAGACCAATTTATACACTCCTAACCCGTCCCAATTGATCAATTTACCCTTCCCATCGGTGATGGGATGTTACAATTCTCCCCTCCTAATAAAAATTTCGTCGTCGAAATTTATTTTTCACGCTGAAGAAGGTAGGGGTACTGTCATCTTGTACACTCCTTTTTTTTTGGTCATCTTTCTATCAATTCTCTATTTAGATAATATACTTCCTCAATTATGTCATTGATGAGTTTCAGCATACTCAACACTTTACTTCCACTTTCCATACCATATATATCGACTGATAACAATACAAATCACTCATACTACCTTTGTCCCATTTTTGCCATAGTTTCATATGGACCACTTTATGTCGAATTAGTTTCCCCTATTTACACCTTTATCTCCATCTAAGTGCATCTTTGCCGAGGTGATACTCTTCGAAGTATTTCATTTTTCGCTTACTAGATTACATCTCTTTAGTGTTAAAACACTAATATCGTAAGATTACATAACCTCAATATTAACTAACTCAACTCATTTGTCATTAACTTGGATCACTTAACCCTTATTACAGATTCATTTCAGGTTTATCTCTGATTTGTCCTTTTATTGATCCTTCTCTTTTTTTTTTGGAATCATCTGATCGACTTATCCCAATTCAGGGAAATTCTTCTTTGAAAGAAGATTTCTTGCTACTTTCAATGATACCGCTTATGGAATTCCTACTCATCAACTGTCGTCACCATTTCTTGTCAGCCATTCTCAATGCCTTAGGAAATCAATTTTATCATATCCCCTGAAGATCAATTTATACCATAACTCATATAATCAGAACATCCTTTTTAATAAGGTTCATTGAAGTATATACCATCAAAATCATTACATCTTATCGAGAGACAGATGTAGGACAACTCACCAATTTGTCACTTACGCTAAGAATACCTTGATCTCATCTGATTTTTGACAACACTTCCCTTTTTGCACCTGTCCTCGATTGTGAGGATTTTGCCATGATCATGTCCTTCTTATTCCCTTTTTTTTTATCATATAACAATCTCAATTCATTCCCAATTGATCACTATAAGCACTTTCACTTCTTATTCTAACTCATATTGAACTTTAAACTATAAGAACTATGACTAGCAATTATCCACTAACTCACCGATTGCTTCCGATATCATCTCCACGCATATGATACATATATGCTTAATATTTTCACTTTCCATGGTTCTCTCATTATCAGATGTGAGTTCACATAGGTAAATCAACTGAACTTTGACAACTTTTCCATCTACCATTTACATTGTCTTATACTCCTTTTTTTTCATTATTTCATCATACCCATGTATGTTCACAATCAAATCAAAATCATAGATGTATAATCATTCTTGATTTCCCACTAACATATTCTGACTCTAAGTCATAAATCCTTATTCATAAACTCTCATTACGGTAATCAAATCCAATTGTGGCCTCTCTAACTCATAGAACATTTTATTTTCATCCACTTTATACACTTGAAATCTTACCATTTCTAACATATCTCTATTTTCCTCTATCAATCCACAACTATATATTCATATATATTCCACATTCAAGGATATAGCCCAGTATAACAGTGATGTTGTATTGCATAATACATCCACCAATACCAATTTAAATTTCATTTGTCATATCGAACCATACACTTTTTCTTATCCCATGATATCCCAAAACTTCCATTTATTACATTCTAACATACATCATT
This sequence comes from Erythroxylum novogranatense, assembly GCA_029891385.1. Lineage (NCBI taxonomy): Eukaryota > Viridiplantae > Streptophyta > Magnoliopsida > Malpighiales > Erythroxylaceae > Erythroxylum > Erythroxylum novogranatense. Next base: position 101,866,943 of record CM057229.1, read on the forward strand.
TTCCGGACTATTTCTAACTGCTTAAACAATTGATACATGCTCATGCATGTGACACATATGCTAGACTGGGGATCAGTTGTCACTGTCTGCCATGACATGACTTAAAAGCATGTAACTTGACCCATATTTCAAAAATGACCCATATAAGAAAGTACTTCTATGCTCTGATACCACCTAAATGTAACACCCCACTACTGCATGACCCGAACCCGACATCGATGGTGATATCCGAGCCCGCACCCCGCGAGGGTGGCGTGCTACATCACTCAGTCTAAACTCAGTATAATTTTTTTCCTTAACACATACACACACACATTATAATTTATGCGGAAGACAATTTACATAAACAATTCAATGGCCTCGGGGCCCTTTTCATAAATAAAATTTCATTAATACAAAAAAATTCAGAAAATAAAATACACTAATGCAGACGCGAACTGATCCCGACCACTTCTCTACTTTATAACCAGCAGATGTCATACGCCCGTTACTTAACGGGGTATTCTTCTGAATCCTGAAAAATAATTGCAAATTTTGGGTGAGTTTTGCGAACTCAGTGAGAAACCATCATTGGAGGTTCACTCAGTTCATGCGACACATCAATTCCCATATCACATTTTCACATTGTTGCATATTTAATCACATTGCACAATTGTACTTGAACATAGACCATTTATACATTTCACACGGTTAAACATACATAACCAATTGAATTCATAAACATCCATAATTCACATTCAGAAATACCACAGAGGCATAAGGCAGTTAGCCTTTCGCTCAATCAAAGAGATTAAAATCTAATACATATGACATGCGTATGTGACACATTTCTATTTTATTTCGGTGATGTGACCAAGCGCCTAAACTGTCCCAATAAAGGCACATTAATTGTTGAGCCAGAGGCTCTGAAATTGTCCCAATATGGGCGCATTAATCAGAGAGCCTGTGGCTCTGAATCAGTGTGGAGCTCGGGGCCCAATATAAACGTTGAGTTTGTAGCTCTCGGTGGCTGCTCCGGTCACAACTCTCATTAACTGATCATGCCTTCATGTATGAAATACATATATCCCAATTTAACAGTAAATGCAGCACAATAGGCGGTAACTGTATCACAACCAATTTTTGTATCACAATTTATCACATCACACTCGAACCCAAATTATTACAGTCAAACAATTATTTCACAACTATACACAATATAATCACAATCACGATCTATCACATTGGAAATTCAAATTCTCAGACAAATAACACTTCTATGTCAAATTCTCCCAGTACATCGGGCACCTTCGGCCCAGAATCAGTCATAAACAAATGCAAAGCCCTCCATTATTCTCCACAGTGGTATAAGTGCACAATTATAAACAATCAATAATCGAAAAACTATCTAGGTCACTCACCTTTGCTTCCGAAGGTAAAGTCTGGAAGTCTCGGCAATGTCTGTGAATTGACGTCCCAAATGCGTCTCTAAAAAAATCCAAATATCCAACATTACCAAATTGGCAATCAGAAACATTTAATAATGCACATGTAGCAATTAAATGTGTACAATGCATGATCGTGACATTCCCGACATTATTTCACAATTTCCCATCACAATAATTTTCTATAAACATTAGAAACTCATTGACACTAAAATCGCTCAATTTGGACCTCTATAGGTCCAATTATTAATAAAACATGGATCGGAAAAATCACTACCTGATCCCCTTACTATGACCTAACCAATGCCAATCCATTTCGGCTCTAAAAATTTCCAATCTCACAAATAAATGAAATTCAAAGTATTACGAATCCGATGCCTCGAGAATCAGGTCAATCGGATGCCGGACGAAAAAGATATTCCCAAATCACACTCAAACCAACACACTATATGTAACTTCACTGTAGAAGAATGAGAATCTTAGGGGCTAACTTGAAATCTGGTATCTTCATGATATTTGTAGGTCTGTCTCTAGTTTACTTAGAAAAAAATTCCAGATCGATCCGAGCTCTATAGCTTGAGATAGCTCCAAAATACTGAAGTCTGTTCAGACCATTACAAAACCGAAACTGAACACTATACCTAATTTCGATCCAGAAATTGAAAGTCTTAGAGGCTAAATTGTCGATCTGCTCCTTCAAATAAAATGTAGATCCATGTCTCTAGTTTAATTTGCAAGAAGAATAAGATTGATCCGAGCTCTATGGCTCAATATATCTCCAAAATACAATGTTAATGTAACATCCCATCACCGATGGGAAAGGTATTTTGGTAAATTGGGACGGGTTAGGAATATTGAATTATATCTCGGCATGAACATACATCATATAGCCTCTATAATGATGATTGTTTTGCACATGCACATGGTATATATGCATTCATGACATTTCCCGGCTTAGGTTTCTAATTGAGATCTTTTATGAAATTTGTGTGATAATTGTATTTGAAAAATTATTCGGAGTGCGCCATTGAGTGTTTTACATTTTTAGGGATTTATGAGAATTTTTCTAGATTTTTTCGAGGTTCTTGCCCGGACCGAAAAATTCCAATTGACTGACTGAGTGAGCTGTTTTGTACTGAACAGGATTGCCTAATGGCAGGAGATTAGTGGATAAATGATGTTGTGGAATTATTCTAGTGCTATGATTAGAGCTTAATTGGAATTAGCACTTAACTAAATAGGATTAGTTGATAAATTGCATTTTTCCCATTGGAAGCCAAGTGTCCCTCTTGATTTATTGATTTTGTCTTCTTATGATCATCACCTACGACACTCTTCATGCTTGAAGTCAATAAATTAGTTTTAAAGGATCAATTATGCTTGAGTTTTCCTTGTCAATTACGACTCTTCTTTTAAATAAAACAAAGTGAAAGTTGGTTTATTCCTTGCATCATCCGAAACCTTGCTTTTCTCCTTCCTTGGCGTGCTTTCCTCCTTCCTTCGTTGGTGGCTTCTTCATACAAGATAGTGTCTTGTTCTTTTGGCTTGCTCCTTCTTCCTTCTCATGTAAAGCTAGCTTAAACCTTGTGAAGATGTTGAATTGTGTGTATGCTCAAGTGATAGCCGTGGGTGAAGTAAGTTAGGAAGTTTAGGAGAGTTGTAAAGTGTTGGAGAATTGAAGAGTTTGCAACTTGATTTGGTAAGTCTTGATGGTTGTTTTTATGCTTTTGGTAGTTAGAGGCATTCATGGAGAGCAATTATACATGTAGTTGATTATCATAGTAGTAGGTTTGAATGGGTTTAATGCATGCTTGTGTGAAGGAATTGGTTATGGTAGTTAAAGAATGGGAAAGTGATGTTATTAATGATGTTTGTGGTGCTTAATGAATGGGAATACAAGATGGAAGTTGTTTATGTGGGTGCTGCCAACTCTTGAATAATTATATAAGTATATGTTGTGATGAATTTGTGGTTGAATTAGAGGTATAATTGGATGCTTAGGGATGTATTATTAATATTAGAAGTGATAGGAGTTAGGTTAATGTTGAAAGCTGGAAAATGAATCTTTGACCTATTGTAATGTTTTGATCATAACTAATTGTGTAGGTGAGAAAATGAGGTGAAGTTTGTTCCCAATGAAACTTTGGGATGTTGGCTACAACTTTGTGTGAAATAGGTGTTGTTAAATTGTAATGTTAGAAGGGCGAATTTTTGCATGGAAAGTTTCTGTTTTTAGGGTCTGTGAACAGTACCCGCATATTTGACCTGATTACTTTGTTGATTTTTCTAAATTAATTGATATGGACTTAGGGAAAATGGTCTTCATTAGAGTTGAAGCCTACATTGTTAACTTTCCATTTCCACTGATCTTGTAATTTTTCGATCAGTATATTGGGAGTTATGCATTGTGGAATGTTGACTAATTTTCTGTCATTTGTGGAAACCTAGCCTAATTGTCAATTGGGACTTATACTTTTTCAAAGATTGGACTGAAGTTAGGTCATGGGTCATCGATCGTAAGCAAGAATTTGCAAGACTGTTTTAAATTGGTTAGTGATAGAATTTGATTCTAAGCCCTTCATGAGAAGTGTAGTACTATGTTTTATCTTTTCATGGGTATAAAGTATGCAATTTTTCGACATTTGTACAAGGAGTTATACTGTTTGAAAAATCACTGTCCAGATTGGTTGATTTCAGAGGGCTGATGCTTTGGTGAATTGTTTGACTTAGTTAGCAAGTGAATTTGACTTTGGGTTGCTCATGAAAGTTGTAGATAACATTGTGAACTTACTGAGAATATTTATTGTGTTATTTTTGACTGAGGAAATGAGTAGTTACTGAATTTGCAAAGTATTGCACTGTTTGAGAGGTTTGGAGTAGACAGTAGCTTTGATGAGATATTTGACACCCTTAAGGGTGAAATTGATTTTTATGGTCTTCATGAGAATGGTAGAGTTTTTCATGATCTTTCCAACAAGCTATGAGTTGTGTTTTTCCGATTTGTGTGCTAAGAATTATTGTTGTTGGAAATTCGGATTGGAAATAGGAAAAAAAAGGGGAGGAAGTGAGGTAGAACCTCGCCGGATCGCGAGGTGAGGTAAGATGGCCCGGTCGCGAGGGCGACGCCTCGCCCTCTCGACAAAGCGAGGTGAGTCGGCCTCGTGAGGGCGACGTTTCGCCCCCGCGAGGCAGGCATATATATATATATATATATATATATATATATATATATATATATTTTATTATTTGGCATTAAGTGACCTAATTGTTTCTTTTGTCAATTTCTTTTCCGTTCGACGTCCGATTGACCTGATTCTTGAGGCATCGGATTTGTAACATATTGAATTTCATTTTGTAGGAAATTGGAAATTTTTTTTAGACGGAAAATTGATGTGGGTCCGGGTAATTGTTCTGTGATCACTGTTTTATTTATTTTTGGACCGATTGAGGTCCAAATTAGGTGCTGTCAGCGGCTATAGCTTTCTAATTTTAGATGAAATTTTTATTATGGGAAAATTTTGGATTAGGGCCGGGAATGCTATGAACATGCATTATACACGTTTTAATTATCTCATGTGCATTGGTTGATATTTCTAACTATCCAGTTGGTAACGTGTCTTTATTTTAATTGTTATAGAGGCACAGTTGGAACGTCATCCTACGGACGTTGCAGATACTTCCCGGCATTAGCTCGGAAGTTATTAGGTGAGTAACCTAGATGGTTCCTCGATTAGTAAGTGTTTATAATTCTGCACTTATAACTCTGTGGAGAATAATGGTGGGACGATCAGTGTTTGTTTATGCTCGATCATGGATTTGGAGGTCCGATGGATTGGGAGATTCTGACATAGAAGTGCTATATGTGATTTTCATGTGAGTGATTTGTGTGAATATATTGAATTGGGATCAGTTATGATGTTGACTCTGTTTTATTTGGACATATGCATTTCATGCATAATTGCATGATCAGTAATTGGCAGTTGTGACCAGAGCAGCCAACGAGAACTTATAGCTCAACGTGATTGGGCCTTGAGCCCACAGTGATTCAGAGCCTAAGGCTCACCGTTTAATGCGCCCTTAATGGGACAGTTTAGGCGCTCGGTCACAACAACGTAATAAATTGGAAAAGCGTCACATACGCATTTCATGTGCATTTGAATTGGTTCCTTTGACTGGTATAGTAATCATGTGGTACTTCTGAATGTGTTTTGGTGAAATAACTGTATGTATCTGTGTTATACCTGTGTATATGCATGAATTGGGTGAACCATCGATGATGGTTCCTCACTGAGTTCGCAAACTCACCCAAAATTGTAAATTATTTTTCAGGACCGAGAGAGTAGACTCATAGCTCCAGAGAGACTTTTCCTGCCGTATAGATCGAGTTGGCAAGAGAAGTCATGGCACACAGGTCGGTCAGCTAGCACTTTTTGAGGGATGACCTAGCTAGCTTTATGTTTGACTTTCTTTTAGAGTAATGTACAGAATATACCAGTTGTGTAAATTTACTGCTTTGAGGTTATGAAATGAGAAATTATGGTTTCAAACAATTAGTGGATCTCATATTAATGCTTTATGATTTTTGATGCCATGTGGAGTGTTAGTGATTGTTCGTAGCGCACCCTTATCGTAGGTGTGTATCGGAATGACCTACGGGCGTCCCGGTACATATCCTATGATAAAGGGGTGCTACAGTTAAGACCTTTTCCACCGGTCAACTCACTTAGATAGGGTCGATCTTTTTCCATTTAATGTCAAAGCCGATTTATTTGATATGAAAAGATAGAAAAATGTCTTAAGAATCCAATGCTTCAAACATCGGGTCGATAGGAGGTCAAACTAAGAAGTTATGCTCAAAAGAGTGAAAGGAGGTCGGTCGGTAGAAAAATCAATAGAAATGTCGCTCGGCCAATTGGCCGAGCGGGCGCGCGCGGGCGAGCGGTCGGCCATGCATTCCGACCTCCGAACTTCAAACATTCATTTCTTTTGACTCCGAGCTCCAAAGTTTACAAACTTGGTATCGTTGGAAAGATAAAAGATAGATCTACAATTTTTAAGAAGGATTCAAAAGCAAGCTCGGTCTCTAAAGGGATCAAAAATGCGCTCAAACATAATCGATCGATAATCTCCTCAAAACTTTAAACAATACCTCAACTTGTGAACATCATAACTTTTGACCCAGAGCTCCAAATTTGACAAACTTGGCGTCTACGGAAAGGTAAAATAACTCTCTACAACTCTTATGAAGGCCTTAAAAATTAGATCGACCTCTAAATAGATCAAAAACTCTACACAAACTGACTAGTCAATTAGCTTCACACTAAACAGCATCAGAACTTTCAAAAGTCAAAACTTTTCATCCCCTTATCCAAAAATTTCAAATTTTATATCAATCAAAAGAGCAAAACAAATGCTACATCTTTCAGGAATATCTTAGAAGCTAATTACATCTCTAACCAAATCAAATTCGCAAACAAAGGTTTTAGCCTATCCAATTTATTCTCAACAAAAACCCAATCTTTCAAAATTCGTAACTCCACATCCCCTTAGCGAAAAATTCCATACTATATAGCAATAAAAAGCTCAAACAATATACTACAATTCTTAGGAAGGACTTCACAACAAATTTCAATTCAAACTAGGTCGAATCCTCTCATAAATGGGGCTTTCCTGTTAAAGTTTATGAAATCAGCATGTAACTTAAGCCATATCAAAACTTTCCAAATTTATATCTTACAATCCTTACATCCAAAATTATCATAAAATGCCTCATTAGAAAGTTATAACATTCCTCTACAACTTTCCAGAATGTAATTTAAGCCAATTTTACCCTTAACAGTCCCAAATAAATATCAGAACCCAAAAAGCACAAAACGTATGCCCTTAGAGCAATTGCACACCAAAACACATTTTAGACTGAATTACCACCTGAGCATTTTCAGACCACAACTTGCGATCTACACATCGAAAAATATTATACTCAGTGGCATTAGAAAGCTAACACATAAATCTTCAACTTTCAGTAATACCAATTCCTCAAAATCTGTCTCCTATATCCTAGAAAAATTCTCAAAGTTTCAGGTCATCAATAATGGGACCAAAACCCGGATACTATTCATCTGGCACACACATCTCAACTTTCGAGCTAAATTCAAAGCTCTTCAAGCCAAAAATTGGGCAGAACTTCCTTAATATAAATTCTATTCATACTTCTCAAGGTTAATTTAAAGCAAACCTCAACTCAATAGCATAACCACATCAAAAGTTATAAACAAATATCTGAAATATACACAAGTTCTATTTTCCAGATTTCATACTAAATCCTACTCCTTTCATGCAAACATCAATGTCACATCAATGTCACATCCCATTTAGCCAAGAGATCAACCACAAATTCATCAAGCCATTTACTTGAGTAATTAATCCCAATTGGTAGCACACAACCTACACAATTTTCTTACTTTCATTTCACTCATCCAACATCATACTAACCAATCCAAAACATTTAAAACCAATCTAAAATTAATCTAAAACTTGTTAAGTCATTCATCCTCATACAACTATACACATATCCATAAAATTAACATACTACTTCATGCAAGTTATGCACAAGATGTCATAATTATTGCTTCTAACTACTAAATGAAAGAACATAAACACAAAGACTTACCAAAACAAGCTTCAAATCCTTAATTCTTTAATCACCTCATCAAATCCTATACCTCCTCCCCCACCATACGATCATCACTCCTTACCACAACAATCATCACCATATCAAAGCTTAAGTGTGGATTTATATGTGAGGAGAAAGAAAGCAAGCAAATAAACAAGAAAGGTAGTAGAAAGACTAACGAAAATAGGAGAAGAGGAGACCTACGGATAGAAGAAGAAGGAGGCACTTTGACAAATCACTTTTTACTCTTTCACCAAACAAATGTCGTGGAAGGCTTGTCAAACATAGATATTTATATAAACAAATGAGAAAATGATTAAGTAGGCAAGTGACATGTGTCACTTGTCACTTGTCCCAGTTTTTTTTCAGTTCCAAATTCTACTCCAATTTCTCGTCAAACTCTAATGGCTTAACTAAATAAATCCTAAAATCATATCTCTAATTTTTTAGTGTCATTGGCTAGTCATTTCCAGTACAGGAAACCCACTCAGTCAGTCAGTTGGAAATTTTCCGATCCGGACAAGTATCCCGGAAAATTTCAAAAAAATTCCTGAAATTCCCTAAAAATATGAAACACACAAAAATCCACTCCAATTAATTTTTTACACACAAATAACACATTTTTCACAATTACACAGATGCCGGAAAAATGTCATAAATGCATGTACAATCATGTGCATGTGCAAAAATTTCAATTTTTGTGCATATGAAGGCCTTCTTATGCATAAACATACCGAGACCAATTTATACACTCCTAACCCGTCCCAATTAACCAATTTACCATTCCCATCGGTGATGGGATGTTGCAACTGTACCAAATCAAATCATTTCTATAGCTACTATCAACTCCACACAAGTCCCAATTAAACTCTCCAAAGGACGAAACTACATTTCAGGGAAATCTCAGTTTGAAAACCTTCTTTTCGGATACTATCTTATAGGGTTTTTGGATGGCTCATTTTTTGTCCATCTCAAACCATTTGAGATGTAACCACTAACCAAGAGGTATCCAATCCAGATTATATTGCCTAACTAAGACAAGATCGTTTGATCCTTCACCCCATCCAAGTATCTTGCACAGGGATTGCTCAATCCATCGTTTTTTAGTCCAAAACTTCTGCCTAAGCATAGGACAAACTCCAAGTGGCCTATGTAAATCGATCCACTAAGCATCGTCTTGGCCTTCTTGACTCTCTTACCAATGTAAGCCTTGGTGGCAAATCAATATATAAATATATGTATGAAATTAATCAGATCAGTGATAATCTTGAACTTATTGGCCACCCGGTGGATGACGGTGCAATTGAGATTTATGTTCTTGATGGTCTCAACACTCAATACTTATCTCTTGCCTCTGCAATCCGTGCTCGTGACACACCGATCTCATTTGAAGAACTTCATGATAAACTACTCGACTGTGAAGCATCTCTTCATTATGATGAAATCAAAAAGGGAGGACCACCAATTACTCCTCAAGACACCTAAAGGAACTCTCAAAGAAAAGGCTAAGGATCCCACCGTCACCATGCACAAAGCCAAAGCCAACAATATGGACTCAATGCAAATTTCAGCCTGAAGCCTCAAAGTGGTCATGCTCGCGACTCCTCTAATCAGAACATTTAATATTACTCTTTCCATAGCTTCCTCCTTAGACTCAATGGCGTAACTTCAACAACAATTCCCGCCCCATCTGTTAACTATATGATAAACCGGGACATACTGCTCGCACATGCAGAACCCATTCTCCATCAAGTCTTCAAATTTTACCCCAAGTTCATCTCATATCTACTGCAGTAAGCTCACCTCATAACAGTTGGGTCCTTGACTCAGAAGCCTCTCACCATATGACTCAGAAGCTCATCTCATATCTACTCAGAATATGATGGCAATGAAGACATCACAGTTAGAGATGGTAATAAAATTCCAATCTCTAACATTGGCTTTGCAACTCTTAAAACACTTTACAAAAATTTTCATCTTAAACATGTTCAATGTGCTCCTCAGCTCACACAGAATCTCCTTTTAATCTCTCAATTTTGCTCTAAGAATAACACATCAATTGAATTTTTCCCTGACTACTTTGTTGTGAAGGATCTAAACACAGGGGCATCTTTGTTCCAAGGTCGAAATAAAGACAATCTCTATCTATGGCCACCCTTAACACTGCCACTGTTTACAACACTTCAGGCACACACCTTCTTCACCTCAGCTCCTTCCATCACCAAGTGGCATCAATGCTTAGGCCATCCATCTGCTCAAGTTCTCCACAAAATTCTCTCTAAATATGGCATTTCAGCAATCAACTCATCATCATTATTGCCTTCTCATTGTGATGCTTGCTTGTGTAATAAGAGTAATAAATTACCATTTGTCTTCTCCACGATTACTTGCAATAAACCATTTCAAGTGTTATTCACTAATGTTTGTGGACTTGCACATTTATCTTCATTTCATTATCATAGGCACTATGTCATTTTTGTGGATTACTTCACCAAATATACTTGGTTGTACCCTCTCAAGCATAAATTTAAAGTCTTCTAAGTCTTCACTTGCTTCAAGTTGCTTATCGAAAAATACTTCAACACCAAAATTCAATCACTTTACAACAATCTTTAATTAAAAACGCCTTCCATAAGTATTTTTTTCTATCTGTTGGCCTTGGTCCCTGTAGATGTTCCCTATACCTCACTCCTATAACTTGGACTTACATGGATTAACACCCGTGCTAAGCTTGAAAGCTTAGTGGGGAAATACATAGTTTGGATAACCACTCACAGCAGTCATCCACTAAGCACATACATTCATGAACATCACACAAATACAAATAATGATGGCATACTTAATCAAATAAAAAACACAAACATGCTTCATTTTTTTTCATATACCATAAATTCACTTTCAAAACTCAAATATTGATATTTAACACTCAATGATACAATTTATCAATAAAAATGTCAATGCTCATTCTTATACAAATTATTTATGTTGTCATACTTACTTCTTATTTATGTCTTTTTACTTTCAATGTTAGGCCTACACATTTTTTGTGGATGTGGATAACAAGTGCTGCGGATATCCGAAGATATCAAACTGTGGATACCCAAAGGTATCGAACTATGGATACCAAAGGTATCAAACTGTGGATATCCGAAGGCATCGAATTGTGGACACCGGTGGTGTCAAACTGTAGCAACTACACTCCAACCCTATAAAGCATATCCATCTATCCACCACCAAGACTGTAGCATCCCACTCCCGCGAGACCCGAACCCGACATCTACGGTGATATCCGAGCCCGTGACCCGCGAGGGTGGTATGCTAGAGCAGTCAATTCAGTTTTAAAAACTCATTAAGACATTTTTCTTTTTGAAAACAGTCGAGTGCGTAGAAATCAATAAATGATTTGGGACCGCGATACGAAAACATTTCAATCACAATACAATTTCAGTCATAAAACTTTCAACGATCACATTTCAAATACGACAATTATCAATTGGGGCCCTCAATTTAATACAGAACTAATCTTATGCAAAGAAAACAAATTAACACTAATACAGACGTGCACTGATCCCGACCTCAAATTCAGCCTTGCTTGCAGTACTCATACTCCCGTTTCATTAAAGGGGTACTCTTCAAACCCTAAAAAATAATTGCAATGTTGGGTGAGTTTGCGAACTCAGTGAGAAACCATCATCGATGGTTCACCCAACTCATGCATATACAGTCAATTCACATTGTATCACATAATATCACATTCCAAATTAATCCATGCATTACCAATTTCACACATATAAGGCGTATCGCCTTTCACACAAATCGCATTTAATCATTCATATATATGATGCACATGTGACACTTTTCCATTTTCATTTTGTTGTTGTGACCGTGCGCCTGAGCTCATTTACGTTGAGCTAGTGGCTCTGAAATCGTTGGGCGTGATATGCCCTGCGGTGAGCCTGAGGCTCTAATAATCGTTGGACCTGAGGTCCTGTGCGCTAAGCTTACAGCTCTCATATACGTTGGGCGTGATATGCCCGATAAGCCCAAAGGATTTGGCATAATGCATTGAGCTCGTGGCTCTGAATACGTTGGTACCACCGGTTACAACTACCATTATCTGATCATTCAATTATGCATGAATGCATATGTCACTTTCCATTTCGATACCACTTTTCATTTCTTCGGACCTTTGGTCCAATATCTCAATCATATGCAAACTCAATTCATTTCACTAATGCATTTACAACTCAATTCGCTAATGCATTTATACATATTTATTCACATTTGCACTTCAATATCGCAATTCAATATTTCGAACACCCATGGTCTGAAATCAATCAAAAGCAATCACATATATCCATCCTTAACTCCACATGGCATGAGTGCATACAATTAAACACATATAGGTTGAGAAACTAACTAGGTTACTCACCTGCACTTCCGAAACTACAACCGGAAGTCCCAAAGATATCTGTGGAATTGCTCGGTGGTGCCTCTATAACAATCAAATAATCGAACATCACTATTTATACCAATTTCAATAATCAATCATGCATATGTATCAAATAGATTACGATTATACATGTTATGACATTCCGAATTTTCTCAATTTGATCACTCTCACTCTAATTCATAACAATTCCAGATACCATAATTCAATTTACTAATTTCCATACTTTAAAATCACACTCCAATAAAATCACATTCACTATTCATTTGCCACTCGATTCCGAGAATCATCGAAATCAATTCCAAATTTCCATCTTATCAATTCAAATTTCTTAGTCTTTAATTTCCAATTAATCACTAAGGAACCAATTCATTAGAAATCAAAACCTCAAACTCATTACTTGTAACAATCACCTTAAAATACTGAAATTTCATTCTTCCAAATTGCAATTCCTAGTCTCAAAATTCAATTAATCCATAGCCAATCCATTAAGAATTAATCCTCAAAATTTCCAATTAAACTAAACCATTTCACCTTCGGACTCAAGCAACCTCGCCACAGGCGTAAGATCGTCACCAGAACGAGACTTCTCTTCCTCGCCATTGAAACACGCCGCTTGCGACGTCGCGACTCTCACACGGCCAATCCACTTCGCCGTCATGACGCGCGCCATCGCTTCGTCATGACGCAAGCGCATCGAGCCCGCCACGCCTCGGCGCAAGACACACTCCACTCGTCACGGCGTGCGATGAATCGGTTCGTCATGACGATAATTAAAAACTCGTCGCGACGTGCAAGAGAGGTGACTCGCACAAGGCGTGTTCATCACATCGTCATGACGCGAACCCGTAAATTCGTCCAAACCCGAAATTCCTCGATCTTTCGATTTAAATTAATCCAATTCCATTCTAAACACTCTCAATCGGTTTTAAACATTAAACCCAACTTATTTCTAACCTCAAATCCATCATTTAATCGTTATTCATCAAAACCCAAATCAAACGCAACAAACTTCACAAAACCCTATCATCCAAAACTTTCTAAATTTCTAAACAATTTCATACTCAAATCAATGATCGACTTAAACGATTTAAGGCATGACAAGTAGAAACTTACTTGATTCAAGCTTTAGATCTTAGGAAAATTCCTCAAGAACCTCCAAATCCCAAAGAACCTCACTTACGATTAAAACTCCATTTTCTTTGAAAGCAAAGAAATTTCGTGGATGACATATTCAAACGATTTCAGTTTATAAACAAAGGATCTAGGGCTTGTTTGGCAATTTAATTGCCACAAGTCCAAAGCTTTAGGTCTATCAATCCAATTTTATTCTAATTTCCTCCCAATTTCGCAATGATCATAAATAAAAATCCTCAAATCATAACTCCAATTGTTTCATATCAATTGTCAAATCAATCTCGGACCCGGAATCCAAGTAATCAGTCACTAAGCTAATTTTCCAGTCCGGATCCATTACTCTAAAAATTTCAAAAAAATTCCCATAAATTCACAAAATTAGGACATACCCATTCCTATACTCAAATTCCAATTTCCAATCCTCTAAATTCAAATTCTTTCCATTTCTATATTCAAAACCTGATTTATGCACTTATCATTAAATTTCCAATTTTCATAATTTAATCGAGAAATTGTCATACATGTATGTACATATATATACTTGTGCAATAGAAATCATTTACCAATGATTATCGAAACTATAATGCATGTGCAATGCAACATTTTCCTGTACTCAATCCTAACCCGATCCAAATTACCGACATACCCGTAACACCGGTAACGGGATGTTACAAAGACAATAGAGCAGGCAGTGTAACATTTTTTTTAAACATTTACCAATTTCATAATTCATATATTGACAAGTTATATGATATACATTTCAAGTCATAAAATCTGTATTTGCGTTCATACATGCAATTCATGGCTGACCACCATTAGAGGGGTATTAAAATCAGACTTGTATAATCATACTATGCACATATGAGTAATGAATACGCGTAAAAATCATTTATGTACATGTAAGTTTTCTTTGGAATGCATTATGCTCAATTTTATATTCCAGTTTCAATCTCCCAATTCACATATGGTAAGTCCTATTTCATTTATTTCTAGGTGTTTCAAAATTTTCATACACATTCATAAAGGTTTGGATAAGATGCGGTAGAAATCGAAAACAAAAACAATGTCACGGTCGTGACAAACACTCTCTCCATTCATACCACTACTTGTTCCTTAATATTCATATGGAAATAGTCAGAACTGGCTTTCAAGGTTTTCTAGAAAGTTTTTCCTCAATGTCTATAGTTTCTATAGCACTAACAATCGGACCATTCGAATTTCTAAATCATGAGATATAGACAAAATATCACAATTTGCTCCAAAATAGGGGTAACACTAAGTGACCTTTCTTGATATCAATTTCCAAGGTTATAGAGCCAGAATTACGTTAGAATCCTTTCTAGAGATATTTAGCTCTATTCTTAGGTTTCATATACAACTAAAATTACAAAATTTAGAGGTCTATAGGCTAAGTTATGACTCAAACAATGTGACTGACACAAGCAAACCCTAGCAGAATTCCACTACACAATATTGTCATATATAACAAAGTTCATGCAAAGTAACACCAAAATAATAACAAAGCAACATCCCAACAACAATTCCACATCCAAATGAATTTTTATATCCGTTCAATCATACACAAATACATAAATCAACTAAGTGAAGTCCTAAACCTCAAAATTGGCAAAGGAGGTCTTTAATTGCCTTTCCTTCCCTTCCTCTTTGGCTTTTCTTGACTCACTGACTTGATTTCCACCTAAGATTGACTTGATTTCTTAAATAAAAAATGATAGGATGAAGAATGTGAAATGGAGGGGGGAAAAATCTGAACATAAAACCCCCAAAATGTTGTGCATCCCCCCTCTCTGTATGCCCATTCTAGAACTTTCAAGACTCACACATATGCTTAATTGCTATTGGACACACATGTTTTATTATTATTGGTCACACATGCCTTAATCAAATTGTTCTATATGTTAACTTTAGAAAAAATATATATTATTCCTTCTTCTTCCTTTGCTTCCCACATTGGCCTACAATCTTATCAATTAATTTCATTCCCTTATGTCTTAATTTTATAATGTCATAAATTTCACGCAATTTGGCTAATTATTTAGGGAGTTATACCCAAAACACTACAGGCTGTTCGAAAATAAGGACAACAGTCATAACTCAACTTCAAGGCAAAATTAAAAAAATCTTAGAAGCACAATAAAATTTTGGTTCCCTCACGAAATTTTTAGATATATGTCTCCAGTTTAATCTCCAATTAAAATTATCCAATTTGGAGATCTACAAGTCAAGACATGGCCAAATTATAGAAATATGTTCAGTGGAACCTATCCATTTAATGAGGTACACATCTCAAATTAACTACCTTTGGTCTTATCATGCAAGAGCAATACAAAAACACATCCAATTTAACCAAAAAAATTCCATAAGTAAATTGGATACTTCTACTAATTCCTCTCACATCACATTCATAAATGCAAACAACATATCAAAAATTGCCATATGTATTTCAATCTAAAAATGTATGTCCATGTCAAAATGAATAAATTATCCATTAAACCATGTCTTTTACATTAAGTAGCATAGTGTCTCTTACTAAGATACACTTAATGCATTATGGTCACTTCTTAATGCTCCAAAGATATGCGATAATACTTCCAGGGTATATATTGGGTCGTTACATCTTCGTTTGGGACCAAGTTGCATGAAATCAACTGCATATCTCACGTGTTCACTCTACAGATCAATTGGCTAAATCCCTTACCAAGGCAATTCCTCACCGACAATTTCATCTTCATCGATCCAAGATAGGCATCTGACGTGGATGCTCTATCTTGCAGGAGCATGATAGCAACGTGTCAATGTAATCCCTTAAATCATGGATTATTGATTCAACAAACAAAATTAAGCCACTAATCATGGATTATTAACTCAACATAATTTACTTACCATGTATAGCTACCATTAACCCTGTGTATGTGGACACAATGACATCAATAATAAAATGAGTTCACCAATTACCTAAACCTATTATCCTCGCACTATGTAAATCTCAAATTCTTGAAAGATTGGTTGAAGAGTATATATGAGTCCAAAATGAACTCTTCAAACTTTAAGCCAAGTTGTTTTTAACGAAACTTATGGTTTTTAGTGTAAACTTCAACTGCTAGCAGTATCAGTCGCTATTTCGTAACCGAATTTTGTACTCCAACTTAAATGCCGATGTCAATAGAACGGGACTGATTTGGCTTTTAACTGACAACCTCTAGCTATATATCATCAATGGCTTGGGTTTAGCAGATCAGAAGCATTGATTGGGGTACTCCTGTATTTTATGAACCGGGTTACTAAACCCTATTTATACGTAACCCCCAGACTCTCCATCAACTATCTATATCCTCTCAAAGACCAACTAACCAAATTTCTCAAAAGAGAAGAGAGCTTGGCACTTCTAAGAAATGGCGTCGGAAGATATAGAGAAGCACAGAGAAGACTCAGAGGTCTATGCTGGAGAAGATATCGGCAGGGAAAAATCTGTGGAGCTCTTGCAAATTGTGTCGGAAGAAATAGAGAAGCACAGAGAAGGCGCAGAGTTCTGTGCTGGAGATGATGTCGGCAGGGAAAAATCTGTGGAGTTTTTGGAGGAGATGGAATTACCAAACGGCCTGTTGCCACTCAAAGACATCCTGGAGGTCGGGTACAATCGCTCAACTGGGTTCGTTTGGCTGATCCAGAAAAACCAAGCTGAACATAAATTCAAAGCCGCGAATCGTTTGGTGTGGTACAACAATGTGGTGACCGCGTTTGTGGAGAAACGGAAGATGAGGAAAGTGACAGGTGTGAAAGCCAAGGAGCTTTTGATATGGGTGTCCATCGAGGACATTTACGTCGATGAGAAGGACTTGGGAACAATAACATTCAGCAATAGCTTGACTGGTATTTCCAGGTCGTTCCCTACATCGGCATTTCAACTTGAGGAGGTCGACAAATGATGATGTTGAAACGGCGTGAAATTACCTTTTCTTTTGCCTGAACTGAATTTGCTTTCGTTATGCAATAATCATATTATCAATTGTTGCAGTGAATGTTTTATTGTATTTAAATGGGTTTGAGGAATATATCCAATAATCATAGTATCTAATAGATCACCTTCAATGGATGGTCAAGCATCCATGGCATCTCCATACTCTCTTCCTTTTCCTTGTCACGTTTATCCTTCTTATCTGCGTCAGTTCGCACCGATCTTATATCTGTAACGGTCCGACAATATTATTCCTGAAGATCACTATTCGAATATACGCCTGCCCTTTTAAAGTAATACATTCAATTGTATTAGAGGAACATGTTCTTGTAATATATAAGGTTAAGAAACACTTAATGGGACCAGATCAGGTTGAGAAACTCCTATGGGACCAGATTGATGCGAGGCTAATACAAAAAGAAACATCGCAACCTAAGACTTTTACAGGGAGGCCCCAGCCCTAATGTCCCATCTGATATAACTAAAATGTCATATGTAGTTAACTAAAGCATTGTTCTGAAATCACATTTCAATTAACAAAATATCATGTTTTATGTTGTCAGTTTGCAAGTGAATCATGTGAAGACAGTACCCAATTTCATAAGCCTCCTTTTCTTTTGATCGATCAATGAATACTTTCCTTTATAAACAATGGTGTAAAAGAAAATTGTATTAGCATTAGATTATAGATATTTCCAATTCAAATAAGATTAATATGAACTGGATTACAATTAAAAACTTTCTATATCAGTTTTCTATGTTCAACGTTGATTACTGCTTATGGAATGGATATAATAATATCAAAGTTAAACTTGGTCTCCTATGCCCACTTAAAGAATATGATATTCAAGATTGATTTAATCTTTTTTTTTCAGAAAATCTTTTAGTTGGTGGTATAAGTCTTTTACTAAGTCGATAGAATTCAATTTTTCTAATCATTGAGTTTGGATTTGTGAAATGATTAAAATTGATGTTTTTAATAATCAAAAGAGATGTACCTTTAAAATCAACCTCCAAAAAGCCTATGACTCCATCCAGTGGGATTTCCTCATCAATTCTTTAGAAGCTATAAGCCTTCCTCCTAAGTTCATAGCTTGGATCCAACAGTGCATTTCTTCCCCTTCGTATTCCATTTTGATCAATGGATCACCTTCTGAATTCTTCAAAGGAAAATCTAGGCTTAGACAAGGAGACCCTTTATCCCGTTTCCTTTTTATTACTTGTATGGAAGTTTTTTCTAGAAGCTTGAATTATTGCATAGTTAGAAGTTTTTCCTTCAAATATCATTGGAGATGCCAAACTTTTAAACTCACCCATCTCCTGTTTGCGGATGACCTACTGTTGTTCTGTCATACTAACATCAGTTCAGCTCAAATATTGCTCAATTGTCTAAACTCTTTCACTAGACTTTCAGGAATGGATATAAATCCTTCCAAAAGTCAGTTTTTCCTTTCTCATGACATGATGAATCACTTGACAAACCAAATGAAACAAATGTCTGGCCTTAGGAAAGGATCCCTACCCATAAAGTATGTAGGTGTTCCCCTTATTACAGATAGGTTATCGAGGAGAGAGTGTTTACCCTTATTGGATAAGATTGATGTGAGAGTTAATAAATGGACCCACAAAAACCTTTCTTATGTGGGTAGACTACAACTAGTGACTTCTGTTCTTTCTTCATTTCAGGTGTATTGAGCTTCTCACTTTATTCTCCCATCTTCTGTCCTCAAGGAACTAGAAGCTAAACTCAAGAATTTTCTATGGGCTAGAAGGGTGGATAGTCACTCTCAATCCAAAGTTAAATGGAGCGACCTTACTAAACCAAAAAAGGAAGGGAGTTAGGGATTAAGCATTTGCCAATATGGAACCTTGTTTTGTTAGGAAAGAAGATTTAGTACCTATTCTATGATAGAGAGGCCATGTGGGTTAAATGAGTGCATACGATTATTTTGAGATGGAAAATGTTTTGGAGTACATAACCTACCAATAATAGTTCTTGGAGTTGGGAGGAAAATCTTAAGTATGAGAGACAAACTAGGGAATCAATTTAGATTTAAGATAGGTAATAGGTAGTCCAGTCTCTTATGACAGGATCCTTGGCATCCGAGGGGAATCCTAAGGAACTTCTTATCACCTAGAGAGATAAATGGGTCGGGCTTACGTATGACAATAAAGGTTTCTGATATAATTAGTAATAATGTGTGGAGATGGCAGGATTTTCCTATATAGCTCATTGCTGATTTTGAACCCATTCAATACCAATCGAATGGTTCTCCAGATTATTTGGAATGGATTCTTAGTTCTTGTAAAACTTACACCAATGGATCAACTTATAAACTCTTGAGACCCTCAACCCAACAAGTACCTTGGTACAACCTGGTTTAGTTCAAAAATAACATCCCAAGGTGTTCATTCATTCTTTGGTTAGTCGTCCTCAAAAAACTTAAAACAAAGGATAAACTTCACTTTCTATATACTCCCAGCCATTGTTCCCTTTCTATTTCGAACATGGAATCCAATGAACATCTATTTTTTAACTGCTCTTTCTCTAATTTTGTATAGAAACATTGCCTCAACTACTTCCAGATCCCCATTCCCAACTCATCAAGCCTTCCTTCTATCTTAACTTGGTTTCACCAAACACCTCCACAAAATTTCGTCTTCCCTATTCTTTTATCCACAACAGTTTACCACATTTGGATCGAAGGGAATTCAAGAACATTCAAGGATGTAGCTATGGAGGTGGAGAGCTTACTAGCCAGGATAATCTTCCAAGTTCTAGGGCATCTCAGCCTAAACACATAGAGAGGTCATCTATTATGCACTGACATTGTGATGCAAATTGCTATTTAGATGGGGGGTCCTCACGGATGGACACATATTCAAAGGCAAAGCAGGCTTTTCAAATGCAATGCAGGTAATATGGAGCTTTGATAGGCAATGGTTCTGCACAGAAATTCATTGCCTATGGAAGCTCCTGTTGGAATAATTGAGATTATGAAGACATATTAGCAAGTTTTTGATGATGTCTTGATCCTTTACTTGATTGGATTGTGGTTTGGTTCGTGTACATCTAGGCATATACTGACATGTTGCGGCTTTATTTGCTTATTTTTGATTGTGTATAACTTTTGGAAGGATATTGGTTACTAGTGTCATGTAGAACTTAGGAGAGGAGTTTGATAGTAGGGCTGTTAGATGCAGGCCTTTACGTATTTTGAGTATTAAGAGATTACCTATGGAATCTTTTGTTTGTATATAACCCTTAATTCTTTATAAAGTTACTGATTTACAAAAAAAAAAATGATCAAAATTTTTAAGGGGATCTTCATTTTAAAATTTTAATCACTTTGTCATAAATCTTCATACTTTAGAGTAGAATCATAAGTGACCTAATAAAATAATAAAAGAATTGAACAACTTACTACTTAAAAGAATAGGAAACACTACAAGAAAATTAGTAATTAGTGATGAAAAATTATTGACGAAAGCAAAACCGTAACAAATTACCGACAAAAAATCATGTTCTGTTGGTAATAATGTCGAGAAAATTTCATTTTGTGACTGAAAAAATATTCGTAGGTAAATATGGAGAGAAATTAGCCTGGCAAATTTTTTGATGGAATATAACAATGGTAGAAAATTCAAATTGGTAAAGAAGACGGGAATGCTTGGTGGAATAAATACGTTTTGGGTTTACTGAAAGAATGTATTTCCATCGTTAAATTTTAGAGGTAAACGTCATCGTTTGTTTTGGTTTCAACGTTTTTAAGCCAAACAAATTTGTATTCGTTTAACCTAAAACTACCGCAGCAACCACCCCAATCACATTTGGCTTTTTTTCCTATCTTCTGTCGTTGCCATCCTCGTCCTCCTCCCTGTGCCTATCAAAGCCCCACCATCCTCATCGTCCTCATGCGTACTTTTCGTGCCACCGTCCTTGATGTCCCAACATCCTCATCTTTGTCACTATTAAAGCCCCCCTCCTCCGTCTCTCGTTCCAACTAGTGATATGCCAACTAGTTCCCAGCTTTCTAGACTAAGGTGTGTCCTTGCATGTGCTTTGTCCTCACATGTGTTTTGTGTACACAAGAGAAAGAAAAGTTTCTCGTAATGACGATGGGGGAGGAACGGGCGATACTGATGGTAACTTATCCATTTTCACATATTTTAGACGAACATATAGACGTTCAACACAAAGAATATTAATAGAGGAAGAAACAGAGGTAGCCCATGGTTATATTTTGTTAAACTGTCAAGAGGTTCAGCCTTTCATGCAGTAACTTGAAGTTGATTATTTGGGTCTTGAAAATTAGTGTTATTCACAACTAAAATACATAATAATGTTTTTAGGTTATACGACAAATGGTTACACGAGTTAATGTCCGAAAAAAACAGGATGATATCAATAAAAAAGTTGAAAGACACTTTCCTCGATAATTCGAGAAATATGTAAGTTTTTACTTACAATTATTAAAATGATGGAATTATAAGATTAAAGGGTGTTCAAATGACATTATATTATTTAATTTGATAATTTCTTTTGTGTAGGCCTTAGCAAATGCAACATCTCATCACCGATGGGAGGGTTATTTTGGTAAATGGGGACGGGTTAGGATTTTACATTTGCATATTATTGATATGAACATTCATTTGGCCTCTAATTTTAGAGGAATAAGTCATTTTGTACATGCATTTATATGTACATGCATTCATGGCATTTTCCGGCATTTAATTGTGAACATGATATGATTGGTGAATTTTTGAGATAAGTATAGTTGATTGCTATTTATTGGGAATTATGGAATAATTGGATTTGAATAGTTGAATTAGAATGTCTTAAGAATGATTGTCAGTTGATAGCGACTCATAGGAAATTTTTTTAAAAATTTGGGAGTAAATGTTCGGACCGAAATTTTTCGAGTGACAAACTGGTTGACTAAATGATACTGAAATAAATATCCAATGGCAATGGAAAATTAGATTTTTGATGTTAGGAATAAAAATGATGAGCCATTGGAATTTAGAAACAGCTTAGATCGGAAATGAGTTTTGAAAAGAGTTAGAGTTTTAAAAGAGTGTTTGAAGAGAAGAGAGTAACCCTTTAAATACCTTAGGTTTTAAATTTGGCCTTAAACTCATTTCCTCCATCTTAGAGTTTTTCTTCTTCCTCTTCCCTTGGTGATTTTCGACCACCCTTCACGATCCTTGCTTGCTTGCTTCTCCTTGTGCAAAGACAAGTCTAAACCTTAAGGAAGAAGAGGATTATTGTGGCTTTGGGTGGGAACCGTGAGTATTAGGGTTTGGAGAAGATTTTCGGAGATTTGAAGATTTAAGGCTTGATTGGTAAGTAAATTGGTATTAATGTGGTTTTATTGTTGTTGCAATGCATTAATGGGTTTTAATGTGAAAGATAGGAGTAGTTGAGTTGAGTTATGTCTGGCTTTAGAGTGAGAAAATGTGAAAAGAGAGTCAGAGAAGAAGGGCAGGTCGCGACGAGGAATTAAGTTAATTCGCCGCGGCGAGTGCAGAAGAGGTCGTCGCAGCGAGCCCGAAAGGCTACGTCACGACGAGCTCCCTTCGACGTCGCGGCGAGCTACTCCCACGCCATGGCGAGAGTTCTTTGACCGCGGCGAGCTCCATTTTTCTGAAGTGATGTATTTTATTTTTTGGGGCATACTAATGGTGTAGACCTCCAATTGAGGTGATTCTTGATTCGTTATGAACTAAAGAGAGAGGTCTACAATTGTGGTAAAGAATGAAAGTTTGAATTTAAATTAGTAGGATCTCAATTATTGAAAGAAAGTCGAATATGGTTTCCTATTGCAACTTAAGGATTTTATTATGATAATTGGAGTATAACTTGGGGTCTTCAATGAGTGAATTTGACCAAATGAATAGGTTTTTTTGGGATTATTCTAGGGTGCTTGATATGGTGGATTGAACTGAATTTTAGAAATGCAATAAGTCATTATTGATCAATTGAGTGAAAAGTTAGATTTGGACAAAAGATAGAGAAATTGGGATATAGCGTCGGAAAGTCATGAACATGCATCGTACATCTTTTAATAAAGACACGTGCATCATTGAATTGTTCTGATTATGCATTTATTAATGGGTAATTATTTAACTGTTATAGAGGCACCGTTGGATTGTCATTCCACGGATATTGCTGGGACGTCCAGGCAGTAGCTCGGAAGTTACAGGTTTGTAACCTAGTTGGTTCCTCAATTTTTGATTGTTAAATGCTCTATAAACTGTCTGCGAATGTGAATTGTATGATCATGTGAATGATTAGGATCGATACATCTACTTTTGGTAAATCGGATTTGACTGCTACGTGATTCTGAAGAATAGTGATAAATAAGTTTTAATGGCAATGTGACTGTAAATTATGGGCATTTTTGCATTTCATACACAAATGCATGAACAGATAATGATAGTTGTGACCTGAGTCGCCACTGATACTGAACACTGATAGACGCGTCTACTGAACACTGTACACTGTTTAATCGCTCGGTCACAACACTGTAATAAAATGGGAAAGAGTCACATATGCATCACATACACATTGTGATGGATTGAATTCAGTGAATGGAAAATAGGCAAGAGTGCATGCTATAATTGTGATAACTGATTTGTGAAATTTCTAAGTTCGGTGATTGTATGAGAGACTGTAAATTGCTATTTGGTATTCTAAATGCATTATTGTGATATGATGTACGCTAATTGCGTAATGCATGAATTGAGTGAACCATCGATGATGGTTTCTCATTGAGTTCGCAAACTCACTCAAAATTGCATCTATTTTTCAGGATCGATAGATTAGACTCCGAGCTCCGGAGATAGACTTTTCCTGCCGTGTGAGCGCGTTGGCAAAAGAAGTTATGGCACACAGGTCGGTCAGCTGGGATTGATTTTGGGGATGACCTAGTATAGAATTTTGTATCAGATTTCCTTTTTGGAGTAATGTATTTAGACCGTGGAAAACTGATAGACTTGTCTATATTTCTGTTTGATGATATGAAATGAGAATGTATCTTGGTTTTAAAATATAATAATTTTTATATTGTGGTTTAATGAATGCGATGCCATGAGAGTATTGTAGTGACCGATTGCTCGTAGCACTCCCTTATTGTGGGTTATGCGTCGGAATGACCCACGGGCGTCCCGGTGCGTACTCTGCGGTAAGGGGGCTCTACAGCAAATCTAATAGAGAACAAGTTCATATGTGATCTTGCGAAAGGACCTTTGCAAACTGTTAAATCGTATCCATTGTATTTCGTTAATGGATACAAATATCATACATAATATCATGATTATAGCATGGCAATAGTAAATAGTGGGGTTTTCAAACAAGAAGAATTGATAGATTACTATAATAAAATTATTGAGATACTTGAAATTAAGTACCCTGTATTGCCAATAAAGTGGAAGGTGATAGTTAAGTGTGACTGGTTGGATCCAACTCCTAATGTTAGTACAAAAGTGTATAACCAATACAATCTAGTTGAAATCAACCAACGAGGAAGATTTAGACAATTTGAATCTTTTGTGTTGGCAATGCAAGCGATCTAAGTGAATTATCCCTTTTTCCAGTTTACAACGAGATAAGTCAGATTAGTTAGTCGTTTGTAAAGTTAAACCTAGAGGTATTTTTAAATGACACGCAAAAGGAGAACAGAGAATTGAAAGTGAGGTGTTTCAGGGAGATGCTTATAAAATAAATGCATCTCTTACATATTACGATAATGAACTTTTGAATGATTCAAATAATGAATATGTTGAAATTTCATTCGAAGAGGATGAGGAGGGTGAGAGATCTAAAGAGGAGCCTGAGTTTGATTCTAATTCTTCAAAAAAAGAAAATGATGATGATTTTGATTTACAATTAAGTGTTAATAGTGATTAATTTGTGATTTTAATAAAATATTATATAAAATAAATCAATTATTAAATCTACAATATATTGTTATATATTGAATTGAAATTTTTATATTTCTGCAATATTCAATAAAATATGAATTTCATATCAGGATTTGGAGCCAGTTACTTTTTAGGCGAAGCATCACATTCTGCAGCTGGAACATAATCAGATGTTGTACCTCCTGCGACTACACATGCATATGAGGCATCACCTTCCGTACCTACTGCTACACCATCCAACAACTTTACACCATCCATTATCCCTATACCGACAGAGATCTTAGGGGTAAATGTTGTAGATGAAGGAGGCGACTTCCAGCCTAAAGCTAAGAGAGTTGATGAAAAAACTTACATCACAATTGTCAATAATCTGTAAGTGAAAATACATTAAATACCATATTTTTATAATTAAGTTATAGGTTTAAATCTAAAAATGATATAAAATTGTTCTAATATTTGGTTGATTCCGTCTGAACGGTACTTAAGAAACTTGACATCCAAGTTCAAGGAAAAGATTGATCTTGAGGGTTATATATAGAAGAATATCTCTTAGGCGACAAAGTATTTTATTATCAGGAGATTGAGGTGCAAAAAATATATTTTTCATTAATTTTTATACATTAATTAGATAAATATTGTAGGTTATAAGTACTTATCGTATGTTTTTTCTTTTTTCAGAAAGATTTTTTTTTTATTCTAAATTTGACGCAGTTATTTATAAAATATGGGAGAGATGTGCTCATACACATTATAGAGACTTTGTTGGTTCAATATACAAGATTAGTGTACAATCTCTTTTTATTTATGAAGAAATATGAAGTCATTGGCAGTAGCATTGGATAATTCTACCAACAAACGTGGAGAACGAGGGGGAGAGAGTCTTCCCGCACACAGTGGAGGATTTATTACCCACTATGAGCATACAGAGAGACTTGTAAGTATCTACACTTTACACTTATATTTTGATTTTTTTTTACTTTGATGTATGTCAATTTAATTTGATATGTGAATTTTGAAATGAAAATATGTGTATTATGGAGAATGATAATATTATAAATGTCTGGTGCTATATATGGCATTGTTGTTGAGTTACTTTCTTTGTTTAATAGGGTAAATATCATAAAAGTAGAGAAAATTTTGCCAAAATTTTCGTAAATTGTAGTTCACTTATAACATTTTATTCTAATACAGGAAAAGTCTATTAGCAAGAATTCTACACCCCATCAACTCTTTTTACACACTCATACTAACAAGCATGACAGTATGACCTTCGTCAATACCAGATGTAGAGAACTAAATGCATGTGAAATTAATACTTTAATATGAATGCTTAATGATTATCATTTATTAACATAAACATTACCTTCTAATATAACCAAATACAAGAAAACATTCAACGAGAGTCTCAGCAGTTTGAAGATGTTGATGAGAGTAAAACATATCTTTATCCAATGGATGGTAGGGACCGTCGTGGAAGGATCTTCGACATAGGTTCATTTTCGAACACATATTATTTACGATCCTCCACATTCAGTACAGCAGCATCTAGTAAACGGTCCACATCTAACAAAGTCCATGAGCGTTGGAGCAGTATAGGCACTGACAACCCAGTTGCTACAACCGATGGAGTACACAGCCCAACTTTGTAATGAGATGGATGAGTTGAAGAGGAAGGGCATCACTTCATTACTACATTCAGAGCATTCGTATTCACCAAATAAATATCGTAGTTGTATTCATTTTGTATGAAATAAATACTTATTGTTGTAGACAATATTTTTTTATTATCAATTAAGATAATTTTTACTTTATATCATCTATCAACTTTTTGTTTTAACAAATTAAATATAGAAACAAATTAAAATATTATCAATAGATAGCTGATAATTGTACAATTATACATCAATCATAAGATAAATACCCGTCAGTAAATTAGCATGAAAAATTTGTACTCCATCATCAATTATTACCTACGGCCATTTCTCTAACAACTCATTCCGTCGGTAATTTCTGTCGTTAACTTAGCTTGCTGATCGAAAACCTTCACATTCAGTTGGCAATTTTCATCACTAAACCTCATTTTTCTTATAGTTAAAGAAAGAGGCCTCTAACAATAGAAAAATGTCATGCATTTTTTTAAAATTTCAAGGATGATAATAAGGATGAGGCAAAAAAACATTTTGCATACAGTAGTAGCGATAACGTCACTTCCTTCACTCAAAATTTCAAATAATTCTTGAAGTGTTCATCTTTCATCTACTCTTTTAGTTGTCGATTTATAATGTTAAGCGTACTTTATCTAATAGAATAGAAAATCTTGCAGAAATTACCTATGTTCCTATAAGGAATTCTATAAATGAAGGTAAAAATGAATTAAAGAAGAAGAATAATACGATTTGTTATGGATGTCAAAATTTTCGATATGTAAAATCTCAATCTCTAACATAAGTGATTAGAAAAAGAAATATTTATATATGAGTTATCAAACATGCAATTTGTAACACTTGAAAATATTTAACCTAAATTCTCCTTAACGTAGATGATAAGTTCATTTGTAATGAATTGATCGAATATTTAAAGATTTTACTAAAAGAAATAAATAAATCATTATCGAGATGTAAAGGTTTTCAGAGAAATAAAGGTTAATTTTCTTAAAGAAGACAATGTAAGATTTAGAAGTGTGTTGAGCTAAATAATTTTAATAAAGAATGAAAATAATGAAAACAATTCTTGAGAGAGAAACTCTTGTTTCTCTTCTTTCCGATCGATAGTCTTTTCATGGCATTCAATCTTCTCGACCCTGAACTCTTCTCATTCAATGTTTTCTAATGTTCCACCTGCTTGTTGCTGCTCCTTTATTCTTAATTCCATTGCCCTTTCACCCCTACTTTCTGTTCATTCCACTTCTTGTTTTAGTAATAGTAAGAAAACCTTGCTACCCTCTAGGTCTATTACTTCCATTCTAGGCAAAATGATTGAATCTCCCAGTACTATGACCCTTAAAAAACACCTTGGCATCTTTTTTTCCACTTCTCCTAGGGCCTAACTCATTTCCATAGCCTTATCTACTAGATTCATAAAGGGCTCCTCTTCCTACTACAAATACCCTATCCTCTGTCACTCAACACATAGATCCATATGACTTTGATGGACAGGAAGTGTCTACTGCCCAAAATAATGAAATAACAAGGAAAACCTAGAGTATGGTCTTGAATGACTTAAGTCTCTAACTCATTCCAGTTTTTCCGACCTGAAAGCAAGGACAAATAGATGGTCGTTGCTTCATTGACAAGTCTTTCAGGACATCATGGCTAAATAGAAGTCTTCTTTGGTCAGATTCTTTGTGGATAAAATATAAGACTTCCGCCTCCCCCCACCCCTCTACCCCCAAATCATGCCCAAACTTGTAAAATATGGAAAATATTTGGATTAGTGAATGTTCTTATTTTAACTAAAGGCAACTTTATTTTCAAGCTTACCTCTGAATTTGAGGCACAAAGAGTATTAGACTTTTATCCATGGCATTGTAACAACAAATCAATTTTCCTTGATAAACGACATCTTTGAGTACTATCTCTCTTTTTTTTGTGAAAAGTAACAAATAAATTAAAGGGGTGGAAATTATAGAGTGTATCAAGTTATATCTCCCGAGTGTGGAGCTTATACAATATTAAGGAAACTACAACGTAGAATATGTCTAAGGACAACAATTTCTATATGTTTAGTTGCATTTTTATATGATTGGAAATAAGTTGTTGATTAGCATTGATCTTGATTGTCATCCTTAGTTTGAGCCAAAATTGCTTCTAGTTGTTTCCCTTGTGCTGTTAAGCATTTCCAAAAATTTTAGTATTTCTCATCCTCCAAATATAATGCACCAGCATAGCAAAACTAGTTTAAAAAACCCGTTTTGGTCCTCTCTACTGGTCCATCTCAATTTTTTAGCCTAAGCCTTCTTTTATCTCTTCCTTGGTGACTTCCTTAAGCAGATAAGATTGTTGATCTTGGTTTATGGGACTTTACAATCTATTTATCATATTCTCAAGAAGACTAGTTGTATGTGTAGTTAGTAGTTACACCATTTATTTCTTTAAAAGGACTTCTAGCTGCCTTCTTCGTCATTTCTTAATCGTAAATCTAAATCTATTACCTAACTACTAGCAGTATCAGTAGCTATTTCGTATCTGAAACTTGTACTCCAACTTAAATGCCGATGTCGGTAGAACGGAACTGGTTTGGCTTTTAACGGACAACCTCTAGCTATAAATCATCAATTGCTAGGGTTTAGCAGACAAGAAGCATTTATGAACTCATTTATTAATTTACGGGTTACTAAACCCTATTTATACGTAACCCCCCGACTCTCCATCAGCTCTCTATATCCTCTCAAAGGCCAAATAACCAAATTCCTCAAAAGAGAAGAGAGCTTGGCACTACTCAGAAATGGCGTCGGAAGAAATAGAGAAGCACAGAGAAGGCGCAGAGGTCTGTGCCGGAGATGATATCGGCAGGGAAAAATCTGTGGAGTTCTTGGACGAGATGGAATTACCAAACGGTCTGTTGCCACTCAAAGACATCCTGGAGGTTGGGTACAATCGCTCAACTGGGTTCGTTTGGCTGACCCAGAAAAACCAAGCTGAACATAAATTCAAAGCCGCGGACCGTTTGGTGTGGTACGACAAGGTGGTGACCGCCTTTGTGGAGAAACGGAAGATGAGGAAAGTGACAGGTGTGAAAGCCAAGGAGCTTCTGATATGGGTGTCCATCGAGGACATTTACGTCGATGAGAAGGACTTGGGAACAGTAACATTCAGCAATAGCTTGACTGGTATTTCCAGGTCGTTCCCTACATCGGCATTTCAACTTGAGGAGGTCTACAAGTGATGGTGTTGAAACGGCATTCTTTGGCCTGAACTGAATTTGCTTTCCTTATGTAATAATCATATTATCAATTGGCGCAGTGAATGTTTTATTGTATTTAAATGGGTTTGAGGAATACATCCAATAATCATATTATGTAATGGATCGCCTTCAATGGATGGTCGAGCATCCATGGCATCTCCATGCTCTCTTCCTTATCCTTGTCAAGTTTATCATTCTTATCTGCATCAATTTGTACTGATCTTTATATCTGTAACGGTCCTACAATATTATTCCTGAAGATCAATATTCGAATATACGCCTGTCCTTTTAAAGTAATACATTCAATTGTATTAGAGGAACATGTTCTTGGAATATATAAGGTTGAGAAACACTTGTGGGACCAGATCGGGTTTCTTTAAATACATTCAATTGTATTAGAGGAACATGTTCTTGGAATATATAAGGTTGAGAACCACTTGTGGGACCAGATCGGGTTGAGAAACTCCTATGGGAGCAGATTCATACGAGGCTAATACAAAGAAGAAACATCGCAACCTAAGACTTTTACAGGAAGGCCCCAGCCCCACTGTCCCATCTGATATAACTAAAATGTCATGTGTAGTTAACTAAAGCATTGTTCTGAAATCCCATTTCAATTAAAAAAAAACATCACGTTTTATGTTATCTGTTTGCAATTGAATCATGTGAAGACAGTACCCAATTTCATAAGCCTCCTTTTCTTTTGTTTTGATCAATGAATACTTTCCTTTATAAACAATGATGTAAATAAAAAATGTATTAGCATTAGATTATGGATATTTCCAATTCAAATAAGATTAATATGAATTGGAATACAATTTAAAGCCTTTTATATCTGATTTCTATGTTCAACATTGATTAGTGCGAATGGAATGCATATAATAATATCAAGTTAAACTTGCTCTCCATAGCCACTTAAAGAATATGATATTCAATATTGATTTAATATAATTTTATTCTATAAATTCTCTCGTACCCACTTAAAGAATGTGATATTCAAGATTCATTTAATCTAATTTTATTCCAAAAAATTTTAATCGGTGCTATAAATCTTTTACTAAGTCGAAAGAATTCAATTTCTCTATTCATTAAGTTTGGATTAGTGAAGTGATCAAAATTTTTAAAGAGATCTTCAATTTAAATTTTTAATCATTTTGTCATAAATCTTCATGCTTTAGAGTAGAATCGTAAGTGACCTATTAAAATAATAGAATAATTGAATAACTTACTACTTGAAAAAGTTGTTAGAATAGAAACAGGAAAGAAAGAGGGCTCTAACAAAGGAAAAATATAATGTATTTTAAATATTTCAAGGATGATAATAAGGATGAGGGTGAAAAGCATTTTGCGTACAGTAATACTGATAAAATCACCCTCTTCTCTCAAAATTTCAAATAATTCTTGAAGGAAAAATTTAAAGGACAAGGAATTTTATAAATGAAGGTAAAATGAATTAAAGAAAAGAATAATACCATTTTTATGGATGTCGAAATTGAAAGGTAAAATCTCAATTCCTCTAACACAAGTGATTAGGGAAAAGAAATATTTATATATGAGATAGCAAACATGTAATTTGTAACGCATGAAAATATTTAACCTAAATTTTCTTCTTAACATAGATGATACGCTCATTTATAATGAATTGATAGAAAATTTAGAGATTTTACTAAAAGAAAGAAATAATTTATTATCAAGCTGTAAAGGTTTTCAAAGAAATAAGTTTAATTTTCTTAAAGAAGATAATACAAGATTTAAAAGTGTGTTGAGCAAATAATTTTAAAAAAGAATGAAAATAATTTTAAAAACTCTTAAGAGAGAGAGAAGCTCTTGTTTATCTCTTTCCTAGTCGATAGTCTTTGCATGATATTCAATGTTCTCGACCCTAAACTCTTCTCATTCAATGCTTTATAGTCATCCACTTATTTGTTGTTACTTTTTATTCTTAATTTCACTGCCTTTTCACTATTGCTTTTTGTTCATTTCACTTCTTTCCTTTAGTAATAGTAAGAAAACCTTGCTACCATCTAGGTCTATTACTTCCATTATAGGCAGAATTATTCAAACCCCCACCATAGCCTCCCAAAAAAACCTTGGACTCTTTTCCTTCACTTCCTCCATAAGCTAACTAATTTTCATAGCCTTATCCACTAGATCTATAAAGACCTCCTCCTCTTACTACAAATATCCTATCCTCCAACTCTCAAAACATAGATTTACATACCTTTGATGGATAAGAAATGTCTACAACCTAAAATACAAGAACAATAAAGAAAACCTACAATCTGGTCCTAAATGACTCTCAAGGCTCTAACTCACTTCGGTTTTTCCCACTTGAAAGCAAGGATGGACAGATGGTTATTGCTCCCTCGACAAATCTTTCAGGACAACATGGCCAAATGGAAGTCTTCTTTGGTCAGATGCTTTGTAGATAAAGTACAAGGGTTCCCTCCCCTATCCCTCTCCCCCAAATCATGTCAAAACTTATAAAATATGGAAAATGTTTGGATTAGTGAATGTTCTTATTTTAAATAAAGAAAACTTTTTATTTTTAAGCTTACCTCTGAATTGGAGACACAAAGAGTACTAGATTTTGGTCAATTGCATTATAATAGTAAATTGATTTTCCTTCATAAATGGAATCCAAGAGTACTATCTCACGATATTAAGAATAAAAGAATACCACCATGGATCAATCTACATGTCATTGCTTTTAAATATTAGCCTATTAATGGTCTAAGCTATATTTCTACTTTCATCTAAAAATTGATAGGAATGGAAAAGCTAACAACTACTCAGGAGAATCAACTACTCTAGGATTTTTTTCCTAATAAAAGTTACATAATCCATACCTAATTTCATCCTAATTATGAGACTGAATGAATAGGGCCACCTATATGAAGACTCCATTCAATTCACCTATCAATAGCGGCACTATTCATCACTCAAAGGGTAAAAATGGAGTCACACAGGAAAAGTGTTCAAGATAAGTAGTTATTTGGAACTCATAAATCTCAAAAATTTAAATGACTCTAAAAATGAGAAAAAGAAGGAGGACAATAGAAAAAGGGAGCACAACAAGGATGGGCCTTAAACAACTAAGAACTAGTTTTACTTCTACCCTTACAAATACAACGTTGACTTTATTTTTAAGTTTACCTCTGAATTGGAGGCACAAAGATTACTAGATTTTGGTCTATTGCATTATAATAGTAAATTGATTTTCCTTCATAAATGGCATCCAAGAGTACTATCTCACGATATTAAGAATAAAATAATACCATCATGGATCAATCTACATGTCATTGCTTTTAAATATTGGCCCATTAATGGTCTAAGTTATATTTCTACTTTCATCTAAAAATTGATAGGAATGGAAAAGCTAACGACTACTAAGGAGAATCAACTACGCTAGGATTTGTGTCCTAATAAAAGTTACATAATCCATACCTGATTTCATCCTAATTATGAGATTGAATGAATTGGGCTACCTATATGAAGACTCCATTCAAATCACCTATCAATAGCGGCACTATTCATCACTCAAAGGGTAAAAATGGATACCCACAGGAAAAGTGTTCAAGATAGGTAGTTATTTGGAACTCATAAATCTCAAAAATTTAAATGACTTTAGAAATGAGAAAGAGAAGGAGGACAATAGAGAAAAGGAGCACAACATGGATGGGCGAAAGATAACAAAAGTTGTCTAAGAACTAGTTTTACTTCTACCCCTACCTAATCAGTATCATATACAAGATGAGATAAGAGTTAATCAAACAATAACTCAATGCCTTACTTCTAGTACAATTAAGGAGCAAGCATCCCCAAATGATTTTATTCCCATTGTAAGCAGGAATTCTAATAGGAAAATAAGGATCCTCGGTACCAAATACACCAATAAATGAATTTTTTATGTTAAAATATTAAGGGGATTAATAGCCTTCACAAACAACTACTACTAAGGAACCATATCTATATAATTTGTAGCGCCCCCTTACTGTAGGGTACACACCGGGACACCCGCAGGTCATTCCGGTAAATATCCTACGATAAAGGTGAGCTACGTTCGGTCACTACATTCACTTCACATGGCATCATAACATTATTCATCTATAAAGCATTAATAGAAAACCACAATATTTTGAAACCAACTTTTTCCTCATTTCATTCCATCAAAATCAAAAGTTTACACATCTATCAAAAGTTTACACTTTTTCCTTTGCTGTCTGTACATCAATCTAATAACCTAGTACGAAACTACTACATGAAAGAGGAAAAAGTAACAAATCTATCTAAGTCATTCAAAAGTCCCAACTGACCGACCTTTAAGCCATGACTTCTCTTTGCTAGACACAATCTACATGGCTGAAAAAGTCCCTCTGTAGTTAAGAGTCTACTCTCGGTCCTGAAAAATAACATTGCAATTTTGATGAATTTTACGAACTCAATGAGGTAACTATCATCGATGGTTCACTCAATTCATGCAACACTTCAATTCATATCACAAATGATATCACAATTTCACATTTATCATAAGTAACACACTTTCACTTAAGCATAAGAAATTATGCTTTTCACTCAATTAAACACATTCAACAAGATGCATATGAAATGCTTATGTGACAATTTTTTAATTATTACGGTGTTGTGACCGAGTTCCTGAACTGTCCCATATAGGGCTCATTAAGCATTGAGCCTGAGGCTCTAAATCACTATTGAGCTCGAAGCTCAAATTCACTCGTTGAGCTTTAAACTCTAATCGATGGCTACTCCGGTCACAACTGTCATTATCTGAATATGCATTCATGAATGAAATGCTTATGCCACAATCAATCACATTATTATGCACGTATGCACATGTCACAATCAATCACATCATGAGCACGTAAGTCTCATATTCACATACAAGTAGCACTTCAATATCACAACTCCCCAGTACACAGTCATCGGACCTTTTGTCCAGAATCCACAATCAAATCACAAACCACCATTATTCAATATATGTTCATAAGCATAAGCAAATAATAATTGAGAGAAACCATCTAGGTTACTCACCAACTGCTTCCGAAGTTAGTGCCTGGAAGTCTCGGCAACGTCCGTGGGTTGACGTTCTAAATGTGCCTCTATAATAATTAAAATACACATATATCACAAGTTGTACAATCAGAAGTGTATAATAATGCACATGCAGGAATTGAAATGTGTACAATGCATGTTCGTGACAATCCCGGTATCATTACATAAATTGCATCACAAAACTATTTCCGTATCAAAACTCATTTATTCCTAGGTTTAAGCTTCACTAAAACCATTAAACTCGTAATTTATTGCTCATAAAATTATTTCAATTTTTCTAAAACATGTACTTTCGGATCTACTGCTCCCGATCAATGAGACAGTCAACATAAGGTAACCTAGGCAACCTCTCTTTACTAGAAATGTTCTCCTATGTTTCAAAAATCTATAGACACCAAAATTATTCAATTTGGATTTCTATAGGTCAAGGTATTGCTAAAACACTGACGGATGTTCCGAAAATAATCACCTTATACTCGTTTAATTGATCCTCTCACTTTGATTCAATCCATCATTTTCAATTTGATCTCAAAATCCACAAATTCTATAAAGAGTTAGAGGAGTGTCTTATGAATCTAATGCTTCAAAAATCGGGTCAATCGGAGGTCGAATGGACAAGTTATAAACAAAAGAGTGGAGGAAGGGCAGGTGAGCCGGCGAGCCGTACCACATGCGCTACGACAAAAGGGTCGGCTCGAGATCGCGAGGGGCTCATGATCTCGAGTCAGCTCAAAATGAGTCGTCTCGCAATCACAACGGCTCGCGTCGCGATGTCATCGTGGTGCGAGGCTGCGAGTTCCCTTTTTATCTTTTTTTTTTCATTTATTTTCCACTCATTTCCTCTCTTCTTCCAACATGCATAACTTTTCACTCAGGAGTCCAAATTTGACAAATTTGGTCTCCAAGGAAAGATCACAGAAAGCTCTACAATTTCCATGCTAGACTCAAAAATCAATTTCACCTTTAACGATGTCAAAATCCCAATCAAAGTTACTGTCCAAATAAGTGTCATCTTAAACAGTAACACAATCTTCTAAAAATCATAACTTCCTATTCCATTGTTCGAAAATTCCATGCTTTACTTCAATGAAAAGATCAAAACACATTCTACAACTTTCATGAAAAACTTGGAAGCAAATTCAACCTCTAACAGGGTTAAAATCTCAATCAAAGTTTCTGCCCCATAAATTCTCCCTAAACCACCTCCAAACTTCAACAATTCATAGCTTTCAATTCCCACATCCAAAAATGGCAAATTATACATCATTGAAAAGATATGAATTTTTTCTATAACTTTCAATAAGGTTACTTGATCCAGTTCAAACCATATCAGTCCAGAATTTGCCTCAAAGTACAGTATCCACAAAACCTACACTTATGGACATTTTCACAAACAAAGCACATTAATCTTTTGAATAACATCCAAAAGTCAACAGATCATAACTTTCAACCCCGATATCAAAAAATGTCATACTTTATAGAGATAGAAAGATAACAAGAAAAGTTACAACTTTCATGAAGACTAATTTAACAAAATCTAACTAAATCAACCCAGAAAAAATCCCAAAGTTTCAGATCACAAAATTCAACTTTAGTGCTACTATTTATCCCTACTCACTTTCCCACATTCATGTCAAGATTTGAAACTCTTAAGGACAAAATTGAATATCATTTTCTTCACAAAAAATCTAGCCAAACACCTCTAGTTTAATTTGAACTAAAAATCATCTCAATAGCACAACTATAGAAGAAGTTATGGTTAAATCATTGAAACATACTCAAATCAAATTTTCCAGATTATCATCTAACTCTTCTCCTACCTCTTCCATACCATTACCTCACTCAAACACTACTCAATTCACTCAAGATATCAACCAAAACTAAGGCAAAACCTCTATTTGAACTTTAACTTACAGCATAGCATCAACATGCACTCAATCATCTTCCTTTTCAAACACTCATCTAACATCATTAAATTCAATCCAAACCAACTCTAAAATACCTACACCACATTCTACATCATTTATCATCAATCAAACAAGAATTCACACTCATACACCCTAATCACAATTCCACGAAATTAAGTTCAAATAACATCACAAATGCTTTATTTAACTAAAAACCCATGATATAAGACAAACTTCTTACCTAATTAAGCTTTCAAAACTTCCAAACTTCAAAATTATCACAACTCTCTAACTCCCTCCACTATACACAATCATCAACATCTTGAGGGTGAAAGGCTTAGGTTTGTTTTGGTGAACAAAAGAAGAGAAAACAAGGTGAAAGAGAGTAGATAAGATGGTCAAAATTCAATAGAAAGAAAGGAAGAGGAGAAGCTACGCAGATGATGGTGAAGAGCCAAAATGAACACCAAAAACCCTTAAAAAGAAAAAGCATCATGGAAGGCTTTCAAAGGTTAGGTTATTTAAATAAAAGCTTAATTTAAGACATAGTTAGGCAAGTGACAAGTGTCACTTGCTACATGTCTCATTTTTAGGCACTCTCAAGGTTTCCAATTAAATTTCAATTTCTACTCCAATTTTTCCCTAAAATTTCAATGGCTCAACGAATAAATCCTAACATCAGGTATCTAAATTTTCAGTACTATTGGACAGTCATTTCCACTACCGATAAACAATCAGTTTGTCACTTTGCATTTTTTCTAGTTCATAAATTTCTCCGAAATTTCCAGAAAATTTTTTAAAATTCACTAAAAATTCTCAAACCTCAATGACCCTCTCCAACACAATTTTTCATACACACAAATCACATTTATTCACAATCATATTTCTTAACACTTATACCGAGAAATGTCATGAATGCATGTACAGTCATTTTTTCATATGCAAAATTTATTATTCGCATGTATGCGGATTCTAGATTATGCATGAACATGTAAAGGCATTTCTAAACGTCCATTGATCACTCAAAATTACTATTCTAACCTCCCTATCGGTGATGGGATGTTACATAATTAATCCATCTTTAATGGACTTTTTGGAAACTAAGTTGAGAGTGTAAAATCCCATAGCTTGGACTTTCTAAAATGCTACTGGACCATCATCAACTTTGTCCATCACTATGAATCATTATGACAGAAGATCAATAGTCACTAAGGATTGTAAGCTCTAAAATTCCTAACCATCTTATCCAACTAGAGCTCCTTATATTTAATAATATCATTATCAATGTCTGCATTATTTATTCTTCTAACCGTGCTTTCCAAAAAAACAACTTATGGAAAGGGTTAAGGGAGATCCAATCCAACATTAGTCCCCCCTGGCTAGTAATGGAAGACTTCAACAATACCCTAAGCTCTTCCTTCACTTGACAAAGTTTCCTCATATAAGTGCAAAACTTGTTCCTTGTGAAGTTTAATGCTAAGCCTTTTAGATTTATCTTCTTCAAACCACTTCAAATTTTCCAAATAATTGTTAAACTTGAAAGGATGATTCCTTTTCTAAGAGTTAAAGAGGTTATAAGCCAATACTAAAGTCTGGTAAGAGGAACAAGGATTATAGAATAAAGCTTCACTCTTAGGAAAAATTATGATCTATTAAGCATTAACTAATGCCTTGTACATCTTCTTCCTAAAGAAACAACTTCGTTTCTATTTATTACTCCAAGCACAAAGTGTCCCTCTATTTTTAAGTCTATTACATGAACATGGCTAGCACGATCACAAAAATCCTCTAAATAGATCCTAAGGCTTACATTTCCTTCTAATTTTGAAGAGTGAACCATACTATTGAAATCTACAAGTATAATCTAAGTTTATAATTGATCCAATTTCCTTTAGTTTGCTCCATAAGGTAATTCTTTGAAAAACATGGTTAAAAGAATAGACATATATAACCTAAGACTTGATATTTTCATGCTTCATCTTAAAAATAAGTATATTAGCTTTTGTAATGATTGAATGAAGTACCTCTAATCTATCAAGATTATATACAACCACTAATCTACCATTGTAATGACATTAATGATTAGTGATAATAGGCTATGATTTTCTCAAAAATTTAGATTCTTTCATTTATTTTCCTTAAGCTTTATTTTGATAAGACCAATAAAACAAGTTTTAACAACATTTAATTAATTAAGAAAATTTGCTATTTTTATTATTAAGTCCTGTAATATTCCAAGAGAGTAAAGACATTATGAGGTGGTTAACAAGGGACCCTTATTCTTAATATTAGATTTCCTTTTAGTGAAACTCTTAAATTCATTACTTAACGAAGGTTTAGAAAGCATTTTACCAAATTGAGGAGAATTAGAATCCAAAATTGGTTATAAGACTTCTGTTTTTTTTATGATTAAGCTAATACAGTCAAGTAAGCTTTATCGAAGTTTTTAATGTTGAACCCTTCATCAATTTGAGGCTTAGTATATCTTTTATCTATTTAAGAACTGATAGGGATATTCTCTATTTCATTTAAACATTTAAGGTAAGAATTTATGTTTCAAAACTAAGCAAATTTCATCTTGGTTAGGAAGGCTTCCTACCTTTTGAGTTAAGGAAGAAGGTTTCCTTATACCTACATCAATCATCTCATCTATTGCCTAATTATCCTTCTCATTAGCAATTTGCTCATTTCCATCTTCTTTATTGTTATCATTCACTTTTGAATCCTTCTGCGTCAACTTTTGTAATACTCCCATGAAGAAAAATCTTCCAATTGGTTTTAAGCTTTCTTGTGTTTGGTTACTTTGCCATGAATAATTAAGTGAGATAACATCCTTAAACAAATTTTCATCTTAATTTGTAAGCACAAAAGTTATAACATAACTCACTTTCTTCATACCAGTAGTAGCCTTACTAAGACATGAAGGTTTACCAATAAAATTTGCCAAATGACTAAGTCCTTTACTGGTCCAATATTGTAGGGAAATATTATGCATATTGATATATAGAGGGACTAATTTTTGCTCGATATTAAGCAATTATATTCTATTCTTCCATTTTTATATAAACAAGGGTTTGTAGTTGAAGTGCTAAGGACTTGCTTTAATAATTTTTTAACCTTGAACAGTTAAATCAAACTAAAGAAGGAAAAAAGTTTTTTCATTTCCTAAAATTTGCATCAATCTGTGTGGTTTCCAATGATGCTGATCCTAATTGTTCATAATGGGAAAAGGTGGTTACTTGCTAAGGAAAAAGTTAAGAAGAGTCACCATAACATTTGGAAGCTCCTTAAAGGGTGCCATTATTAATTTTCTTACAAAATCTATAAAGGAAAAAGGTGTAACTTTATAAAAGAATAAGAGTCAAAACTTAAAGCCAAAATCTCTTAGCAGAAGGCTTGAATTAGGAACCAAAGTTTTAACGATTTAAAATAAGTGGTTGTGAATTGTCAGTAGTACTATTGCTAAGCTAGGAGGGATAAGTAAAGTAGGTAAAGGAGCTAACGAAGGAAAGGACCTAAAAGATAGAGGCACAAAGCTTAACATCTTGCTAATAGTGGAAAAAAGGTAGGAAGATAGGAAAGTTAAAAAAAAATTATGGCAAAAGGAAACAAGAGAGTGAGAATGAATAAGGTTGACCAAAGAGATGAAGAAGAAGAATAAGAATATGAGAGCATAGAAAAGATAGTGAAGTTGGGATAAGAAAGTAGTAAAGGAAACTGAATAAGGTGATCGAAAAACCAAAAGTTAGGGTTAGGAAGAGAGGAATCAAACACAAAAGAAGATGGCTAGAATAATCGAGAACAATTTGTGGAGAAGAGGAAAGAATAATGGGAAAATAAAAGAGCAAGCTCTATCTAGGAGAAAGTTGCATATGGAACAAGATGCTACTCATAAAGAAGGAAAAAGAGAAGTAAGAGCTTCTCCCTCTATGAAGCTATTTAGAAAAGTATTGAATTTTTTTTATTTTAAGAGACAGTCGACAGTTCCTTATTAGGAAATAGTTTCTCTTGTAGGAAAATAAAAAAAGGTTTTTAATAATTAATTAGAAGAATTTATAGTAAACAAGGGCTAAGAAAATAAAAAGAGAAAAGAAAAATAAAAAATAAATCATAAAAAGAGAGAAAAAGATGCAATATTGCTTACAGGCACAATTAGCATCAAAGTTGGGAATACCCTATCAAAGTTAATATTGGTTTTACTTTTGAT
This sequence comes from Erythroxylum novogranatense, assembly GCA_029891385.1. Lineage (NCBI taxonomy): Eukaryota > Viridiplantae > Streptophyta > Magnoliopsida > Malpighiales > Erythroxylaceae > Erythroxylum > Erythroxylum novogranatense. Next base: position 101,908,618 of record CM057229.1, read on the forward strand.
GCGATATAGTAACATTCTTTCATTTTAAAATATAAAAGAATTATTTTATAATTTAAATTAATTTAAGAAGAATAAAACATTATAATTTTCAATTAATAAAATACTAATATATAAAAATTACATTTATATAAATGATTGTTGACTCTTATAAGTAAACATAGTTTGATGTCTTAGATTCTTCTTTTCTTTTCCACGACACCTTATATATATACACACTATTTAACACTAGTTTATAAAAGTATTAGGTTATTGATGAATCGTATACTTCCTTACTTATCTATTTTTAGTTTGTATAAGAAGTGTTGAGCTTTTCTTTTAAAAAACATTCAACAGATCCATATTGGACCATTAATTCTAATACGACCCTCACAGTTAGGACTAATAAGATTCGATAACAAGACCAAGGATTGATCTATTGGAATTTGGTTAAATCAAGAAAACGATTACAAAAACACAATAATAATCATATAAACCGACATAAGTCATAAAAAGAAATGATTGGGAGTAAAAGCTCTTAGGTTTTGATTGTCATTAGCAAGTTAGATTAGATCATAAGTTTTAAAAGAACCTAAAACAAGAGTTTCTATAAAGAATTGAGACAATTTCTCCAACAAGGTTTTGAATAATCAGTAATATGATAATATGTCTATTACAATCTTAAGACCCTTTTGTAGGCATAAAAACCTAAAACTAGCATTAAAAAAGGAAATAATTACTTAAAATAACAAAACTCTAACTGATTGAAACATTTGCTCGACATTTATCCTAGGACACAGTGACACTAGTTTTATTCTAAAGTTTTTGGATGAGTTTGACACCATTTGCAAGTTGAACTCTGACATTAGTTTACACCTACTTGTATGTTCAGTGCCATTTATATTCTATAACCTCCTTCCCATATCTTATTCCTTCACTAGATCAACATTATAGGTTTGAATTTAGTTTTTTAAGGTAGCACATTTTTACCTCTTACATAAATACCAACCTTTAAACTATTAATAATTTCTTTGACTTTCTTTGCTTTACTCTACATCAATGGATATCTCATTTCCTTTAATGGATCTTTAGCTTCTTTTGGTACTTTACTTGAGTATTTCATAAGTTTTCTAAGCCGCGCCACATTCTCAGGCTTCATATAGTGGTGTAGTTTTTTGATATTTCTCAAAAGAGAAGAGAGCTTGGCACCACTCAGAAATGGAGTCGGAAGAAATAGAGAAGCACAGAGAAGGCCCAGAGGTCTGTGCTGGAGATGATACCGGTAGGGAAAAATCCGTCGAGTTCTTGGATGAGATGGAATTACCAAACGGCCTGTTGCCACTCAAAGACATCCTGGAGTTGGGTACAATCGCTCAACTGGGTTCGTTTGGCTGACCCAGAAAAACCAAGCTGAACATAAATTCAAAGCCGCGAACCGTATGGTATGGTACGACAAGGTGGTGACTGCGTTTGTGGGGAAACGGAAGATGAGGAAAGTGACAGGTGTGAAAGCCAAGGAGCTTTTGATATGGGTGTCCATCGAGGACATTTACGTTGATGAGAAGGACTTGGGAACAGTAACATTCAGCAATAGCTTGACTGGTATTTCCAGGTCGTTCCATACATCGGCATTTCAACTTGAGGAGGTCTACAAATGATGATGTTGCAACGGCGTCAAATTACCTTTTCTTTTGCCTGAACTGAATTTGTTTTCGTTATGCAATAATCATATTAACAATTGGCGCACTGAATGTTTTATTGCATTTAAATGGGTTTGAGGAATCTATACAATAATCATGTTATCTAATGGATCGCCTTCAATGGATGGTCGAGCATCCATGGCATTTCCATACTCTCTTCCTTTTCCTTGTCAAGTTTATCCTTCTTTTCTGCATCGATTCGTACTGATCTTTATATCTGTAACGGTCCTTCATTATTATTCCTGAAGATCACTATTCGAATATACGCCTGCCCTTTTAAAGTAATACATTCAATTGTATTAGAGGAACATGTTCTTGTAATATATACGGTTGAGAAACACTTATATAAGGTTGTGAAACACTTATGGAACCAGATCGGGTTGAGAAACTCCTATGGGACCAGATTGATGTGAGGCTAATACAGAAAGAAACATCGCAACCTAAAATGTCATGTGTAGTTAACTAAAGCATTGTTTTGAAATCCCATTTCAATTAACAAAATATCATGTTTGATGTTTTTAGTTTGCAAGTGAATCATGTTAAGACAGTGCCCAATTTCATAAGCCTCCTTTTCTTTTGTTCGATCAATGAATACTTTCCTTTATAAACAATGATGTAAAAGAAAAATTTATTAGCATTAGATTATAGATATTTCCAATTCAAATAAGATTAATATGAATTGGATTACAATTAAAACTTTCTATATCAGTTTTCTATGTTCAACGTTGATTAATGCGTATGGAATCCATATAATAATATCAAAGTTAAACTTGGTCTCTCATGCCCACTTAAAAGAATATGATATTCAAGATTGATTTAATCTAATTTTTTCCAGAAAATCTTTTAGTCGGTGCTATAAGTCCTTTACTAAGTCGAAAAATTCAATTTCTCTAATCATTGAGTTTGGATTAGTGAAATTATCAAAATTTTAAAGGGATCTTCATTTTAAATTTTTAATCATTTTGTCATAAATATTCATGCTTTAGAGTAGAATCATAAGTGACTTATTAAAATAATAGAAGAATTGAGCAACTTACTACTTAATATAGAATAGGAAACACTACAAGAAAATTAGTAATTAATGATGAAAAATTATCGAAAGAAAATTACCGACGGAAAATCATGTTTCGTTAGCAATATTGTTGAGAAAATTTTCATTTTGTGACTGAAAAATATTTGTAGGTAAATATGGAGGGAAATTATCCCGGCAAATTTTTCGACGGAATATAGTGATGGTAGAAAGTTTCGTTCGGTAAAGAAAGCAGGAATGCTTGGTGAAATAAATAAGTTTGGGTTTATTAACAGAATATATTTATGTCGTTAAATTTTAAAGGTAAACGTCATCGTTTGCTTCAGTTTCAATGATTTTAAACCAAACAATGTTATATTCGTTTAATGATTTTAATCCGAACTAGTAATGATGCACATGTAAGTGTAAAATGCATGTTCATGATATTCCCGGCCCTATTCTCATTTTTTCATTAGAAAAGTCCGTTTAAAAATTTGAAATCCAATGGCGTTGATTTGCTACTCAATTTGGTCCTCAGATAGTCCCTAATTAAATAAAATAATGAGTAAAGGCTCTGCTATCTGCCCACGACAATTTTCCGTCCATAAATCCCCAATTTCTCAAAAATGAAATTAAATAATCAATGAATCTGATGCCTCAAGAATCAGGTCAATCGGACGTCGGACGGAAAAGTTATTCACGAAAGAAACCAAAATTCAAATAAAACAATTAATATATCTATATCTATAAGCCCTTATTTCCTCCTTTTTTCCTGTTTTCCAACCGAATTTCAATCCTCTATAACTTTTTGTAAACAATTCAAAAAATTGCAAATCATACCTTGTTGGAAAGATAATGCAACCCTCTACAAGTTTCATTTAGACCATTCAAATTAATTCCACCCCTAAGGGTGTCAAAAATCCCATGAAAGCTACTGCTCACTCAAAGTCACTCAACATAGTACAGTATCTTGTAAATTCAGTAACTTTCATTCTCTTCAGTCGAAAAATTACATAATAAATATGCTCAAAAAGATCACAATGTGATCTACAACTTTCATGACAATATGAAATCAAATTCAATGGTTAACTAGGTCAAACAATTCAGTGAATGCTGCTGCCCCTGCAAGTACTCAATCTGGACAATAATGTTCTAAACAGTATATCTCCTTGCACAAATGTCAAATAAATTCATACTTTATACCTATGGAAAGATCAAACACAATTCTACACTTTCATGAAGGGCTTCAAAGCCAATTCCATCTCTAACAAGCTTAAAACTTTCATGCAATTTATCGATCGAGGCGTGATAATAACCTCATGCAGGTACAGATTTTGAAAATTCATTACTCCCACATCTGATCTCCAAATATTAAATGCTATATACCATTTTCAAGATAATTTTTTCCTATACAACTCTTCAGAAGATCACTCAAGCCAATTCAATTTACAGAAATTTCTAAAATTGCTACTAATCAGAATATGCACCAAATCCACACTTAGTCTAGGTTTCCACAAAATGCATAATATCAGTCAATATTCCACAGTACATATCTCCCAATATACAGATCTAAAAATAGCAAAATCAGTGGGAATGGAAATCTAACTTAATAAGCTTCAACTTTTATTTAGACCATTTTCCCTAATTCCATCTCAATTAATTTAGAAAAATCATCAAAACACTAGGTCTTTTGGTTCAGTTACTGTTCATACTGATCACAACAGTAACTTTCCAAGTCAAAATTCAACCTCTTAAGTCTACAATTAGACAACACCTATTTCACACAAAATTGTAGCCAAGAAGCTAAAGTTTCATTTGGCACAAACCTCACTTCATTTTCATAACCACACAATGAGTTATGCTCAAAACATTGCAATAGGTTCAATACCCATTTTTCAGCTTTCATCTTCAACTTAACTCCTATCACTTCTAATACAAAGAACACATCACTAAACATCCATTTATACCTCTAATTTAGCCACAAATTCATCACAACATATACTTATATAATAGAGCATAATTGGAAGCAACCACATACACCACTTCCATACTTTTATTTCTATTCATTAAACATCATTGACAACATTACATTCACATTCTTTACCTACCATATCCAATTCCCTCACACAAGCATGCATGTAAACCCATACAAAACTACCACTTTCATGATCAAATAAATGTATAAAGGATCCCTATGAATGATTCTAACTACCAAAAGAAGAAATATAAACATCAAATCTCACCTCACAAGTTGTAAACTCTTCACTTCTCCAAGTCTTCAAAATCACCACAACTTCCTAACTTGATACCTCACCTACGGCCTTCACTTGTATCCCCAAAGATCATCATCAACTCAAGGCTTGAGCTTGGTCTTGGTTGAGAATAAAGAGAGGCAAGCAAGTAGCAAGGAAAAGCCTCTTATATGGGATGGAAAAGAAACATTCGAGGGAGGAGAAAACACACCAAGGAAGAAGAAGCAAGGTTTCGGATGAGAGGTGAATAATTGGCTCTCTAATTGATTTTGTTTATAAAATGGCCAAGAGAAAGTCGTAGGTGATGAGTAGAAGAGGACAAAGTTCATTAATAAAAGGGACACTTGGCATGTAAGGGAGAAAAAGACAAAAATCTAAGTTAGCATTAATTAATACCTTTTAACCCTAATACAAATCAATCAATGCTAATGACTCAATCATAATCCCTAAAATCATTTATCCAAATCATCCAAGGCCATTAGGCAGTCCTTTTCAGTACAGAAAACTCACTCAGTCAGCCAGTTGAAAATTTTTTCGGTCCGGGCAAGTAACCCGAAAAATTTCAGAAAAATTCCTGAAAATCCCTTAAAATATAAAACACTCAATGGCGCACTCAGAATAATTTTTTTTAACCCAAAAACTACGTGAATCACACTAAAATTACATTAGGCACGAAAATCGGGAATGTCATGTATGCATGTACAGTAATTTCATGTGCACAAATGATACTGTGTACCAATCATATGCCAAATTTACTATTTTACCCTTCCTGTCGGGGGTGGGATGTTACAATCACTTCCTTCACTCAAAATTTTAAATAATTCTTGAAGTGTTCACCTTTCATCTACTCTTTTAGTTGTTGATTTATAGTGTTAAACGTATTTATCTAATAGGATCAAAGGTATTGTAGAAATTAATTATGTTCCTGTAACGAATTCTATAAATGAACATAAAAATGAATTAAAGAAGAAGAATAATACTATTTGTTATGGATGTCATAAATTTGGATATGTAAAATCTCAATCCCTCTAGCATAAGTGATTAGGAAAAAAGAAATGTTTATATATGAGATATCAAACATGAAATTTGTAACACTTGAAAATATTTAACCTAAATTCTAAATTCTCTTCTTAACATAGATGATAAGTTCATTTGTCATGAATTGATATAATATTTAAAGATTTTACTAAAAGAAATAAATAAATTATTATCGAGATGTAAAGGTTTTCAAAGAAATAAAGGCTAATTTTCTTAAAGAAGACAATACAAGAATTAATTGTGCTGAGCTAAATAATTTTAATAAAGAATGAAAACAATTCCTGAGAGAGAAACTCTTGTTTCTCTTTTTTTCGACCGATAGGATCTTTTCATGGCAATCAATGTTCTCCACCCTGAACTCTTCTCATTCAACATTTTCTAATATTCCACCTGCTTGTTGCTACTCTTTTATTCATAATTCCACTGCCCTTTCACCCCTACTTTTTGCTCATTCCACTTCTTGTTTTAGTAATAGTAAGAAAACCTTACTGCCCTCTAGGCCTATTACTTCCATTATCGGCAAAATGATGGAATACCTCAGTACTATAGCCCTTTAAAAACATGTTGGTATCTTTTCCTCCATTTCTCCTAGGGCCTAACTCATTTTTGTATCCTTATCTACTAGATTCATGATGACCTCCTCTTCCTACTACAAATATCCACATGCCTTTGATGGATAAGAAGTGTCTACTACCCAAAATAATGAAATAACAAGGGAAACTTGGAGTTTCGTCTTGAATGACTCAAGGTTCTAACTCATTCTAGTTTTTCCCACTTGAAAACAAGGATAAATAGATGGTCGTTGCTTAATCAACAAGTCCTTTAAGACATCATGGCTAAATAGAAGTCTTCTTTGGTCAGATTCTTTATGGTTAAAATATAAGACTTCCCTCCCCCTACCCCTCTACCACCAAATCATGCCCAAACTTGTAAGATATGGAAAATATTTGGATTAGTGAATGTTCTTATTTTAAATAAAGACAACTTTATTGTCAAGCTTACCTTTGAATTTGAGGCACAAAGAGTACTAGACTTTCGTCCATGGCACCATAATAGCAAATTAATTTTCCTTCATAAACGGCGTCCTTGAGTACTATCTAATAATTTTTTTGAAAAGTTAGTAATAAATTCATAAAAAGGATGGAAATTATAGAGTGTATCAAGTTATATCTCCTAAGTGTGGAGCTTATACAATATTAAGGAAACTACAATGTAGAATATGTCTAACAACAATAATTTATATATGTTTAATTGCATTTTTATATGATTGGAAATAAGTTGTTGATTAGCATTGATCTTGATTGTCATCCTTAGTTTGAGCCAAAATTGCTTCTAGATGTATTCCTTGTACTGTTATGCTTTTCCAAAGATTTTGGTATTTCTCATCTTGTAAATATAATGCACCATCGTAGCAAAACTAGTTTTGCAAACCCATTGGTCCTCTCTACTAGTCCATCTCAATTTTTTAGCCTAAGCCAAGTAATTCATCTAGCTAAGATTTCTGCCTTGTAGTTCAAAGATGTTAAAAAATGCATTCCATAGTTGTCGGGTATGAAGACTCTTGAAGAACATGTGATCTACTATTTGAGTTTCTCTAGAGCATAAAGAACTATTTATATTTGGATTTTGAAATCATTACTATCTCTAGTTCCCAATTTCTAGAGTGCTGCTAAGTATAACATGAAAGAGTAAGTTGGAGTAATACTTGATGCTCATATCATCTTGTGAAGAGAAAACTTGACAATAGGGGCTAGCAACAATTGTTTAGAAGATTAAAATGTAAATTTATGGGACTTATAAAGGTCCCATTTGATTTCATCTTCTAACATCTAATTTGGAGAATTTGAAGGTTGTTGCTCAATAACTAATCTTATTCCTCTACACATATGAAAAGGCCAATGCCAATTATTGTTCCAAATTAATGCCTGCACTTTAGTATCTTTAGGGAAAGATCCTCTTAAATATGAAAAGAGTTAACCATTACATAAAGGCCCTAAGTCATGCTAATTGTCAAACCAAAATGTTGTGTTTTTTCCCATTTTGAATGTAATGTTTGATATGAGGGTGCATGAATGACTTCGTATGTAGAATCTGTTGAAAGGTGTAAGATTAAGAAGAACTAAGAGAAATAGACAATATGTTTTTCTATATAATATGAAACATGTGAATCCATCTTGTAGCGCCCCCTTACCGCAGGGTACACACCGGGACTCCCAAAGGTCATTCTGGTACATATCTTACGATAAGGGTGAGCTACGTTCGATCACTACATTCACTTCACATGACTTCATATCATTATTTACCAATAAAGCATCAATAGAAAATCACAATATTTTTTAAACCAACTTTTTTCTCATTTCATTCCCTCAAAATCAAAAGTCTACATGTTTTTCATCCCTTATTATTTGTACATCAATCAAAAACCTAATACAAAAATACTACATGAAAGAGAAAAAAAGTATCAGATCTATCTAAGCCATCCAAAAGTCCCAGCTGACCGACCTTTGAGCCATGACTTCCCTTGCTAGACACAATTTACACGACTGGGGGAGCCTCTATGTAGCTAGGACTCTACTCTCGGTCCTGAAAAGATAACGTTACAATTTTGGTGAGTTTTGCGAACTTAATGAGGTAACCATTATCGATGGTTCACTCAATTCATGTAACACATCAATTCATATCACAAATTATGTCACAATTGTCATTATTTGATTATGCATTCACAAATGAAATGTGTATGCCACAATCAATCACATTATAAGCACGTAGGTCTCATATTCACATACAAGTAGCACTTCAATATCACAACTCCTCAGTATACAGTCATCGGACCTTCTATTCAGAATCCGCAAGCAGATCACAATCCACCATTATTCAATATATATACATAAGCATAAGCAAACAATAATTGAGAGAAACCTTCTAGGCTACTCACCAACTGCTTCCGAAGCTAGTGCCTGGAAGTCCCAGCAATGTCTGTGGGTTGACGTTCCAGTTGCTCCTCTATAACAATTAAGATACACATACATCACAAATTGTACAATCAGAAGTGTATAATAATGCACATGTAGGAATTCAAATGTGTACAATGCATGTTCGTGATAATCCCGGTATCATTTCATAAATTTCATCACAAAACCCTTCCTATATTAAAACTCATTTATTCCTAGGTTTAAGTCGCACTAAAACCATTAAACTCGCAATTTATTGTTCATAAACTTATTTCAGCTTTTCCAAAACATACACTTTTGGGTCTACTGTTCGCGATCAATGAAAAAGTAAAAATGAGGTAACTTAGGCAACCTCTCTTTAATAAAAGTGTTCCTCTATGTTTTAGGAATCCATAGACACCAAAATCACTCAATTTGGATTTCTATAGGTCAAAATATTGCCTAAACATTGAAGTATGTCCTGAAAAATAACCAATTCATATTCTTTTAATCGATCATCTCACTTTGATTCAATCCATCATTTTTAATTTAATCTCAAAATCCACAAATTCTCATGGGGAGGTAGATAAATGTCTTATAAATCCAACGCTTAAAAAATAAGGTCAATCGGAGGTCGAACGAAAAAGTTATAAGCAAAAGAGTGGAGGGAGGTCAAGTGAGCCGGCGAGCCGCGCAACATGAGCGACGGCTCGCAAGTCGGCTCACCAGGCTGCTCGCGAGTTGGCTCACCCAAAAGGGCCAGCTGGCGATAGCGACGCGACGCGACGAAACAACGTCGCAGCCCGAGGCTGCGATTTCCCAATTTTATCTATTTTTTTCCACTTGTTTTTCTCTCTTCTTCTAAAATGTATAACTTTTCACTCAAGAGTCCAAATTTGACAAATTAGGCATCAATAGAAAGATAACAAAAAGCCCTACAATTTTCATGAGGATTCATAGACAAATTTCAACTCAATAAGCGTCAAAAATTGCTTCAAAATATCTATCCTGTAATTCTCATCCTAAACAGTAACACAACTTCTAAAAATCATAACTTCCTATTCCATTGTCCAAAAATTCCATGCTTTATATCAATGAAAAGATCAGAACACATTCTACAACTTTTATGAAAACTTGGAAGCAAATTCAACCTCTAATAGGGTCAAAATCTCAATCAAAGTTTCTGCCCCATAAATTCTCCCTAAACCACCTCCAAACTTCAACAATTCATAACTTTCAATTCTCACATCCAAAAATGGCAAATTATACATCATTGAAAGCTTCCTCTATAACTTTCAATAAGGCTACTTGATCCAGTTCAAACCATATCAGTCCAGAATTTGCCTCAAAGCACAGTATCCACAAAAACTACACTTATGGACATTTTCACAAACAAAGCACATTAATCTTTGGAATAACATCCAAAAGTCAACAGATCATAACTTTCAACCTCGATATTGAAAAATGTCATACTTTATGGCGATAGAAAGTTAACAAGAAAAACTACAACTTTTATGAAGACTAATTTAACAAAATCTGCTTAAATCAACTCGGAAAATTTTCCAAAGTTTTAGATCACAAAATTGAACTTTAGTGCTACTATTCATCCCTACTCACTTTCCCACATTCATGTCAAGATTTGGAACTCTTAAGGACAAAATTGAACATCATTTTCTTCACAAAAATATAGCCAAACACCTCTAGTTTAACTCAAACTAAAAATCATCTCAATAACACAATTATAGAAGAAGTTATGGTTAAATCATTGAAACATACTCAAATCAAATTTTCCAGGTTATCATCCTAACTCTTCTCCTACCTCTTCCACACCATTTCCTCTCCTATAACCACTCAATTTACTCAAGATTTTAACCACAACTAAGTCAAAGCCTCTACTTGAACATTAACCTACAACATAGCATCAACATGCACTTAATTCTTCATACTTTTCCTACACTCTTCCAAACATCATTTCATTCTAATATTCACTTCCAACACATCTCTAACTCTCATTCTTCATATTTTACATCATTCATTAATCATCAATAAAAACAAGAAATTCACACACCCATATACCCAAAACACAATTTTCATGAAATTAATTGTAAATAATATCACAAATGATTTATGTAACTACAAACCCATGATATTAGACACAATTCTTACCTAATTAAGCTTCCAAATCTTCCAATCTTCAAAATTGTCACAAACTCTCTAACTTCCACTACCATACACAATCATCATCATCTAGAGGGAGGTAGAAGGCTTAGGTTTTTAGTGAACCAAAAGAAGAGAAAGCAAGGTGAAAGAGAGTATAAAAGATGGTCAAAAATCAAGAAGAAACAAGGAAGAGAAGAAGCTACGAAAATTGGTGGAGAATTCTCACTTAAATCACCAAGAACCTTATAAGAGGAGAAACATCGTGAATGACTAAAAAAAAGGGAAAGATTTTTAATTAAATAAGATAGTGGATTTAAGGCCATGTTTGGCTCCACACGTCCAATTCTTAAAACCTAAGTCCAATTTCTACACTAATCATTTCCAAATTTTCAATGGCTCAAATTAATAAATCCGAAAATCATTTATCTAAATTTTCAGTTCCATTGGACAGTAAAATTTTAAAATTCTCCAAAAATTCGAAAACCACAATGACCATCTCCAACTCAATTTTTCATACACACAAATCACATTTCTTAACACTTATACCGGAAAATGTCATGAATGCATGTAAAGTCATTTTTTATGTGCAAAATTTATTATTCACATGTTTGCGGATGCTAGATTATGCATGAACATGTAAAGGTATTTCTAAACGCCCATTGACCACTCAAAATTACTATTCTAACCTCTCCATCGATGATGGGATGTTACACATCTTATCCACAGGCTTTCTTTATCCCAACATATTCTCTAAAGTCTTTTTGAAAACAAAATCCTATTCATTATGCTAGCTGAATTGATTCCCAATTCTTCATACTGCTTAGTAAGACATATTACACTCCATTTAACCTTGAAAAATTTCCCTCCACTAGAATTATGTGCATGCTAAATGAATTCTCTAATGCTCCTATCAAATTTCTTTAGATCTCCTTAAGGAATAGTTAGATGTGATAGCCAATAGATGTGCAAATTATTAAAAATAGAGATAGCCAACTGTAATCTACCTCCATATGACAATAATTTGTTGGCCTATTGAGAGATTCTTATGTTTACTTTATCTATGAGAGATTTGATTTAGATTCCTAATTAAGATTTTTTTGTAGAGATTGAAACCCCCTGTGTAAGAGGCAATTGATAAATAATGAGCCCATCATCTATTATCACTCTCATTGAATCTTTACAACTTTGTCTGTATATGTAAGCAGCATTCTTACTTGGGTTGAATTTGAGCCTTGAATCTCTGTAATGCTTTTAGGAGAATTCTAATGATAACAGGATCATTGGCACAAAAGTATGAGAAAATCATCTGCGAAGGAAAGAAGAGTGATACCAAGATCACTATACCGATAATGAAATATGAAACTCATATTTTCCTCTATGCAAGTTGTGTGATTCTTTGGAGAACTTCCATAGCAATGACAATAGATAGGGAGAGAGTAGATCACCTTGTTTGGTTCCTCTAGCAACTTTGTGAAGTTGAGAAGGTTCTCTGTTCATCAACACTAAGAAAGACACAAATATTATACAAGATTGAACATATTTGATAAACTTAGATGGATATCTAAAAGCCTAAAGAGAATTTACAATGAAACTCCATTCAATAATGTCATATAATTTAGTGAAGTCAATTTTGAGTGGACTGATATGCTCCCTAGACTTGTAATCTTTTAACAATTATTGAGCTAACAAGATATTGTCTCCCATGCTCTCCTTCAAACTTGGATTGATTAACCCAGCTAAGGTAACTTTCAACCTGTTAGCAAGGATTTTTACGATAATCTTGTACATCACATTACAACATTTAACAGGTCTAAAAACATCTAAGCATTTAGGATTAGGGGTTTTGGGTAACAAGATTAAGTTAGTCTTATTCATTTCTGGAAGCAATTTGTCACTTTTGAATAATTGCTGCAATGTTATAACTAATGGGGTTTGTAAGACATTCCATTTGTTTCGGAAGAACCGTGCATTGAAACTATCTAGTCTTGGTGACTTGATAGGATGAAATGAAAATAACACTTCTTTTATCTCTTCATTGGTGATTTCCTTAAGCACTTCAGATTGTTGATCTTGGTTTATGGGACTTGACAATCTATTTAGCAGATTCTCAAGACGCCACCATTTGTTTCTTTAAAATGACTTCTAGCTGCCTCTTTGTCATTTCTTAATCATAAATCTATTACCTAACTACTAGTAGTATCAGTAGCTATGTCGTAACTGAAACTTGTACTCCAACTTAAATGCCGATGTCGGTACAACGGAACTGGTTTGGCTTTTAACGGACAACGTCTAGCTATAAATCATCAATTGCTAGGGTTTAGCAGATAAGAAGCATTGATTGGGGTACTCCTGTATTTTATGAACTCATTTACTAATTTACGGGTTACTAAACCCTATTTATACGTAACCCCCGGACTCTCCATCAGCTATCTATATCCTCTCAAAGACCAACTAACCAAATTCCTCTAAAGAGAAGAGAGCTTGGCAGTACCCAGCAATGGCGTCGGAAGTTCCATCAATGAATACTTTCCTTTATAAACAATGATGTAAAAGAAAAATGTATTAGCATTAGATTATAGATATTTCCAATTCAAATAAGATAAATATGAATTGGATTACAATTAAAAACTTTCTATGTCAGTTTTCTATGTTCAACGTTGATTACTGCATACGGAATGGATAAAATAATGTCAAAGTTAAACTTGGTCTCCCATGCCCACTTAAAGAATATGACATTCAAGATTGATTTAATCCATTTGTTTTCCAGAAAATCTTTTAATCGATGCTATAAGTCTTTTACCAAGTCGAAAGAATTCAATTTCTCTAATCATTGAGTTTGGATTAGTGAAATGATCAAAAATTTTTTAAGGAATATTCATTTTAAATTTTTAATCATTTTGTCATTGATCGGGTCGGTCGTGCTGGGCCCGAACCCAGTCATAATGACGCGTGGACCGATCGGTCCAATTTTCAAATAACAGTCTTATACATGTTGGCTATACCTAACCTAGGTCCAGCCCACGATCTCCTTGACCCATCCGTAGGAGAAAGTCTCCCATGCATACACGTAAACTCTTAAACCTAGTTGTTGCTTCCTATATAAGGTACAATTTTGCCATAACAGAGGTACGCAATCATAACCTAGTCTTCTCTACGTATAACAATCTGACCTTCACCAAAAAGACTGACTTGAACGTCGGAGGGGCTAATCAGGACACAACCCCCGACGTGCTTTCTTTGTTTTGCAGGAACTTTTACGTCGAAGCTACAACAAAGAGCAGCCAACTCCATGGATCCAAACGGCAACGTTCAGTTCCGCCAGAATCCGGCAGAACCAATTGGGGCCCGACATCAGGGCATCACGTCCAGAAATACGCAGATCAGTCAAGCGGCAGCAGCTAATCCTGATATAGCTGCTGTCGCGGCTTTGGCGTTACAACGAATGGATTTGCAGCTACCTGCAACCCTGCCGCCAGCTCATCATCTTATGTTTACTTTATCTATGAGAGATTTGATTCAGATTCCTTAAGATTTTTTTTAGAGATTGAAACCCCCAAGTATGTAAGAGGCAATTGATGGATAATGAGCCCATCATCTGTTATCGCTTTCATTGAATCTTCACAACTTTTTCTAGATATATAAGCAACATTCTTACTTGGGTTGAATTTGAGCCTTGAAATCTCTATAATGCTTTTAGGAGAATTCTAATGGGAATAGGATCATTCAATGGAATGAATTCCGTTCCGTACCGGCCGGTTACCGGAACCGGTACGGTGATATTGGTACCGGGTTTGAATTCCGGCCGGTACCGGCCTTTTTCGGTTGGTACCGGCCGGTACCGGCGGTACCCGAAATATCGGGACCAATCCGCAAAAACCATTAAAGTCCAAGGACCATTTTGCAATAAATGAAAAAAAACCCTAAAAATCTAACCCTACCCGACCCTTCGCCTTCTGCCTCTCTCAACTCAACTCTCATATTTCTCTCTTCTCCGTTCCCTCCCTCTCACATCGTCGCCGCTCCCTCGCCGACTGCCTCCCTCACCGTCGTCGCTCGTCACTCGTCACTCGTCACACTCGTCGGCCCTCGCCTCCTCTTCTTCTCTGTCTTGGTCCTCTTGGAGTCGTGGAGTCGTCTTCTTCAACGCCTGAAGCCGTCGCCGCCTGTCGTTGCGTCACCGTCTTCAACGCCAGAAGTCGTCCACCGCACACCGTTGCGTCGCCGTCTTCAACGCCTAAAGCCATCGCTGCCCGAAGCCGTCGCCGCCTGCTGAGATCCACCCTCCGGCGTCCACCACACACCCTTGCATCGCCGCCTTCAACGCCGGACGTCGTCACCGCACACCCCACGGCCCACCGTCGTCGCCTGCTGAAGACCCGACATCAACCCAGATCGTAAATGACCGATTGTTGTGTTTAATTTTTCTTGGCATTTGGACAACATTTGCTTGTGTTTTTTGTGTTGGTTGGTAGATCCGTAGATGATATTGGATTTGTGATGTTGGATTTGTGGTGATGTTGGATTTGTGGATGATCCGATGATGTTGAATGAATTCGAAATGTTGATTGTTGCGTTGGGAAAAAAATTTTGATTGGTGATTGTAATTGAGACATTGATTAGATTTTAAGGTATTAAAATTGGAATAAATTTTGATTAGAATCTGTTGTAAACTTGTAATTAGAATTGGAATAAAATTTGAAATTGTACTGAAAATTTGATTTGGAGTTGGAAATTAGATTTTTGCATTTTGGAATTAGAAATTGTAATTGGATATTGGAATTGGATATTTGAATTGATAGAAAATTAATTTTGGAATTGGAATTAGAAATTTAGAATTGGATTGAAAATTGGTTGACTGGAAATGGAAATGGAAATGGAAATGGAATTGAATGGAATAGAATTAGAATTGAATGGAATAAATAGAATTGGAATTGAATGTAATGAATGGAATTGGAATTAAATGGAATGAATGGAATTGGAATTGGATGAAATTGAATAGAAATGAATTGGAATTGAATTGAATTGAATTGAATTGGAATTAGAATTGAATTGAATTGAATTAGAATTGATTTGCATTTGAATTGAATTGAATTATAATTGAATTGGAATGGAATTGCAAATTGTTGGAGTATGTTGGAGTATGTTTTGAATTGAATTAGAATGAATTAAATTGGAATTGAATTCAATTCAATTGAATTGAATTGGAATGTAATGGAATTGAATTGGAATGTAATTGAATTGGAATTGAATTAGAATTGGAATTGAATTGGATTGGATTGGATTGGATTGAATTGGATTGTATTGAATCCAATTGGATTGGATTAGATTGAATTAAATTTGATTGAATTCAATTGGATTGAATTGAATTGAATTTGATTGAATTGAATTGGATTGGATTGGATTGGATTGGATTGGATAGCATTTGATTGAATTGAATTTAATTGAATTTGAATGTATTGATTGAATTGGAATTGGATTGCATTGAATTGAATTGAAATTAGATTTGAATTAGAATTGGAATGGCAATTGAATTGGATTGGATAGCATTTGATTGAATTGAATTGAATTGAATTTGAATGTATTGATTGAATTGGAATTGGATTGCATTGAATTGAAATTGGATTTGAATTAGAATTGGAATTGCAATTGAATTGGATTGGTATGGATTGAATTGAATTGGATTGGATTGAATCCAATTGGATTGGATTAGATTGAATTGAATTGAATTGAATTTGATTGAATTGAATTGGATTGGATTGGATTGCATTGCATTGCATTTTATTGAATTGAATTGAATTGAATTTGAATAGATGGATTGAATTGGAATTGAGTTGAATTGAATTGGATTGCATTTGATTGAATTGAATTGAATTGAATTTGAATAGATTGATTGAATTGAAATTGAATTTAATTGAATTGAATTGGATTGGATTGAATTGAATTGGATTGGATTGAATCTAATTGGATTGGATTAGATTGAATTGAATTGAATTGGATTTGATTGAATTGGATTGAATTGAATTGAATTGGATTGAATTGAATTGAATTGGAATTGAATTGAATTGAATTGGATTTGAATTGAATTGAATTGGATTGGAATTGGATTGGAATTGGATTGCATTGAATTGAATTGAATTGAATTTGATTGAATGTTTTGGATTGAAATGAATTGGATTGAAATGAATTGAATTGAATTAGATTTGAATTGAATTGAATTGGATTGGAATTGGTTTGCATTGAATTGACTTGAATTGAATTTGATTGAATTGAATTGGATTGAAATGAATTAGATTGAAATGAATTGAATTAAATTGAATTTGATTTGAATTGAATTGAATTGGAATGAATGGAATTGGAATTGGATTGAATTGGATTGAATTGAATTGAATTGAAATTGGATTGAATTGGAATTGGAATTGGAATTGGAATTGGAATTGGAATTGGAATTGAATTGAATTGGATTGGATTGTATTGAATTGAATTGTATTAAATTGAATTGAATTGGATTGGATTGGATTGGATTGCATTTGATTGAATTGAAATTGATTGAATTGAATTAGATTGAATTAAACTGAATTGAATTGAATTGGATTAGATTGGATTGAATTGGAATTGGATTGAATTGGAATTGGAATTGGAATTGAAATTGGATTGAATTGAATTGGATTGAATTGAATTGAATTGGATTGAATCTAATTGGATTGGATTAGATTGAATTGAATTGAATTGAATTTGATTGAATTGAATTAGATTGGATTGAATTGAATTGAGATGGAATTGAATTGAAATTATATTGCATTGGGATGGAATTGAATTGGTATTGGATTGCATTGAATTGAATTGAATTTGATTGAATTGAATTAGATTGGATTGGATTAGATTGAATTGAATTAGATTGAATTTGATTGAATTGAATTGGATTGAATTGGATTAGATTGAATTGAATTGAATTGAATTTGATTGAATTGAATTGGATTGAATTGGATTGGATTGAATTGAATTGGATTTGAATTGAATTGAATGGAATGGAATTGAAATTGTTGAAATTGCAAATTGTTGGAGTATGTTTTGTATTAGTTATTATATATGTTGAATGTTTTGAATTGTCAGCTTTGTGCATATTGTCATTATGTACTGAAATTATGTGTTATTCATTTTTGTGTACAGATAAATGGAAAGAAGTTCAAATACTCCCGATCAATCTAGTTCAAGATGATACAATTATCCAGCTTGGGCTCATGCTGGTGCAGTTCCCGGTCAAAAGAATCATACCATTTGCTTGTTTTGTAACAAGCATTTGAAAGGTGGAGGAATCACCCGATTAAAAAGGCATTTAGCTGGGGTTAAAGGAGATGTGGAAGCGTGTAAAAAAGTCACTCATGATGTGAAGTGGCAGATGAAGACATTGCTTGATGAACATCAATTTGAGAAAGATAGAAGGGAACGATTAAATCTTGAAATTGGTAGTGGAAGTTCATTTCCCGGTTTTCGTGGTGATTATAGAGATGTTGGAGGTGGAAGTGGTAGTGGTAATCTGTATCGCTATCGGTAGTGTTCCATCTCAACCTCGGGATCCCGCATAACTGAAGTGAGGAAGAGAAGAAGGCAATCGCTGGTTTCTTTGCACCACGAAACAACTCCCGGGCCTAACCTTCAATTCAGTAGTGCAATGCGCACAAGAGATGTGGCTCACAATGTGGATATGGCAGTAGCTAGATGGTGGTATGATACAGGTTCGTCATTTAATGCTTCTCAATCATATTATTATCAACCTATGATAGATGTCATAGCCTCTTATAGTCCAGGATACAAAGGGCCATCGGTTGATGACTTAAGAGGTAAACTTTTGAGTTGTGCTGTGTCTGAAATGAGAGCTTATTTGGCTGAAAGAAGAGCGAATTGGAGTATTAATGGATGCTCAATTATGTGTGATGGTTGGACGAATAGGAGACAAGAGCCTATCATAAATTTTTTGGTTTATTGTTTTAATGGCTCTATGCTTTTAAAATCGATTGATGTATCTGACCTGATTAGAACTGCTAATAATTTGTTTGTGATATTTGATCAAGTTGTGAATGAAGTAGGGGTGGAAAACATTGTTCAGTTTATTACTGATAATGATTTCGCTTATAAAGCGGCAGGACAAAGGTTGCAGAGAACCTATAATTCATTTTTTTGGACTCCTTATGTTGCACATTGCATTGACTTAATACTGGGGGATATAGGAAATCCTAGGTATTTTCCTGTTTTTGATGAGACCATGCAGAAGGCAAAGAAGGTGACAAAATTTATTTATAATCGTGCATGGGTTTTAAATTTGATGAGAAGGGAATTTACCAATGGTAGGAATTTGTGTCGCCCTACTGTGACAAGATTTGCAACTAATTTCTTATCACTTCAGTCTTTTCTTTTGTTGAGGGTGGAGTTAAGACAAATGGTTACAAGTGATAAGTGGGTTACATCTTAGCATGCTAGGTCTAATGCTGGAATAGAGGTTTGTAGTATCATACTGGAAGATAGGGAATTTTGGTCGGCATGTCAATTCGTTATCCGGGTTTGTGAGCCTTTGGTGAGGTGCTTGGTTGGTATAGTGAAGAAAAGCCAACAATGGGTTATATTTTTGATGCTATGGAGAGAGCAACGGAAGCAATCAAGGCCAATATGAAACATAGGCCTTCTTTATACGAACCATTTATCTCAATCATTAATGAGAGAAGGGAAAAACAACTTTCTTCTCCATTGTTTGTAGCTGGAGCTTTTTTGAATCCTAGTGTGTATTTTAGACTGGATGTTGAAAAGCAAGCTGAAGTTAGTAGAGGAATGCTAATGACAATTACAACAATTGTTCCTCATGACTCAATGCAAATTGCTTTAACCACACAAATGGAGGCTTATAAGTACTCTTATGGAGATTTTGGAATGTCGGTCGCTATTCAACAAAGAGGACTTCTTTCTCCAGGTATTACTTATTTCCTATTTCTTATTTGTTGAAATTTATTTATCACTTTATTTTGTTTATAACACTACTTTTGTTTTCTTATAACTTGCAGTTGCTTTGTGGGATCTTTTCGGATGTAGTGTTCCAGATTTGAGAAAGTTTGCGATTCGAATTTTAAGTCAATGTGTGAGTGCAACTGGGTGTGAACGAAACTGGAGCACATTTGAATTTATCCATTCCAAGAAAATGAATAGATTGGAGCATAAGAGGTTGAATGACTTAGTTTTTGTTCGCTACAATTTAAAGCTTCGGGAAAGGTATGTTATTTTCATTATTTTCTTTATTAATTTTTATATAATTTCTTATAATTTTCTAATAATTAAATGTAATTGTTTACTAGGACTCTTAGTAGCACAAGTTGTTCAAATGATCCAATTGCGATTGATAATATTGATATTTTGGCGGATTGGGTTTCGGAAGAACCCAATTTGGTTGATGTGAGTGATTTGAATGTGGAAGATGATCTTGGATGGGAAAGCATTGACATGTCATTTGGTGCATTAAATTTGAATGATGATGATGATGAAACTCCTCTCAATGATGAGGATTTTGTACCAAATGATCGATGTGGTCATCAGATTCAATGGGTATCCGCCTATTGACGATTGAACTTCGTGTTTTATTTTCCTCTTCTTTTAATTTTACTTATATTTAATCATTGATGTTTATGTTAAATTATATGTATGTAATGTAAATGTAATACTTTTGTCTCAGGTTCAACTTCTACTTGATTGTTTATTCGTCATCAACTCTTTTGTAATATTTATTGTTCTTTTATCGGATGTTTTGAATCTTTTGATGTAAATATGTAATATTATTTATTATAATGATGAAATTGTATGATTGTAATATTTTAAATGCTTTGTATTATTCTTAGTTTTATAATTGTATGATGATGATTGTCTTTATTTATATTAATTGTGGTTATTATTTATATGTAAAATATTTAAAATTATTGTTATTTCAAATTAATTGTCATTATTATTTATTATTAAAAAAATTTAAAGTATGGTTGATGTAAACAGTAAACTAGTAAAGTATACAGTACAGTTGTATAATATATCAATATGGACTATTTTGCAGTTTTTAAAAAGTTTAGGGACTATTTTATAAATTTAAAAATATCCGAAGCAAGATTTTCAGTACCAACCGATGCAGAATGCGATTCAGTTCGAGCCCAATCCGGTACCAAGTCCGGTACGGTATTCATAACATTGGGATCATTGGCACAAAAGTATGAGAAACTCATCTGCAAAGGAAAGTTGAGTGATACCAAGATCACTGCACCGATAATGAAATATGAAACTCATATTTTCCTCTATGCAAGTTGTGTGATTCTCTGGAGAACTTCCATAGCAATGACAATAGATAAGGAGAGAGTAGATCACCTTGTTTGGTTCCTCTAGCAGCTTTATAAAGTTGAGAAGGTTCTCTATTCATCACCATTTAGAAAGGCACAAATATTATACAAGATTGAACATATTTGATAAACTTAGATGGATATTCAAAAACATCAGACAATTTACAATGAAACTCCATTCAATAGTATCATATAATTTAGTGAAGTCAAATTTGAGTACACAACTCCTTATATGCTCCTTTCACTTGTAATCTTTGAATAATTATTGAGCTAACAAGATATTGTCTCCCATGCTCTCCTTCGGACATAAGCACGCTCATTTGGATTGATTAAGTAAGGTAACTTTCAACCTGTTAGCAAGGATTTTTGCGATAATCTTGTACATCTCATTACAACATTCAATAGGTCTGAAATAGTCCGAGCATTTAGGATTAGGGGTTTTGGGTAACAAGATTAAGTTAGTCTTATTCATCTCTGTGAGCAACTTGACACTTTCGAACAATTCCTACACTGCTATAACTAACGGGATTTGTAAGCCATTCCATTTGTTTCGAAAGAACCTTGCATTGAATCTATGTCCTGGTGACTTTTGACCGTGCATCGTTACGCTAATTAAAATAAAATAACTAGACTATTACTATAACAATGGCAAGT
The DNA here is from genome assembly GCA_029891385.1 of Erythroxylum novogranatense. Classification (NCBI taxonomy): domain Eukaryota; kingdom Viridiplantae; phylum Streptophyta; class Magnoliopsida; order Malpighiales; family Erythroxylaceae; genus Erythroxylum; species Erythroxylum novogranatense. Next base: position 101,930,695 of record CM057229.1, read on the forward strand.
CTAGGTCAATCCTACAGAGAGTGTATGTAAAGTTTATGGAATGAAATTAACCGGTGTTTAGGAAAAAGAGGGGTTTTGGATTTTTAAAGAAGAAAACAAAATAAAATTAACTAATAAAAGCAAATTAAAGAAAACATGCAAAAATGATAAAAGTGGGAAATTCGGTAGGGACCCGATTTTTTGGTTTGATCTTGGCCTACACCCTAATTAAACATATTTTATTAATTTATTGTTCTTTAACCTCTCCTAACAACTATTAATCGTGGGTTAAAAATTAACTCGAGTTTTCCTTTAGGTTTTGTTTAATCAAGATACGATTATTAATTAAACCTAACCACCAAATAACCTATGATACGATCTCTAGATTTAATGAGGCCGTAGCATTACGAATTAGAAAAACCGATTAATCAAGACAACAACCACATATAATGCGTCATTTAACCTAGGTCATGTTATCTCTAATGATTACGAATCAATAGTCGCTAAACTGAATTTCAACATAACAATTACGGATTATATCGAAATTCTAGCCATGGGTTTGAAATTAACGATTCAATGAATGCATTAAAATCATCAATTTACAATATCCAATAGATTCATACACAAATAACCGAATAATAACGAAAATTCGATTATCCATACACACAACCCAAATCAATTAATATAGGATAACACAATCAATTCCTAATGAGAAAAAGAAACAATAAAATAATAAAAAATTATTTAACCCGGGTCATCGATATTGATGTCATCTTCAAATCACTGTCAGAATATCTAGCCCTTCATAAATCTTTTCTAAAAATTTGCTTAAGCTCTCTTTTTAAACCCTAGCCAAAAATCGCTACACTACCCACAAGCTCTTGTTTTTATTACAAGGGAAATTAGAACCTTAAAAAACTATGAAAATGGTACATTGCCGAAAATAGTGGAACGCAGATCGTGGAGGTGAGCCACCCCAGTCGCATCGTGAAGTAAAACGTCGCGAAGACACAGCAGTGGAACCTGTATGGACTGGATCCCAGACCAAGAAATAGCAGCTAGAGAGGCGAGGAGATCAGCACACCGGTTACCCTCGCGATGGATATGCTGGAGTCGGACCTCCCACGACCGGTGTAATAACTCCCGAAGACCTGTCAACAAAAGAGAGCTGTCAGTTAATCTAGAAGAGGAAGGGGATAGGATATTGATAACCTCCAGGGAGTCCACCTCGACAATCACATGACGAAAACTAAGGTCCCAAGCCACACCAAGTCCAGTGTGGACCCCCCGCAGTTCCGCCTTCAGGGGGTACCGCGGCCAATATATTGTAGGAAACCGCCACACCAATGGCCTAGGCTATTCCTCAAAAGCCCCCCAGCGGCAATCCAGAGGGACCTAGCATTGGCAGTGCCATCAGTATTGAGTTTAACCCACCCTGCTGGGGGTTTGACCCATCTCACCGGGGTACCGCGGGGAATGCTCTGTTGCGGAAAAACCCGGATAGTGAGCGAGTAAACTCGGATGATCCAAGAGCTAAACTCTAAGATAATGCGAACGTTGTCGAGCAGCCAAGAAAAGTCGGGGTCGAAAATGCTCGCATTTCTCCACTTCCAAAGAAACCAACAGGCCACTCCAAAGACGAGTGCCCAATCAAACTGCTGAAACTGTAAGGGCTGATGGAGGTGGCGGCCTAGCCAAACCTCCGTACGAAGAATGAAAAAATCCCTACCGAGAATGTGAGGAGGGAATTGCTGCCAGAAAGTTTGCACTCGGGGGCAGTCCTGAAGAGCGTGGAGGGTAGTCTCCTCCTGGCCGCAAAAATGACAACTACTATCCAGAGTAAGGGAACGTGTCACCCGCTGCTGGTTTGTCAGTAACTTTTGTTTGGCCAGAAGCCAGAGAAAGGTCTGAATGCATTGCGACCCATGCCATTTCCAGATGCTCTCCCAAAGTCGGTGCTGCTCATACGCCCCGACCTGTTCAAGAAGTGCATAAGCGGAGGCCACAGTGAAATCACGGGGGAAAGTGGGTCCCCAGAGCAATAGGTCGTTGCCCCGACCAGCGGGGAGCGGGCAGAGAGCAGCAAACATCATACAAACAGAAGAGGGAAGAAAATGTTGGAAACGCTGCCAATGCCAATCGCCAGACTCGGTGACATAGTCGGCCACTGTATCAGTAAGGACACTAGACTCTACTACGGTGGTGGCTAATAGGTGCAAAGGACCTAAATCTTCAAACCAATTGTCAAGCCAAAAGAGAATCCGACGCCCGTCCCCTAGCTTCCAAGACGCCCCGCCCTGCACTAGAGGCCACATCGCAGCGATCCCCCGCCAGGTCGGAGAAGCTCGAGGCCGGTCCAACGACAGAGGGATATGAGTAGGATTCATACGATACTTGTCGTAGAGGATCTAAACCCACAACGTATCTGGTTTGGTTAAGAGGGTCCAACCGAGTTTAGTCAGAGCCGCATCGTTAAAAGAGCGAAGCCTCTTGAGGCCTAGTCCGTTGGCAGATTTGGGTGTACACACTGTGGTCTAGTTCACTAGATGGACTTTCTGGTGCCCGTCATGGGCTCCCCAGGTGAAGTTTCTCATCAATTTTTCCAAATCATCACACAGTTGACGAGGCAGTCGGACCGTCTGCATAGTGTAAATGGGAAGGGCGGCAATGAGCGACCGGGTTAAAGTAACCCGACCGGCCAAAGTCAAAGTCTGGGCTTTCCAACCTGAGAGTTTCTGCTGGGCTTGATCAAGAATGTACTGATACGTACGGCGGGAAGTACACTCGTGCAGCAAAGGAACTCCCAGGTATTTGCTAAGATTGTTGGTACGTTGGACGTGTAAGACTTGACTAATGCGCTGCGCGGTGGCTCGGGGGACATTTCTAGAGAAGAAGATCCGGGTTTTATCTTTGTTGACACGCTGCCTCGACGCCTCGCAGAAACAGTCAAGAGTGCGGTCTAGAAACTCGGCTTGCGACATAGATGCTTCGGCAAACAGAACAAGATCATCGGCAAAAAATAGATGCGAGAGCATAGGCCCATGCTGACGAAACTGAAGGGGATTCCAATGTCCTTGGTGCACGACCAGCGAGATAAGATGCCCCAACCGTTCCATGCACAACACAAAAAGGTATGGGGATAACGGGCCACCCTGACGGATACTGCGGGAGGGGGAAAAAGGAGTAGAAAGGGTGCCCTACCAATTGACTTGCATAGAAACTGTCATCACACATTTCATGATAACGGTGATGAGGGAACTCGGAAACCCAATATCAGTAAGAGTGTCCTGAATAAAATCCCACCGGAGGCGATTGTACGCCTTTTTAAGGTCGACTTTAAGGGCAAAATAACCCATCTTCCCTTTTTTGTGCCGCATTGTGTGAATGGCCTCCTGGGCTACGATAATGTTATCAGTGATATGTCGGACAGGAATAAAACTACATTGGTTGTCAGCCACTAGATGGCCAAGGTGACTTTTCAACCGATTGACCACTATTTTCGTAAGGATCTTGTAAAGCACCGTGCATAGGCTAATAGGGCGAAACTGAGAAAGATGGGCTGGATTAGGGGTTTTAGGTAATAAAACCAGTATGGTGTGATTGATGTCCTCCTCCCACCTCTCTAGCTAGAAGATGTCTTGGATAACCTTCACCACAGACGGGCCGATAGTGGCCCACTGCGTCTGATAGAACAGCACATTAAAACCATCTACACCTGGGGCTTTATGGGAGTTTAGAGCAAAGACCGCCCGTCGAACTTCCAAAGCTTGGATGGGGGCCACTAGCTCGAGACATTCGTCCTCCCGAAGGAGAGGGAATGCCTCGCTGAGTAAACGCGGTAAGGATGACGACCCATCGGAGGTGTATAGGCGGGCATAGTAGGACAGCGCTAGAGACCGCATGATAGCAGGGTCAGTGATTAACAAACCCACATCATCATAAAGACATCCAATCTTCAGTCGTCGTCGTTTGGCCATAGTTAGGGAATGGTAAAAACGGGTATTACGATCTCCCTGCGAAATCCAGTCACATTTGGCACGTTGGTGCCAAAAAAGTTCTTCTTCACTCAGGACCTGCAAGAGTTCACTACTGAAATGGTCCTCTAAGGCTAATAACGAATCAGAAGGATTAGTGCGCATCGAGCGCTGGATGCCCTCCAAGCGAGCCAGTAGAATGGAAAATATGGCCAAAGACCTCCCGATTCCAGGACGTTAGATGAGTGTCTAACTGATCGAGAGAGTTCCGAAATGACCCCTCACCGGGGTGCCAATGGGTCGCAACCATGTCTGCAAATTCGGTATGGGATAGCCACGCATTCTGCAAAACGTAAAAATTGTATCTCTCCAAGTTAAAGATAAAAAAAACCTTGCCCAAAGCGTACATGCTCTCGCTACTCTCTACAGTTGCTTCGTGTTCAATCTTTCGTATAGTTCAGTTTTCTGCATCCCTCTTTGCCCCAACCCTGCATGGCCACTCTAGAGTCGAAGGGGCACCTTTCTAAGAAGGGACGTATCTGAAAACAGGATGAGGAGTCTACTCCTGGCCCCACCGACGGGGGCTTCTCCCTCTAATGTGTTGGCATGGCCTGTCGAAGAAACCATTGAGGTGGCCGATGGAGATATCACCGAAGAAACCGGAGGTATGTTCCTCTCGTCCTCCTTCCGTGCCAAGTTAGATCAGCAATGGGATAGATCAGTCGTTGTGAAACTCGTTGGCCATCGGATCTGCTACCGGATATTCTGCTCTCGTTTGCACGCTCTGTGGCACCCCACCGGTCCGGTGAAGATCATTGACTTAGAAGGTGATTTTTTCCTCGTCAAGTTTGTCGAAGAGAATGACTTTCTCCACGCCTTAACCGACGGTCCATGGAGCATTTTTGGGAGCGCTCTCTTAGTGCAAAAGTGGTGTCCAGATTTTCTTCCCTCCCAAGGTCGCATTATGCTGGCGGTAGTCTGGATTAGAATTTTGGAACTTCCTCTCGCACGTTATCATCCCCAGATTTTACGTGCTCTCGGTAACATGGTGGGCACTACCCTAAAGCTTGACGAAACTACGTTACTCTCGCAGCGGGGTCGCTTCGCTCGGGTTACAGTCGACCTGGATATCATCGCCCCTCTCCGACAAACGGTGGCTCTTGATGACATAACTTACCAGATCGCGTATGAGGGACTTCCCACCCTCTGTACACTGAGTGGGATGATCGGGCACATCCACAACAGATGCCCGAAGTTCCCCCAGCCGCCATCGAACTACCCGCAGGAGACCACCGCGCCCGTTACTGGAAATACTGATTCATCTTCTCTTCGTGTTGCAGGACGTCCCCGACATGCAACTACAACCCACAACGGGACTGAACAGTGGCACACTATGCAACGAAAATCACGCCATGGATCGTTGCAGCGCCAGACTGTGGACGAGCCAAGACGCCACGACAGCAGGGGCGGCTCGAGGTTTTCTTCGTTGTCACGTCTGGATTCAGACGTTGCAGATCCGCCGGACCATTCCTAGCAGTCTCCTTCGGGCGTGGGTTTCAGATTCCAAGTGGGGGAGACTTCTAGGCCCGCCCGTACGTAGCCCACGCCCTCCGCTGCAGGCCTCCAATCAGGTGAGCGGGCTGGGCCTCCAGGTAAGCCCTCCTCTACTCCCCCCCCAGTCCAGTTTTATTGGTCCTATTGCAGGGCTCTCCCAGGAGGCAGGCCCAACAGCTGTCCCGACGGTCCCACTCGCCCCTACGGTAACAGATTCTCACTTGGTTATTAATATTGAATCTCATTCTGAAATGATTTGCGACTGTCAGGTCCTAGCGGACGCTGGCACCGCTATAGTGGGAACTCCTTATGCATTGATTGACTCCGATGCCCCAAGAGGACCCCCACAGGTTAGGGGGGAAGTGGATATGCTTCCTCCCCCAGCCTCTCCCGACTCCGTCGCGGTGACTCAACCCTTGATCGGTAGTGACGAGTCCGAGATGGACATCCAAGTTAGTGGGACCTTGTGCCCTACCTCTGCAATATCCGCTCCCCCCCCCCTCGGAGGTCCGGGATTCTGAACCCTCAATCTAGATAATGATGTCGATCCTAATATGGAATTGTCAAGGCGTGGGGGGATCACGCGTGCAAACCCTCATTCAACATTATTCTTGCCTATATAATCCGGGTATACTTGTGTTGGTTGAACCCCGCATTAGTAGGTCCCGAGCCCAGCAAATTGTTCAAATGTTAGGTTATGACTTCTCCATCTGGGTAGACGCTATAGGCTTTTCGGGCGACATCTGGCTGCTCTGGCAGAAGGATTATGCCATTTTAGTGGTGGCGGTCCATCGACAATTCATTCACACAAAGGTTCAAGTTAATGGCCAGTCCTTTACATTCACGGTCGTCTATGCGAGTCCTCAGCCACATCTTCAGCGGATGCTTTGGCCACTACTTCACTGGATTGGGCTTTCTTCCCCCGGCCCCTGGTTAGTGGGCAGGGATTTCAATGCTAAATTGGTTGCATCGGACAAAAGGGGTGGCGCCACTTCTACGCAGGTCGTCAATTCCCATTTCCAGTCTTGGGTCTACAATAGTGGTCTACACAATTTGGGTTTCGTCGGCTCAAAAATTTTTGTGGCGGCGTGGCCGTCTACAAGAGTGGCTCGATAGAGCTTTCGATTCCACGTTGTGGTTAGATACTTTCCCCCAAACAGAGGTTCACCACCTCCCTTTCATTAGCTCTGATCATCGACCCTCCTGATTCACCTCACTCGTACCCACAAGCTCTACCGCTGCTCTTTAGTATTCTGCTGGTTGGTTTAGCATGATTGGACAAATAAAGATTGATGTCCACTTAAATGTTCACGCATAAAGCCTCCACTCTCTTCGCCTGCGGGTCTTCTCCAAGCCTGCATTGCCAAGCCGTCCCTGGACCCAAGCCGCAGCTCCTCCTGCGCCTCACGCCTGCAACCGCAGCTGCTGCGCCTCCTCTATTCTGCTCCTCTACTATGCTTGTTCCTCACTGTGGCTTCATGATGTGACAATTAAACTTGCAACTCTTCTTAAATCCCTTGTACACACGCACGCAACTCCTACGCGTTTTTAATCATAAATCTAAATTTATTACCTAGTTACTGATAAGTAGCTATTTCGTAACTGAAACTTGTACTCCAACTTAAATGCCGATATCGGTAGAAAGGAATTGTTTTGGCTTTTACGGACAACCTCTAGCTATAAATCATCAATTGGGAGGGTTTAGCAGATAAGAAGCATTGATTGGGGTACTCCTAATTGCTAGGGTTTAGCAGATAAGAAGCATTGGTTGGGGTACTCCTGTATTTTATGAACTCATTTATTACTTTACGGGTTACCAAAACCTATTTATAAGTGACCCCCCGACTCTCCATCAGCTATCTATATCCTCTCAAAGACCAACAAACCAAATTTCTCAAAAGAGAAAAGAGCTTGGCACTACTCAGAAATGGCGTCGGAAAAAATAGAGAAGCACAGAGAAGGCGCAGAGGTCTATGCTGGAGATTAAATCGGCAGGGAAAAATCTGTGGAGCTCTTGGACGAGATAGAATTACCAAACGGCCTGTTGCCACTCAAAGACATCCTGGAGGTTGGGTACAATCGCTCAACTGGGTTCGTTTGGGTGACCCAGAAAAACCAAGCTGAACATAAATTCAAAGCCGCGAACCGTTTGGTGTGGTACGACAAGGTGGGGACCGCGTTTGTGGAGAAACGGAAGATGAGGAAAGTGACAGGTGTGAAAGCGAAGGAGTTTTTCATATGGGTGCCCATCGAGAACATTTACGTCGATGAGAAGGACTTGGGAACACTAAAATGCGGCAATAGCTTGATTGGTATTTCCAGGTCGTTCCCTACATCGGCATTTCAGCTTGAGGATGTCTACAAGTGATGATGTTGAAACGGCGTTCTTTTGCCTGAACTAAATTTGCTTTCGTTATGCAATAATCATATTATCAATTGGCCCAGTGAATGTTTTATTGTATTTAAATGAGTTTGAGGAATATATCTAATAATCATATTATCTAATGGATCGATTTCAATGGATGGTCGAGCATCCATGGCATCTCCATACTCTCTTCCTTTTCCTTGTCAAGTTTATCCTTCTTATCTGCATCGATTCGTACTGATCTTTATATCTGTAACGGTCCTTCAATGTTATTCCTGAAGGTCACTATTCGAATATACGCCTGCCCTTTTAAAGTAATACATTCAATTGTATTAGAGGAACATGTTCTTGTAATATATACGGTTGAGAAACACTTATATAAGGTTGAGAAACACTTATGGAACCAGATCGGGTTGAGAAACTCCTATGGGACCAGATTGATGCGAGGCTAATACAAAAAGAAACATCACAACTTAAAATGTCATGCGTAGTTAACTAAAGCATTGTTATGAAATCCCATTTCAATTAACAACATATCATGTTTGTGTTGGTTTATGTCCTACAGCCAATTGATTTGATTGTAGTTTAGTGACAAATTATTTAAAGGCATTTTTTATCTTGTACATGTTTAAATGTATAAGATAAAATCCATGGGATAATTATATATTGCAAATGAAATTATAATGAGATTATAATTATGAGATTCATATTGCATTTATGTATTATTTCTAAAATGTTCCTAGTCATTGTTCTATTAAGATTGAACATTAATATAATGGAAAAAGACTAGCACATGTTTTGTTTTTCTTTATGAACGAAGTAGTTGATCTCATAGGCTAAAGTATAGAGATACTTAAATAAACGTGTGAGTGTTTGCTAGAGAACAAGTTTACTGAATAGACCCGATATGAGTAATCCATTTGAAACATTATTTGTATGTCTATGAAATTCTCATTGTGATGATTGTATAAGTGATCCTTTGACTTGAGATCATCAAAGTTATCTTGTATGGGGATTGTTATATTTTGATACTACTCGTGATCTATTTTATTAAAGGACGTTTAAACGGTAGTCATTAGATATAACATAAACTATATGAAGATACACTACAAGAAAAATACTCATTCAGCGACATTTTAAAAACGTCACAAATGATCAATAAACGTCGCAGATTTTAATTTGTGACGCTTTTGAAATCGCAGATTTTAATTTGTGACACTTTTGAAAATGTCACAAAAAACTTCGTTGAAGGTATAGTAAGGAAACGCAATCGGCGACGTTTTATGGAAAACGTCGAGGAAACGATGCAGATTGAACGACGTTTTAGAAAACGTCATGAAAGGTAAAATGAATCAGTGACGTCTAAGATAAACGTCGTTGAAAACCTGAAGCTGAAGCCTTTTGCGACGTTTATTAGATGTCGCTGAAGGTTGACAATCGGCGACGTTTGGGAAGAAACGTCGTCGATTATTAGTTAATAAATTTATTTATTTAAATTTATTTAAATAAATTTATTTAAATAATTTTTCAATTTTAAATAATAAAATGTGTGGATTAACTCAAAATAATATTAATTTTAATTGAATTATTATTATGATTTAATAATTAAAATTTGAAAACAAATTTATTAAATCTTATTTATTGAATAACTATTTAATACTTCACTTGGTAAAGTTTCCTCATATAAGTGTAAAACTTATTCCTTGTGAAGTTTAATGCTAAGCCTTTTAGATATTTCTTCTTTAAACCACTTCAAATTTTCCAAATAATCGTTAAACTTGAAAGGATGATTCCTTTCCTAAGAGTTAAAGAGGTTATAAACCAATACTAAAGTGTGGTAAGAGGAACAAGGATTATAGAATAAAGCTTCACTCTTATGAAAAAAAATTATGATCTATTAAGCATTAACTAATGCCTTGTATATCTTCTTCCTAAAGAAACAACTTCGCTTCTATTTATTACTCCAAGCACAAAGTGTCCTTCTATTTTTCAGGCTATTACATGAATATGGCTAGCAAGATCACAAAAATCCTCTAAATAGATCCTAAGGCTTACATTTCCTTCCAATTTTGAAGAGTGAACCATACTATTGAAATCTACAAGTATAATCTAAGTTTATAATTGATGCAATTTCCTTTAGTTTGCTCCCTAAGGTAATTATTTGAAAAACATGGTTAAAAGAATAGACATATATAACATAAGATTTGATTTTATCATGCTTTATCTTAAAAAATAAGTATATTAGCTTTTTGTAATGATTGAATGAAGTGCCTCTAATCTATCAAGATTATATACAATCACTAATCTACCATTGTAATGACATTAGTGATTAGTGATAACAGGCCAGGATTTTCTCAAAACACTTAGATTCTTTCATTTATTTTCCTTAAGCTTTATTTTGATAAGACCAATAACACAATTTTTAACATGTAATTAATTAAGAAAAATTGTTATTTTGTGTTGTTAAGTCCTCTAATATTCCAAGAGAGTAAAGACATTATGAGGTGGCTAATAAGGAACTTTTATTCTTCCTATTAGATTTTCTTTTAGTGAAAGTCTTAAATTCATTACTTAACGAAGGTTTAGAAAGCATTTTACCAAATTGAGGGGAATTAAAACCCAAAATTGGTTATGAGACTTCTATTTTTTTAATGATTGAGCTTTATCGAAGTTTTTGATGTTGAACCGTTCATCAATTTGAGGCTTAGTATATTTTTTATCTATTTAAGAGATGATAGGGATATTCTCTACTTCATTTAAACATTTAAGGTAAGAATTTATGTTTCAAAACTAAACAAATTTTATCTTGGTTAGAAAGCCTTCCTACCTTTTGAGTTAAGGAAGAAGGTTCCCTTATACCTGCATCAATCATCTCATCTATTACGTAATTATCCTTCTTATTAGCAATTTCCTCATTTCCATCTTCTTTATTGTTATCATTCACTTTTGAATCCTTCTGCATCAACTTTTATAATTCTCCCATGAAGAAAAGTCTTCCAATTGGTTTTAAGCTTTCTTATGTTTGGTTACTTTACCATGAATAATTAAGTGAGATAACATCCTTAAACAAATTTTCATCTTCATTTGTAAGCATAAAAGTTATAACATAACTCACTTTCTTTATACCAATAGTAGTCTCACTAAGTTATAAAGGTTTACCAACAAAATTTGCCAAATGACTAAGTCATTTAGTGGTCCAATATTGTAAGGAAATATTATGTATATTGATATATAGAGGGACTAATTTTTGCTTGATATTAAGCAATTATATTATATTGTTCCATTTTTATATAAACAGAGGTTTGTAGTTGAAGTGCTAAGGACTTGCTTTAATAATTTTTTAACCTTGAACAGTTAAATCAAACTAAAAAAAGGTTTTTTCCATTCCCTAAAATTTGCATCAATCTGTGTGGTTTCCAATTATGCTGATCCTAATTGTTCTAATGGGAAAAGGTGGTCACTTGCCAAGGAAAAAGCTAAGAAGAGTCACCATACCATTTAGAAGCTCCTTCCTTCATAGTGTGAATAAAGGGTGCCATTATTAATTTTCTTACAATATCTGTAAAGGAAAAAAATGTAACTTTATAGAAAGAGAAGAGTCAAAACTTAAAGCCAAAATCTCTTAGCAGAAGGCTTGAATTAGGAACCAAAATTTTAGCGATTTAAAATAGGTGGTTAAAAATTGCCAAAAGTATTATTGCTAAGTTAGGAGGGATAAGTAAGGTGGGTAAATGAGCTAATAAAGGAAAGGACTTAAAAGATAAAGGAACAAACTTAACATCTTGCTAAAAGTGGAAAAAAGGTAGGAAGATAGGAAAGATAAAAAAATTTAAGGCAAAAGGAAACAAGAGAGTAAGAAAGGATGACCAAAGAGCTGAAGAAGAAGAAGGAGAATATGAGAGCATAGAAAAGATAGTAAGGTTGGGATAAAAAAAACCAGTAAAGGAAACTGAATAAGGTGGTCGAAAAAACCAAAAGTTAGGGGTAGGAAGAGAGGAATCAAACACAAAAGAAGAAGAAGAAGGCTAGAATAATCGAGAACAATTTGTGGAGAACAGGTAAAAATAGTGGGAAAATAAAACAGGAGCAAGCTCTATCTAGGAGAAAGTTGCATATGGAACAAGATGCTACTCATAAAGAAGGAAAAAGAGAAGTAAGAGCTTCTCTCTCTATGAAGCTATGTAGGAAAGTATTGAATTTCTTTTCTTTTAAGAGATAATCGATAGTTCCTTACTAGAAAATAGTTTCTCTTGTAGGAAAATGCAAAAATAGGTTTTAAACAATGAATTAGAAGAATTCATAGTAAACAAGGGCTGAGAAAATAAAAAGAAAAAAGAAAAATAACAAGTAAATCATAAAAAGAGAGATAAAGATGTAATATTGCTTACAGGCACATTTAGGATCAAAGTTGGGAATACCCTACAAAGTTAATATTGGTTTTAGTTTTGGTGCGATATAGTAACATTATTTCATTTTGAAATATAAAAGAGTTATTTTATAATTTTAAAATAATTTAAGGAGAATAAAACATTATAATTTTCAACTAATAAATACTAATTTAAGAAAATATAAAATAGTATAAATGATTGTTAGCTCTTATCAAGAAACTTAGTTTGGATGTCTTAGATTCTTCTTTTCTTTTCCACGACACCTTATATATATGTATATATACACTATTTAAAACTAGTTTAGAAAAGTATTAGGTTAGTGATAAATTGTATACTTCCTAACTTATCTATTTTTAGTTTGTATAAGAAGTGTCGAGCTTCTTTTCTTTTTAAAAACATTCAACAGATCCATACCATTAATTCTAATACGACCCTTATAGTTAGGACTAATAAGATTCGATAACAAGACCAAGGATTGATCTATTGAAATTTGGTTAAATCAATAAAACGATTACAAAAACACAATAATAAACATATAAACCGACATAAGTCATAAAAAGAAATGATTGGGAGTGAAAGTTCTTAGGGTTTGGTTGTCATTAGCAAGTTAGATAAGATCATAAGTTTTAAAAGAACCTAAAACAAGAGTTTCTCTAAAGAATTGAAGATAATTTCTCCAACAAGGTTTTGAATAATCAATAATATGATAATATGTCTATTACAATCGTAAGACCCTTTCATAGGCATAAAAACCTAAAACTAGCATTCAAAAAGGAAATAATTACTTAAAATAACAAAACTCTAATTGATTGAAACATTTTTTCCGACATTTATCCTAGGACACGGTGACACTAGTTTTATTCTAAAGTTTTTGGATAAGTTTGACACCATTTGCAAGTTGAACTCTGACATTAGTTTACTCCTCCTTCTCCATTTATAAACCTTGCAAAAGACTAATGTTGGTTTACTTATATGTTTGATGCCATTTATATTCTATAACCTTCTTCCCCTATCTTATTCCTTCACTAGATCAACATTATAGGTTTGAATTTAGTTTTTTAAGGTAGCACATTTTTACCTCTTACATAAATACCATCCTTTAAACTATTAATAATTTCTTTGACTTTCTTTGCTCCACTCTACATCAATGGATATCTAATGTCCTTTAATGGATCTTTAGCTTCTTTTGGTACTTTACTTGTGAGTCTTTCATAAGTTAGACCCCCACCCCCCGTTCATGCCTCGCCTCAATAGAAACTTGTATAGCTTAAGTTGATTATTGATTCTCATCATTTTAATCATTTTCTCGCTCCTTAAAATGATTTGTCCTAAAATCAACACCGTTATCTATAAAATCAAAAAACATTTAAAGCTTGAACAACAATGAATATCTTACATCTCCCACTCTTATTATTAAACTCACTCCTTTCTCTTTGTGTTTGAATCTTATTTAAGTTCACTTAAGATGTTTGAATTAGCCTAAGTGTTTCTTCTCCTTTTTCCTTTTAAATTCTCATGCTCACTCTTATAAATCTGTGTTGATCTTTGTAAAATTACTTAAGTGACAATGGAGTAAGGGCAATTGAGTTTCATTTATGGAAAGTGAATATCTATTTTAATATTCATCATATGTAGTTATCCTATCTAATTTCCATGGATTCACCAAAAGAATGCATCCCACTTATATAAGAACCACATAACAAAATATTTCATGCTTATACTTCGCAATCAAAAAAAGAAATGGCACCTACTATGTTACCTAATCTTCCCACTCTTATTAAACTATTGTATAGTTTAGAATGTTTTGTGATTGGCAGGCCTAACTACTCTACCAATTATAAACGAGCAATATTAGCACAACTCTCTCTATCTGTAATCATGTTACACACTTGATCCCTAACGGTACATCTAGTATGCAAAAGTTTTTCCCTTTTATCATTGCATCTTCTTTCCTTACATATATGCTCAACGCCCTCCTAGTAACTAGCATCATTCCTTCCTCAAGTCTCACAATACACTCATCATTATTAACATCCTCCAAACTAGGTATATCTCCTTCTGCCTCCTCTTTACTTTTGGATAGATACTCTCCACCTTCCTTTATCAATTTCACTTGCTTTTTAGGATACTTTAAAGCCCATCCTCAGGGTTCATATAGTGGTGTAGTTTTATGATATTGACAATTTTTGGGTTCAACCCACAAACAAAATTGGTCAATTGTCATTTCTAATTCTTTTTCCATATTCCTTAGCTATGGTAACTTACATCTCTTTATGGTACTCCTCCATACTCTTAGAAATTTTGGTAGAAATCCTTATAGTAAGAACTTGACAAAAAATATTTTCCCATCACCATCTTCATCTCCTATCATGTTTTGATGGGTAGTCTTTGGAGAATTTGTTAATCCTACCAATCTACAGTATACTCACTAAACTCTGCAATAATCAATTTAACATTTTTCTCTTTTGAAAAGATATAGTAATATAAAAATAATTCCATACGCTTCTCTCAGTCCAAGTAGGCATTTGGATTTATCTTCCTTAAAAAATGTGGTATGATAATCTTAATGCTATTTAGTATCCATACTTTCTCCATACCCTCTTTTATAGCCCATACCAATTCTACCCCATCTTTGTTCCCCTATTTTTCCTCCTTTATCACCTTTTAGATTTAGCACTCCTAAGTAGTTGGAAGCACCCTTAACCTCATCATATGCCTTATTCATTCTTGGTAGTAGCTAGAGGTGGATTATGTTGTATTCTAACTATGAAAACTTCATGTTTCTCCAACCTAATCCTCACTTCCCTAGATTATCGAATAAATTGCTCATATTAAATTATAACTTGGATGATGTTCATGAAGGACTTATAGTCTAGTCCCACTCTTTCTTCCTTACTTCCTTATCTTTAGACAAATTTCTACTTTGAGTTTGAGTCATAATAAACAGTACAAAACATTAATAGCATAAATACTTTATCACGTGTTTTTCTCAAAGTTTTACTTTACTTGCAACCTAAATTCTTGACTGAAGATTCTTTGAAAAATAGATAATCTAACTCAAAGTTAGTTTAAATCTTCCCCTTTCAAATAACCCATGAAAAGTAAATTAAACAAAACAAAATAATGAAAACATTACTAAAATACAAAAACAAGAAAACTCAAAATAGGAAATTGAGCTTAATGGAACATAGCTAGATCGTGTAGAAAAGAAGAATAAAACTTAATAAGAATAATTGGACAATAAGTAAGAATAAGATAACTAATGAATAAGATTTTTAAAACATGTAAAATTATAGAAACAAGAAACAAGAGGGTTTACAAAAACGTAAACAAAGGATTGAATAAACAAAAGAAGACGACACAAGAATATTGGAAACATAAATAAATAATATAAAAACAAACCTGAATATAGAAGATAGATCTAATAATAAATTATGATATTACCCTTACTAATAGGACTAATGTGATTCTATATCAACCATAGAGTGATCTATTATAATCAAGTTAAAATAGGAACACAATTATGAAAAGGCAATGAGAAAGATATGAATGGTGATAAGGTAATTAAACCATTCATTAACACAAGAACAATTGTTTTCACTTCTTTTAAGTACAAAGTTCAACCACACAAACACAGCACATTCAACAACTTCACGTCGTTGACTTTTTGAAGCTCAAACAATTAACAACACAAACAACTTCACACGTTAGTTAACTCGATTGAGTTCATAAAAAAGACAATCACATCATTTCACAGCTTCACTTCTGGGTTTCCTCGAGCTGAAAAGCCAAGGCAGGTTTAGAACTTGAAAGTCCTGTCTCCTCATTGGCAAACGTCAATAAACTTGAGTCCTTGTCATCAACAAAAATTTCAGTGACTGCGAGGCTGAACAGACGCCCCTTGTATTTGGCACCAGTGATTTTGCTTAGCCGCCGTTTCTGGACGAACGCCGTCACCACCATGTCGTACCCCATCGTATGACCCACGGCACGGAACTTGTGGTCCAACTTGTTTTTCTGCTTCAGCCAAATGAACCAAGTTGCGCGATTGAACCCTATCTCTTCTATGTTTTTGAGAGGCAATAATCCTGTTGGAAGCTCCATCTCCTCCAGGAGCTTCACTGATTTATCCCTGCCGAGTGCGTCCCCGTAGTATATCTCTGCCCCTCTTCTATGGTTTTCTATTTCCTTAGTAGCCATTTCTGGAACTCACTTTGGTTTAACTTCCTTTCACGAATTAATTTATATATATAGCATACCAAGTTCTTGATGACAAGTCAGAGATGGGACGTCGAATCTTCTTAAAAAATTACAGAATCAACGACACATACGGTCAACAAAATGGGATTTGGATTTGCAGATTTGGAGGTGATCTGCGTGGTTTAATGAAGATCAAGTTGTACAGTCCAAATCTAATACATTCCAGCAAATGCTAAACAAAGCAAGGATCCTGCAATGTGCTTTATTTATTTTCTTTGATCTTATAATATGTTTGCTTTGAGTTTTAAATTATGGGAAATAAACGTGAGGTCAACTTGCTCCAAACTTTCGATATTTCTATAGCAACAGAATAAGAAAGAGATATTCTTCTTCGAGGTCCATATCTTTCGGATCTTCTCACGTTTTGTATAGTTAATTAAGTCTTTGGCTGAGGTTTATGAACTGTATATGAAGACTGTCATAAGTCTTCCGTCAAATATTTTATAGTCATATGATTAACTAGTGATCAAATGTATATGTAAGAACAATTAATATAGTGACAAGCAAACAGGAAATATAATATCAGCGAGATTCATACTGAGTATTGTTATTATTATTGTTGTTAATGTTGATGTTTGCACATATGTTTATTACATAACAACACACCATAAAAGAAGTTTTTCTTCTTTAAAACTTCAAATCAATCGTTACTATACATGTAATTGTTTGAAAGTTACGAAGACTACCAAAACAAAATTGGTTCTTTAAGTAGAAGACAATAATTATGCTAAGAAGTAACATGGGACCGTGTATGAGTCGGGTTATTCTATAATACATTACTTATCTTTTTAAAAAATTAGTACTCTCAATTCAAGGATGTACACAAGAATATGTACAAAGGCAAAGGATAAATTGAATGATCCACCTTGGAACACGACCTTAACACGGTGACATGTAGGTGCTATGATATAGGTCCTTCATTTTTTTTCCTAAGTTAGTTCTTGGTTCAATTCTTCTCTAAATTCATTTGTTTTCTTTAAAAAGGCAAAAATAAAACTAGGAGTAAAATATTTTGAGTATCAAATTCTTTAAAATTGTCCAAAACACAAGTGTAATACTATGAAAACCATGCTAAAAGTAATAAATATTTAGCATACATCAAACTCTCCGATACTTAAGCATCCGCTTGTCTTAAAAACAAGCCAATTTTACCATTCTATCGTTGATAAGAAATAATTCTAAAGAAAATGTCAAATAAAACTATTCAAAATTCTCTATTACTCATCTAATTATAAGTGTTGTCAATATGCTAAGCAACCAACTACTTACTTCGTGATCTTTCAAACTTCAACCTAGATCACAAAATTCAAATTCATGTATAAGATGGACATACATAACATTAACTGCTTCAATTTTCAAATTCAATACATAAATTTAAACAAAACAAGAGCATTAAGAGTTTGTTTGAAAAGTCATTTAGCATTTTTATGTGAGAGTAGACACTTTATCATAAATACTTCTAGTTATTTAGTTAGGTCACTATTTCAAAGTGTACTAACATCACTCTTTAACTTCAAAATTTTTATTAGTATTAAGCTAGTGGAATGAAATTATTTGTACTTATTCATAATTTTATCTTTTTCAAGAAAATGAAAATGCTCAAAAAAAGTCACAACTACTTAATACATGCACATTTTACATAAGGAATATTTAAGATTACATTAATAAAAGGAAAGTTGAAAGAAATAAGTGCTCTTTTGTGTAACGTTTGGACTAAAATTAGTAAATTATTATTATATCAACAAATAATGCTGACAAAAGTGGGATTTATATTTCAACATTTCACAAAATATTTAAGTAAATTCATGCTTTTATTTCTAGTGTTACTTTACTAAAACAAAACTTATTGCACCCAAAATAGATGCAAAAAGTAGTATACTAGATAATAATAATAATAGAGATTTACTTAAATCTTTTATGAAAAATTGTGATAGGAATTGAACTATTGTCTAATGACTAATTATTTTGTACTCTACACTAGCATCTAATGGTTCATGATTGCACAATTGTAACCCTACATAGGCTAATTGAAGGCCAAATTACTAGAATTTACCATAAACTTAATTTTGATACATTTTACTGTAGCATTAGTACTATTTCGAAAATGTTAAAATACTATGTACTACAATATATGATAGAAATAAGGTTTTTTTCTTATTTCAAAGACTTATTTGCAAACTCTGAAGGGACTAACGAGAGTAGAATTAGTGAGAATCACTTAACTTTGAGTACGGAAGCCATTGACTCTTTGTCCAAACCAGTACAACCTGAGGAGGTTTGGAAAGCTCTTGGCTCAATGGGAAGTTATAAATCTCCAAGTCCTGATGGCTTTCAACCTATCTTCTTTAAACAATTTTGGGATACGGTGGGAGGTTCTATTGTTTCCATGATTCAAAAAGCATTTCTCATTGTTGAAATTGATGGTATTTCAGCTGACACACTGATTGCTTTAATTCCTAAAGAGGTTTCACCAGATTCTGTTAAGAAGTTCCAGCCTATCAGTCTATGTAATGTTACTTATAATTTGGTGACAAAGATCATTGTTAATCGACTGAGACCATTTTTAAATGCTATTGTCCACCCTTTTCAGAGCAAGCTCATTCCAGGTAGAAGTACTATTGATAACATTTTGATGACCAGGGAAATGATGTTTTCTATGCGGCGGTCTAAGAGTAGGGCTGGATCAATGTTGATTAAAATCAATCTTGAAAAGGCCTACGATTGGATTAACCGGAATTTTTTAGAAGGTACGATAGTTGATTTTGGCTGCCCAACTACAATTATTTCACTTATTATGAATTATATTATGAAGACTTCACTCTCTATTCTTTGGAATGGCGAGCGCCTCCCCAGTTTTTGCCCAAAGAGAGGACTTCGACAAGGAGATCCCTTGTCCCCTTATCTCTTTGTCTTGTGTATGGAGAAACTTGGGGCAATGATCAACCAACAAGTTGACGACAAAACTTGGGCTCCAGTAGCCTATTGTCGTGGGGGAGTTAAAATTTCTCACATGTTCTTCGCAGATGATGTTATCCTTTGTGTGAAAGCAACCAGCTCCCAAGCTCAACGGATTAATTCTGTTTTACTCAAGTTTAGTGATGCCTCAAGTATGAAGATTAATATGGAAAAATCCAAAGTTTATTTTTCTAATGGTGTTACTCGAGACATGAAGGATAGGGTGGAGAGTATTTTGGGCATTAAAGCCACTTATACCCTTGGCAAATACCTAGGATTTGATCTCGATGATGGGAAGATGAGAAATAGTAGTTTCAATGACTTGGTGACAAGAATGACTACAAAATTATCTGGGTGGAAGGATAGCTTGCTGAATATGGTAGGGAGAGTTACTTTGGTAAAATCTACTCTTAATGTGATGCCCAATTATTTGATGCAGGTTGCTTGGCTTCCGAGCCATGTTTGCAGTAACATAGACCAAGTAATAAAAAAGTTTGTTTGGAATAGAACTGATAGCCGACGTGGGATCCACTTAATATCTTGGGATATAGTGACTAAACCGAAAACTACAGGTGGATTGCGTCTTCGCCAGAGTCGGATGATGAACACTGCACTTCTTGGGAAGTTACTTTGGACAACTCATGAACAACCTAATAAAAACTGGGTTTCTCTTATTTGTGCCAAGTATGGTAAAGGGCAGACCTTTCTTGAGTGGGAAAAGAAGACAAATTGCTCAAAGGTTTGGCTAGACATTATTAGAGTCCGAGATGAGCTCAGAAATGGTTACAAGTACAGAATTGGCCTTGGATTTTTAGTGTCTATTTGGCATGATAATTGGTTGGGTCAAGGACCTTTGATTAATTGGCAGGATCTGGTTGAGGAGGATGATTGGGACTTGATGATATCTGATATATTAGATGATACTGGTGCCTGGAATTTTCTTCATCTTCGTACCGAAATTTCGAATGCAATTTGTTGTGAGTTTCCTCGGATCTGTCAACCTATTACATTCGTGGGAGAGGATAAACTCATTTGGGGCCCCTCTTCTTCTGGTCAGTAGACAATGAAATCTGGTTTTCGGTGGCTAGCGTTGACAGATGACGATGAAGATCAAGAACAGTGGCAATGGATTTGGCATGTGTGTGGTCCAGAAAAGATTAAACTCTTGTGTTAACTGATTTGGCATAAGAGGGTTCTTACTCAGCAATGATGTTTTCATATCAGCTTGTCTCCCATTGAGGGGTGTAAACGATGTGGTATGTGTAACA